>JAEAOA010002339.1:0-200000 GCA_016746295.1 Potamilus streckersoni | reverse complement strand
TTGTATCAATACTGATCTTTTAACTTTAGAGACACAAGCAGTAGAGTAAAAGGCTGGTTTTAGCGCAAGACTCCTCTCCTGCCCTCCTAACAAATACAAATACCCCCCCAATCTCACCCCAAACGGTTTACACAAAACTGAAAGGCTGATTTTGGCGCAATACCCCTTTTCTACCCTCCTAACAAATACAAAGTACCCCTCTCAAATCCCACCCCAAATGAATTACACATAAAATGGAAAGGCAGATCCTAGCGGAAATATTCTATAACTTTAGGCAACTGCCCTTGTCATGCGGAGTTATGTTAAACTCAATCACGTGCTACACCTTTACTGGGCTAGATCAGGTAAGTATATGATTATTTAAGTTCAGATAATGTTTCATACTTTTTGGATAATCTGTTTCATTCTTGCTGATCCTCATTGGTAGAATATCCGTTAAAAATACTGTCAATAATGCGAAACTCACGTATCAAATCATCCATATCATATTTTACACCTCGTAAATAAGACCGTATCAGATCAAGTAATTTTTGTAAGTGATATTAGCTGTTTTGCAAGCATTTCGTTTGATTAAAAGTCGTGGTTCAATCTTTTTACACGCTGCTGTAAGAGAAACACCTACACCTGATATGATTAGCAAAAACAGGTTAATGATGCCCCACTTAAAATTATACCAGAACTGGTCATTAACAACGGTAGATATGATATTACCCGAAGTATTTTGTTATAGTATTTGTAACATTGTTTTACACACCAAAGAATTTTGTGATAATATTTATAGTATTGTATTAGTGCGTCCACATCTTGTCTTGGAATATGTTTTGAAATATGATTGAAATCAATTATACTTTTTTCATTATAATATTAGTTTACATAATCTCAGGTCTGATGAAATATTGAAAACTCGGAGTTTCAACTACAAATTCCAAACACCAATAATAATAAATATTTTTTAAATTTGTATCATTTGGATCAAGTATAAACGTTTCTTCATCATCTTTGTTTAATATCAGTGATATAGTTCCAGAGAAAGCATCAGTCGAATGACGTCATGTATATAAGGTAAGTATTCTAAACTTTACACTGCCAAACACTGACAATCTATACATACCAATAACTTTTGCGGTGTGTTTGATAATGCTGTTTGGCTGCGTCCATTCACCAGTTCCAGCATAAACAGTATACAGAATATTTTTAATCTTTTGTGAGGAGTTTTAATCAGATTCGTTTTCTCAACAATATTAGGAATTTCACTGATAATATCGTTGAGTTTTGTGTTAATATTAGCGAGTGTAATATCAACATTTGATGGATTTCGAAAAATTCATTTTTGAGTGTGTTTATCTTTCTGCGAAAACTTAAAAACATGTTCACGTGAAAAAGAAATTCATTCTTGAGCGCTGCTATTTTCTTATTGATTGGAGCTTCCTTATCATCGACATATATCTTTGTTGCAGCATCAAAATCAGACTCTGGTGTTCTGAGGTCCGTAATGCCATTATTTTTCATGTTGGGAAATGCACGCATCATACCATCATGCACTGACACGTACTTTGATTACTGATCATCAACATATTTTTTGTCGCAGCGTCATTATCTTCGTTTGGGTTTCCAAGATATGTAATCTTGTTCTGGATCATAGAAATATTACCAGTAAATACATCACCAGCTTTTTTAACAGAATCATTAACTGACCTACGCGAATCTTGTATCTTACCTCGATTGTTTAAAGTAACGATATTATTAGCAACCGCAGTAGGATTTCGTACAAGTACATCTGACAGTTGCACATTACTCGTCTTTAATCGTCCTTGTTTGTCCTGGAAAACGATGACTTCATTTGGATCTACACTTGCAACATTTAGTAAATTATTGATTTCATTTTTGAGCTGATCAAGAGTTGCATACTTAGATATGTCACCTTGATAATCTTCTGTTGATACATCTCCTGCTAATGTTCCAAATTTTGTATAGTAACTCATTATTTACTGTCTTACATAAAATTATCAACATTAGTTTAATATTATATAAAATTATAACACCAATGGCAAAGTCGACAATATTAAACTTTAATACAGAGAGACTGGTGTAGCATAAACATAACAAAGAACTTTCTGATTGTCATTATCTTATTGTTGGGCGATTTGGATCAGGAAAAACAAATTTGCTTATGAACTTGCTTCTTGGTAATAATTTTAACTACGATAGAGTTTATATTTACACAATCAATCCACATCAAGATAAGTACGAGTTATTAAACGAATATAATAAGCTTCGTGATGATCTTAAGGCTGGTGAAGATTTTTTATAATTAGGCAGCCAGAAGATCTTATTCCAGTTAATTAATTTATTCAGATGAACATACGATAGTAGTTTTTGACGATATGCCGCTTAATAAATTGGAGATAAATAAAATAAGATAGTAGTTCTCACTGTCACGTAATAAACAGTGTAATTCTGTTTATCTCGCTCAAGGTTTTTATAATGTTGACAGATTTACTCGGCGAAATACTGGTTGTTTTATATTATTTCCAGGACTGGACAATGTATACGTTAGAAATATCGCGAACGAGCAATGCGGTGACGTGACAAAAGATAAATGTATTGAACTTTATCGTAATGCTACAAAGGATAAACACTAACTGAGGCACTTACAGCAAATATAGCTGATCCTGCTGCTATACAAGCTGAAACAGATCGGTTAATAAAAATTCCGCTGGAACTTGAGCGATAATTGGCAGAGTTAGCAACACAAGGAATAAAAAATATTGTGACAAATTTATCAGGAGAAATAAAAGATATCAAAAAGGATCAAAAGAGAGTTGGTGAACTTATTGTAAAGTTTATGGAAGTTGGATAGCAAAGACATTTTTATAAGAAGAGCAAATGATGAGATAAAAGATAATTAGTATAATGAGCTTTTAAAGAAAGAAAATATAAAAGATATTGATAATATGGACTGATGTAGAATATCAAGCATTAATCGATAGATTAAATGCAATACCAAGAGACGGAGTTGCTGCTAAAGGTGAAATAAACACGGTCACAGAAATTGAGAATATGCATCCACTTTATGATAGAATGAGACATAGTATTATTGCTTTCATGTTTGGAAGAACAGCAGAAAATAGTACAGCCAAACCTTTTGGTAAGGGGTGGAGTTTTAAAAGGAAATTTACTACATTCGATAAACTCGTGTAGAACAAAACAGAGAAGAAAAAAGAATTGGTGGAAAAAAATATTTACATCAACTACTGAAATGATAGGTAGATTAATGTTATTAATATCATCTAAAGAAACTAGGAATGCTAGTGTTGAAATTGATAATGAAATCATTGACATACATGATCATCTAAGATCGAGCTGATTATTAACATCTGACGAATATGAAACTTTACACCGCGACTTAATTTTGTAAAATGATTTAATATAAAAAATGTCAACAACATTATTGCTAGACTCTAGTGTGTCTGCGAAAGATAGCGCAATTTTTTCAGTAAATTATATTCCTTCTATACAACTAGATTCTGCAAAACAATATGAGATTATATTAATTTCTTGTACTTGCTGGAATGCTATGCCTAACGTAAAAACTTATGTTAATGATGAAATTTGGTTTACTATGATTACAACATCTTCAATATCTACAAAAAAATAGTTCCACAAGGAGCTTATAACATTACTGATCTAAAGAGAACAATCAAAGAGCTCATAACAAAAGCTGGCGGTGATACGTTTGAGTTGGCAGCGAATTATAACACATTGTGAGCTAGGATAACTTTGAAAAATATATTAATCGGTCTTGAACCAAGAGAAAGAAGTGTTGCACAACTATTAGGATTTACTGAAAAAAGTTACAGTGCTTTTGATCAGGCTATTACATATGACAGTGAACTGCCAGTAAATATAACAGAAGTAAATACAATATTAGTATATTGCTCTATTGCTTCTGGCTCTTACACATCAAAAGGTAGGAAGGGTCAAACGATTTACAGTTTCTCACCAGAAGTTCCGCCAGGTTCTCTCATGCAAATGACTCCACGACATATTATCTATTATCCTTTAAATATTGAAAATCAAATATCAAGTATAATAATGCAGTTGACAGATCAGTATGGAAAACTGTTGCATTTAAATAATGAAGTTGTAACTTATTATTTACATCTACGCGAACAATAGTAAACAATAAAAATTATATACAGCATCAGATATAATGAAAAAGGAAACAATTTATCAAAGAAAAATAGTAGGAGAATTTTTTTGGAAATATGTTCACTAAAGTTATTGAAAATGTTTTGGGATAGGGTGTAAAGTTGCACCAATTGCACTTGACGCGGGTAAAGTTTTTGCAACTGGGTCTGCACTTGCCACTGGGACTGCGGTGGGACAAAAATATCTGACAAAACAAAAGGAGATCCACCGACTGCATCTGAAATAAAACAAGCTATCTCAGAAATCGCTCCAACAAAAGAAACTCAACGAGCTATGATAACAACAACAAAAAACTATTATCACCAAAGGCGAGCAGATCATACTAAAATTAATATCTAAAGTAACAGCGCCACAAATTTTGTTATAATCTAATAAATAAAGAATGTCGGTTAAAATTATCTTGATTCAACAGAAACTCATGACATCGACAACGATGTGACAGAATTTGAATATGTTGAGTATCTCGATGAGAATTCTAACGAACCAAATAGAGCTGGCATTAAAACATTTAATACCGGAGACGAAGACGTACTTCTACTGCCACATAAGGCTATGTTAGAAGTTCGTGGTCAGATTATGATAGTATCCAATCCACCTGCTGCAATTGCAGTTTGAGCAAAAGTAGTTCTTATAAATAAGGGCTGGTGTTTATGCAAAAGTGCTAGATATCAACTGGACAATCAAACTATAGAAGATATTTCAGGTCATCTCCAAGTTGCAAGTACAATTTTAAATATTATTTAGTTTTCCGATGATTACTCAAGATCAACTGCAACGAACATGATGTGGTTTAAAGATACTGGACGGGGTATAGCTGAATCAACTGAATTTTTAAAGAGAGGTGCTATAGTACACGGAGCTAATGCTGATGCAAATATTTGACCACGCTAATGTCAGACGAATATACGCTAGACTAAATTCGAAGCAATATCCAGAACGAGCTATAGAATGCAATTTTGCTGATGACGCTAATAAAAATATTACTCGACCGTATATGTACCAGCTTGACGCAATGCAAAAATATAAAGATGTTGAAGATGGATCTCAGATATCAGCAGAGGAATTTCGTACACGTCATCCGATACTTCCTTTTGATTTTAGCAAACATAGCGAGCGTGCTGTAGACATCACAGCTGATATTGAAATTACTTGGACACTCGAAGCGGTTCCAGTAGCGCCGTTATACGTATACGCATTAATGATCAGTGATTGATTTATTACGATAGATTCTGTTGGAGGTAAAATGACAGTTTAAGTTTAATCTACAGTTGTTATATAAAATGACAAAATATATTGTAAAAGAAGTACTTTTGACTGATGGTCAAGCTAAAAAATTATCAGCTGCAGTTGTAAAGCGAGAAGAGGTATCATTAAAATCAACCCTAATATTTCTGATGGTGTTTTAACAAAATTAATGCTGACAGGTATAATCGTAAAAAAACTTTTGTTTAAAATTTAAGTGCTGCACAAATAATAGCGCTGGCAAAAGAAAGTGGTTTTCTTGGTCCGGAATTATCAGTATTAGCTGCAAAAATTTTGTCGGTCTTAGGCACATTAGGACTAGCAGCAGCGACGGAAGCAGTATATGGTGCAACGAAAAAAGCAGTTTAGGGTAATGGTATCATTTGCGTAAGTGGAATAAAAAAAATTGTGAAGTCAATAGCATACATTTTATGTAATTAATATATTATAATACAACATCGGGGAAAAAATCGCCAGAAAAAAATAAAACAACAAAATCACCCCCCAAAAAAGAAAACACGAAAATGCAATCAAACAAAACAAGGAGGAATTATTCCCTTCGCTTCACTTTTGGTGGGACTAGCGGGAAGTCTGCTGCCAAATCTTCTAGGCATTGGACGTGGTCTAACATTACCGGGAACACGACCACCCCGCTAAGTAATTATGATATAATTGATAAGTTATTGGTGCTTCATGGGTTTTGTATTCGTTTTAGTCATAGAAGGGCAATGACCTCTTATCATTTTGACCTGTCATGTGGCACACCTATTGGTTTTCTCTGAATGTGAGGAATACTGATGCATTGTATCTTATATCTGTGACAGTCAGAAAGAAAAGAAATGCAATTTTGAACTTTAAAACATTTAAAACTTGTCTATTAGCAAGAAATGAAAATACAATGTGTTATGTAATTTGATACCCTGTGATGTCATATTTGTTAATGTCAGCATGATTGTGTTTTTTTTTGTGTAGCATGCATGCCATAGAAAGATAATATGAAGATACAAAGGCAGAAAACAATTATTTTAATAACACGAAAAATCCACAAATAAGTGCGATACAACACAGCAATTTAACTATATACAGTGGTATCACATAAAATGCCATTGCACTAATATCTTTGCACAAGTATGGCCAATTCTTTGTTTCAGTTATGTTACAATATCAATGAGTAAAATACGTGTCTTTCTAAAAATTTTAGATTTGGTTATAAGACACACGGTACTAATTCTATGGAAGATTTGTGAACCAGTCTAGAAATGGGTGAAGAAATAATAGAGTATATACAGGTTTGGTGGTCCATAATTGTTTAATAATGAGAAGTAAAATTTTAGTAAAAATATCTCTTGAAAGCATATCCTATGTGTAAATTAAAAAAAAAATATAGACAGATTTCTATTATTGCAATTTTAGTATTTTTAAAGAATTGACTTACGATTACTCAATAATGAAAGTAGCACTTGATTCGCTTGGTGCTGAATCAATAACAAGGACTTCATGCACATGTAGGTCAAGAAAATGACCCGGCTCATATGGTGTTCTCCACACAGAAGCTTGCACCAAGGATAGTTGCGCATGGAGAAATATAGGTCTGAATAACAGTTCCCAGAAATTTTAAGTTATTGAATTTTAAATAGGATGGTGTTTCCAAATGTTTACTATAGGAGTTGAATTAGTACCGTGACTCCTGAAGGTGTCATTTTATCATTTTTAGTAGTATATTGTTATATAATGATTCTAAGATCGGCAATAACTCACCTTCGAATTTAATATAAAATTCGCCCGTGCGTAACATCTCTTCCTGGTGTCTTCCCTTAGAATAGGGAGTAAATAGTCATATTTTTTTTTAATTTTTTTGGGGGGGAGAGGCACCAGACAGATGCCTCCCCCCCTTTAACCGAAAAAAAATATCTAAAGGGTTTATGTGTTCACGTATACCCCCTGATGTGTATCTATGTTTTTATTTATTTATTTGTGTCCAAAAAATAATTTTTATTAAATTTTGTTGGGGTATTTCTTTATCCCTAGTGTTTTCAAAAGGTTCATTCTTCCGATACGGCTTTATTTCCCTTATCGGAGTCATTCCCATTTATCTATGAGTTAACCTTGGCTGGAGGTTCCCTATGTCCTGTGTTTGCCATATGTATGGTGCTTTTGTATGTTGCTATATATTGTTTTCTTGTTAGGACAGCCTGCTATTCCATATTCATCAAGTTTTCTACACTCTATTATATGCATCTCATTCTTCCTATTGCACTCTACCCTTCTTTCATTCTTTCTTTTATTCCATTCATAGATGCATATAATTTGTTATTTTCCATTTTGTTTAATTAATTTCTTTTATTATAATTTTGAATTTGGAGGTTGGACGGTGTATTTCTAACTTATTTAAAATTTTAATTCCTAGTGTTCTTTTTCTATGTCTGATCGTAGCGTTCCGTGTACCTTATTAAATTAAGAATTTATTGTTAGGGAGAGAGGGTCTCAAAGTTTTTAAATTTGGACCCCACATCCCCACATTTTTTTAAAAGTTCTAATAAAGAGACCTAATCTATTTTTCTGTAAGTCCACACAGTGTTTTCTGAGGCTCTTTCGCAGACCTGCTCATTTCACGTGACGCTATGTGATATAGCCCTACGTTGTCATTGTTTTACTTCCTCCATGCGTGGAGTTAACTGTAAAGAGAAACATAGTTATATAATTAAATAAAATCAAATAAAAAACTATCTTTTATGTGTTTGTATTTGCCCTCTGATGTGTTGCTATGGTTTTTATTTATTTATTTTGATTCCCCCAATTGATTTCCATTAAATTTTGTTGGGGTATTTTTTGTTCCTAGTGTTTTCAGAAGGTTCGTTCTTGCGATACTTCTTTATTTCCCTTATCAGAGTCATTCCCCTTTATATATGAGTTAACCTTGGCTGGAGGTTCCCTATGTCCTCTGTTTGCTATGTGTATGGTGCTTTTGTATATTGCTATATATTGTTTTCTTGTTAGGACAGCCTGCTATTCCATATTCATCAAGTTCTCTACACTATTATATGCATCTCATTCTTGCTATTGCATTCTCCACTTCTTTTATTCTTTCTTTTATTCAATTCATTTTGGTTTTTTTTTTTGTTTTAATTTTATTTCTTTTATCTTAAATTTGAATTTAGAGGTCAGACGGTGTACTTCGACTTATTTAAAATTTGTAATCCTAGTGTTCTTGCGTGTGTTCGTAATGTTCCGTCTACCTTATCTGATAAAGATTTGTTGTTCTGGAGATAGGGTCACAAAGTTTTTATATCCGGACCCTACCTCCCCACATTTTCTCTAAAGTTCTAATAAAAGGGCCGTACAACTTTATTTTGTGGAAGTTCACAGATGGTGTTTTCTGAGGTTTTTCCCTAGGCCTGCTCAATTTTACGTGACACCATGTGATATAGCCCTAAGTTGTCCTTGTCCCTTAATTCTTCCATGCGTGGAGTTACGTATAAAAGGAAATATAGTTGAATATTATATTTACACAAATAGAGTTAAATAAAAACTATCTTTTATTTCCTTATGCTGATTATTTGACCACATTTACTTATTGCAGTCAAGATAAAACTTATTGTTTTCATATATTCTAGTTTGTTACAATCTGCGTCCAGGTAAAATAATTTCTCAATTTTGAATGCCCCATATTATTTTTCTAACAAAAATGTTGATAATTTCCTCCCTCTCGTTTTTTATTTCCTTATGCTAATAATTTGCCCACATTTATTTATTGCACTCAAGATGAAACTTATTGTTTTCATGTATTCTAATTTACTGCATTCTTTGTCAAGATATAATAATTTTTCTATTTTGTAGGCCCCATATTTTTTAAAATGTTGATAATTTCCTCTCTCGTTTTTAATTGTTTCACAATGTATTATAACATGCTTTTTTGTAAATTCGAAGTTTTTCCATAATGGACACTTATGTATATTTTTATCATTCTTCTCCTTAACCATGCATTGTGTAAAAATTCTTCTCCTTAACCATGCATTGTGTAAAAATTTGCAGATTATACTTTGTATTTCTAACGATTTTATATTAGCCCATAATTTCCAAATATTTGTCCAATTAACCTCCCACATTCCATTTTATGTCTTGCATCTTTAGTTTTTTTTAAAAAGTTCCCTTATTATTTTATGTGTATTGATTTTTCCTCCCTACCATACAGTAGCAATATCACGATATTTAAAAATAATTTCCTTTATATATTGTATCCTTTTTGGAACTTCAATCATTTTACTGATTGTATTATTTCTATATATTTTCTGTTGATATTTAGTATATACCCAGACCAATATAAATAAAGTTCTTCCCATGGTCTCTTAGGTTTAGGTTTAATTACTTTAAAACGTTTTATATTTGACACTTTCTTTTATATTGGACTCGGTAAATTTACCCCCACCCCCTGTTTTCCATTGCTCTGTATAGAGTTTGTTTTTGTACGTAATGAGTTTTAAAACCCCATATGTAATTAATTATTACATTATCTATTTTCTCTAAATAATTATTGTTAAAATCAATTGACTTCAAAACATAATTTATATTGGTATATAAATACGTCTTTTTGCAATTTGTGCTCTTTCCATTATACTTAGTGGCAATTGTGCCCAGATTTTCAAGTGACTTTTTAATTTTGGATAGTATTTGTTTATAGTTTTCCTTATCTTCATTTTGCCCAAAATATATTCCTAGGGCTTTTACATTTTATCATGATTTATTTTTGACCCCAATGCATTGCCAAAGTTTTCACATTCCTCCATCAAGTGCTTGAAGGAATTAGGATTTCTTATCAAGATTGTATTATCATCAGCGTGTTTCAGCATTTTGAATTCGTCTTTCAAATTAGGTGTATGTATTCCTTCTATCCTATTATTACTCCTTTCGGAAATTTTCTCCAAAACCAAAGTTTCGCTGATAATCTTAGACATACAGTTTTTTATACCCTACTTGCTATAATTTTACTAAGCATTTTGTAGTTTATGTTCAGGAGGGAGATGGGCCTCCAATTTTTTAAGTCCTTCCTATCCCCTTTCCCCTTATATATTAAACATATAACCCCTTTCCTCATTGTTGTTAGATAAAAATATATTATTATATAAAAGTTCTAGAATCGGCGATAACTCACTTTGGAATTTATGATAGAATTCTGCAGTAAGTCCATCTCGCCCCGGGCATTTCCCTATTGATAACTGTTTAAATGAGTCTTGAATTTCATTTATTGAGATGAAATCATCACATAAGTCTTTATGTACTGATGAGATCATCTCACATTTTACATCTTTTAAGTAGTTATTTATTTGGTTTGTATCTATATTTTGTTTTGTATACAAATCTTGATAATATTTTTTAATCCTTTGTAAGATATCCTTTTTCCTTTTTAAACTTTGCCCTCCTACATACATTATTACCTCTATTAATTTCATCCCTCCCTTTCTTAATTCTTCTTATCTAATAATACTTCTTGCTATTATGTAAAGATTTGAAAATTTCCCAGCCCTTATTTCATGTCCATTATTCTTTTCGATTTTAATTTGTTTAAGTTTATTTTCTAATTCTTTCTTTTTCTCATCATTGATATTTCTATTCAAGTGTAACTTGATTTCATGTTTTTCCATATCCCACAATTCACTTATCCTTTATGAGTATCGTAGAGCCGTTACCATAATTTTTTTCTATAAAGTATCCCACATTTTAATTATATCTTTATGCTCACTATCTAAAAAAGTCATTCATCTTAGCTTTAATTTCTTTTATAAACTCTTCATTCTCTAAAATTCGTTTAATTTCCAGCAACCTCTCCCATTTACTTCTATTTATTATGTTAATGTTTAAATTTATTAATTTATTATATTATAATTTAATATTTGTTATGTTCGACTCTTTATACATTTTATAATTAAAATTATTCCCATAAAACCATATTTATTTCTTCTTTGTGGGGGTGGGGGCACCAGACAGATTCCCCCCACCTAGCTGAAAAAAAAATCTAAAAGGTTTATGTGTTTGTGTTTGCCCTCTGATGTGTTGCTATGGATTTTTAAATTTATTTTAATCCCCCTAATTGATTTCCATTAAATTTTGTTGGGGTATTTTTTGTTCCTAGTGTCTTCAGAAGGTTCATTCTTGCGATACTGCTTTATTTCCCTTATCAGAGTCATTCCCCTTTATATATGAGTTAACCTTGGCTGGAGGTTCCCTATGTCCTGTGTTTGCTATGTGTATGGTGCTTTTGTATATTGCTTTATATTGTTTTCTTGTTAGGACAGCCTGCTATTCTATATTCATCAAGTTTTCTACACTCTATTATATGCATCTCATTCTTCCTATTGCACTCTCCACTTCTTTTATTCTTTCTTTTATTCCATTCATTTTGATTTTTTTTTAAATTTTATTTCTTTTGATCTTAATTTTGAATTTAGATGTCAGACGGTGTACTTCGACTTATTTAAAATTTTAAATCCTAGTGTTCTTGCGTGTGTTCGTAATGTTCCGTCTACCGTATCTGATAAAGATTTGTTGTTCTGGAGATAGGGTCACAAAGTTTTTAAATCCGGACCCTACTACCTCACATTTTCTCTAAAGTTCTAATAAAAGGGCCGTCAAACTTTATTTTGTGGAAGTCCACACATGGTGTTTTCTGGGGCTCTTCCGTAGGCCTGGTCAATTTCGCGTGGCGCCATGTGATATAGCCCTACGTTTTCGTTGTCCCTTACCTCTTCCATGCTTGGAGTTACCTGTAAAAGGAAATATAGTTGAATATTCTATTTACATAAATAGAGTTAAATAAAAACTATCTTTTATTTCCTTATGCTGATTATTTGGCCACATTTACTTATTGCAGTCAAGATAAAACTTATTGTTTTCATATATTCTAGTTTGTTACAATCTCTGTCCAGGTAAAATAATTTCTTAATTTTGAATGCCCCATATTATTTTTCTAACAAAAATGTTGATAATTTCCTCCCTCTCGTTTTTTTTTTAATTCGCAATGTATTATATATAACATGCTTCTTTGTAAATTAATTTTTTTTACATAACGGACACTTAGGTATAATCTTTATCATTCTTCTCCTTTTCCTTATCTCTCCAGTTAACCATGCGTTATGTAAAAATTAAAAAATTATACTTTGTATTTTTAAGGAATTTATATTAGCCGATAATTTCCAGATATTTGTCCAAATAACCCCGCCCACCTTATTTTCAATCTTATATCTTTTGTTTTTCTTTTAAAAAAGGTTCTCTTATTATTTTATATGTATTAATTCCCCCCATACGATATCAATATCTCTATATTTTAAAATAATTTCCTTTATATATTGTAACCTTTTTGGAACTTCAATCGTTTTTCTAATTGTATTATTTCTGCACATTTCCCTTACCCAATTATACCACACCCCTATTATTATATCTTCGATTATATATTCGCATAGATATTTGTCTAGTTGCTCTTTGAATTCAAAATTCTTATATTTATTAGCTGTTAAGTAAACATTTATGATATGCATTTTTCCACTACTATATGCAAAAGTCTCCCGGTCAAATATTCTCCTTCCATTTTTCTTTCCCAGTTTATACACCTATCATGTTTTTATTATCATCGCAACCCCTCCCCTTTTGTCATTATATTTATAATCACTCTATATTGCTATCCCGTTTATCTTTTCTTCTATCACTGCTATTAATTCCTTTGTGAAGCCATTCTGTATCTCTTGTTTCAATATAATATCAGATTTGTTTTATTTACTTAGTTTTAAAATATTTTCCTCATTGATTCCATTTACATTTACTGGAGTTTTTTCCCTCCAATTTTCCACCAGGTAGCCGATTATGATCTTCTAGGAATATTCTTTGCTTCATCTCTGAGCACTGTTATAATTCTAACTCCTGATTTTATTTCATTGAATATGGTGTCCATTTTATGACACACCACTTGTGTTTTGAGGTTATCCTGAATTTTGTTCACGTACTTGTATTAATATATCTCCAAAGGAAGACCAGATATATATACTGAATTTTGTTCACTTACTCGTCGTTATATATCTGCAATGGAAGACCATACATACATACATACATACATACATACATACATACATACATACATACATACATACATACATACATACATACATACATACATACATACATACATACATACATACATGCATGCATGCATGCATGCATGCATGCATGCATGCATACATACATACATACATACATACATACATACATACATACATACATACATACATACATACATACATACATACATACATACGCACGCTCAATCACACACACACACCTGTTATCCTGGCCTCAACTTGTCTTATAACTGGAGTTGTCTCCCCTACTCAGGCTTTGAGACCTTCGACCGCTAAATAGTCCTTTTCTAAAATAGGGGTTGAGTATTTCTTAGGATATACTATGAATTTGTTCACCCACCCACCTACCCGTTTTGGAGACCGTAGATTTGATTTGTATCAATTCTTTGTGCTTTCATTGCTATCAGTATGCCCGACTGCCTAGGACAATTTTTAATGTCACCGAAATCTATCATTTGACACATTGGGGGTGGGGCACCTTACATATTTCCCCCAATTAGCCGAAAAAAAACCCAAACTGTAATGTAATTTTATGTGTTTCTTCCCCCCCAGATGTGTTGCTGTGTTTTCTTTATATAAAAAACTTTGTTCAGAATTATTTTATTTTAACAAATTTTTATGGGTTATTTGTTTCCCTGTTATATCAAAAAGTTTACTCCAATTGCCTCATCGGGGTCGTTCCACTTGTTCAAGTTTTGTGACCTTGGCCAAGGGTCTTCTAAGTCCTATGTGTGCTATATGTATTGTGCTATATTGTGTTTGCTATATAGTATATTTGTAAGGACAGCTGCAGTTCCAAATTCAATTTCCCCAGTTTTCTAGATCATTGCCTATATTATATATACACCTATTATCACTTGTAGTCTCATAACATTCATACCTACTCATTTCGTTCTTCCCATTCATTCTTTTATATGCATGTATAATCTGGCTGTTATTTTTATACCCTTTTACTTACTTATATAATTTGAAATTTGGAGGTTTATAAGTCTGAGGCTGAGACGGTGCGCTATATCTTGAAAAATAATCCTATTATTTTATGTGATATGCGTGGTGTGTCTTTTCTCCCTTTATATGTATTTTCACTTTATTAGGATCTACAAGGGATTAGTTTTGCTTAATGCAGTGTCCAACATTTCATTTATTTATTTACGATACTCCCTGCATTTGCTGCATTCCCTTAAATTTAATTAGTGAGACTAATTCGCCTAAAAGAGAGAAGGGAAACATATATATATATATATATATATATATATATATATATATATATATATATATATATATATATATATATATATATATATATATATATATATATATATATATATATATATTTATATATTTATATATATACGCACACACGTATATACACACAAATTACCACCCATGACATATTAGTCTTTGATTTTAGTACTTTAAAACGATTATATATATATATATATATATATATATATATATATATATATATATATATATATATATATATATATATATATATATATATATATATATATATATAGATAGATAGATAGATAGATAGATAGATAGATAGATAGATAGATAGATAGATAGATAGATAGATAGATAGATAGATAGATAGATAGATAGATAGATATGTGTGTGTGTGTGTACGTATATATTCGTGTTTTTCACCAGATGCGGTGTGATGTATCGTTGAATATATAGAATTTTTTAAATAAATTTTTGGTTGCGTAAGTTTAACCCTCTTATTTTCTTTGACTTATGTGAGGTCTCTTTTTGAATGTAGTGGGTTTTTATATCCCCATATATATTTAAAAATTTCGTTGTCTATTTTCTTTAGTTTTTTAATAACAAAACTTAAAAACACTTTACTGTTTTCTTTTTTGTCTAACTGGGATATATCATGGTACACTTAGTCCTTCCCTTAAATGAAAATGTGATCTATTCGAGTACTGTGTCCTGTACCACAATAAAAGGTGAACTTGTCTGTATCATTATACACTTTCATGGCTACCCTGCAGTGTTACAGTGAGGACCACTTCACTTCAGTCCAATTGAGATCAGGTACAAACAGCTTCATGCCTAGATGGAAACGGGTTTTTTTTAGCTGTCCAACTGAATATGTTGAAAATGTTATGTACACGTAACCTTTGACTGACAAATGCCCCACCTCTAGACCACCCCATAGAGTAAATTGGCCGAGTGGTCTAAAGCGCTGTCCGTTACTGATCACTGCCATCTAACCTCTGTGTGTGTTCTAGTCTAGGATTCGGCGAATGTGGATATGTGAGAAAGCTTGCAGGTATCTTCTCGTGGGTCATTGGTTCTTTCCGCTGATTTCCGGGTTTCTTCATCCTCCATTAATACTGGCTGCCATGTATAGCCTATCAGGTGCTGAAAAATGGTGTCAAAACCAACAACAATAACAACAAGAACAAAAACAACATTTATCAACAGATTTATTAATGGTACAATCAGCACATGGCCACCTTATTTCTAAGCATCACATTTTTGTGTATTACAAAAGTGGACTACGTGCAACATCATCAAAAACCACAAAAATTAGAACTGACAACTTTATGCCATTACAAGATAAACATGATGAAAATGAATTAGTTGCCAGTGGAAGTGTTGTGTACATTTTGGCGAGACACTGATAATTTTCATGCTTTAAAAGTACAATGGTATGCAGTGTCATAAAAATAGAATAACCAATGATTTCTGAGTATTCATGATTTCATTTTTGCATCAAAATGGAGAAATGACAATCTCAGAGATCAAAATTATAAAAGCAAACCTGCCACATACAACTTGATTACTGTATGTAGAAAAGGTGGCACATATTGCATTCAGTAATATTTTATATGAATAAAAATAGCTTTACAATGGGACATGATTTGACATTTGTGCAAAAAATATTAATGCCTATTAATAGATTTATTTAAATTATCTTGATCCTTGGACACTGTACATTGATGTTTTAAATCTACAAAACACAGTTCTTAACTTATATACATGTTAGGACAGGTATCTTATATACTAATAAATTAACGTCCATTTCAATATCTACTGGAAAAAAGGAAAATTATAAAATATTGGCCTTATCTTTTATTGATTATCTAAAACAAAGACCAACAATACAGAAATCATAGGACTTTATATTTAGCAGTCAGGTATTACCTGGGTAAATAAAAATGTAAGATAAACATGCAATTCTTTTATTTATAATGCTTAAAAGAAGAACTAAATTAATTAAATGAATTAAATATACAGACACCACCGATATTAAAAAGCAGGAAGTTATTTTTGAAAAGCTATATGGCTGTGCCTTTTCTACATTTATTCATTTACAAATATAATGGTAAGTAGCAGAACAAAATATCTGATTTGATTTTAAAATAAACAAATTACAACACAAGCATGTTATAAGATAGAAAATGGAGAATAATACTACATATCTGATGGTGTAGCTTTGCTTAAAGACAATGTAAATCTCTCTAAGTATCCTTTAGGAACAATGTCTATTAAATTGCGATTAAATTGAAATGAAATAGATGAATGCTTCTCCAGGACACCTTTACATATCAAACTATATAACATTTCAAACTGATTAAAACTTATGTTAAAATAAAAGAGCATTTGCTTATTATTTCCAAGTTTGTCTTCATATGAATTACTTCTTTCACTCACTTCATGAAATATGCATCGAAGCTACGTTTCAGAGGCTCAATCCTTCAATGTTCTAATAAAATAGATGTTGGCCGGGTGAAGTGTCAGATCAATTTTGCATGCCTCCACTATTTCACAGATACTGACTCGGTCAAAAAATTACGATAATCTTCCCTCACTATCTGTGATTCATGCCTTTAAAACTTTGGTCTGCTTATTACTGCAGTTTGCACTACATGTAGTAGCTACTTTCACAGGTCCAGTCTGCTTATTACTGCAATTTGTACTACATTTAGTAGCTACTTTCACGTGATCAGTCTTCTTATTACTGCAGTTTGCACTACATGTAGTACCTACTTTCACAGGTCCGGTCTGCTTATTACTGCAATTTGTACTACATTTAGTAGCTGCTTTCACAGGATCAGTCTTCTTATTACTGCAGTTTGTACTACATGTAGTACCTACTTTCACAGGTCCGGTCTGCTTATTACGGCAATTTGTACTACATTTAGTAGCTGCTTTCACAGGATCAGTCTTCTTATTACTGCAGTTTGTACTACATGTAGTACCTACTTTCACAGGTCCGGTCTGCTTATTACTGTAATTTGTACTACATTTAGTACCTCTATTGACGTTATCAGCTCTATCCTGTTTTTTGCCTCCAACCCTACAATAATTTTTCTTATTGTTGTCAACATAGAAAGGATTTGGGTTGAACGCTTCAGTACTTTCCAAGTAAATTGCTTCGAAGCGAATGAAGTAAATTGGTTGGAAGGAAATTGGTTCGACGCAAATTTGTTCGAAGGAAATTGTTTTGAAGTAAATTGGTATATACGTGCAAGTTTGAAATGGAGGTTGATAAAAAGGGCGGCTCTGGGGATACAGTGGTTTGATTTCGGAGGAAATTGGTATATACCTATAATTTGAAAATGGAGGTTCATAAAAAGGCAGGTTCTGGGGATACTGTTGGTCTGGCATGTTAATACGTGTGGTGACAATGTTACTGTGTTTATTATCGCGCCTTTTTTGTTCCTCCACTAGTTCTCTAATGTCTATTCTGTGTGCACACGTCTGAAGCTTGCCATCTTTAAAAGACGTCAACATGTAGGATGCTCCATGGGTTTCACCAAATCTGTAAAGAAGAATGAAATTCATGTTTTTAATCAACTGTTATCACCAGTACAAATACATTTAAAATATAATGTTGATTTTTGTATTCTTTCAATGGCCACTCAGTTACAAGGTTTTTGACAATCTCCACAAAGATTAGTCTGACCTTTTTTAGTTTACATGGTGATAAGAAATTACCAAGAGCAAAATGATAGCAACTTAAATAGACTATTCTTAGTCATCGTATATTAAAGTATACCTATTATTACCTCATTCTGACACTCAGAAGGTTGCCTTATTCTGACACTCAGAAGGTTATTACAACTGTTGATATGCCCAGCTCAATAGTTCCTTTATATTCTACAAAGCTAGCCATCTCTTGAAGTATATTCAGGTAAAGGATGGTACTATTTGTAGAAATTGCTAAAAATTATGAAAATATTGATGTCCCATTTATTTCAGTTAAGTATCATACACCGTTTACCAATGACTGTCAAAGAAAAAGTAATAAACATTAACACTTTTGCTGCACATATTTGCAAAGTAAAATAAAAATCTTATCTGTCCTGAACAACCATAACAGTAGTTTAAAAAAACAACTCATAAAGTAAAAATCATTAAACTTTGAAAGTCCACAAAAATATGATGATCCCTAAAATCAAGAGTCTGGAATATTCATATTCTCTACTCACGTGATGAAGAGTATATCCCATTCACATTCTCTACTCACATGGCTTTCTATCTATCTGTTGTACAACTGGTACTTCAGTTTTCTAAACTTAATTCACAAATTTTCAACTCTAACCACCTTCTAGGTTATCCTAACAAGGATTCGTGGCAAAATGTGCTATCTCACACACTAGTGGAAACACGAACTAAAAATAGACTTGTTCTCATACTAGCAATAAGATACTATAAGATATTAAAACTATCTAAAAACAAATGAAAAGTAGCCTGCATAGCAGTTATTTTTTTACAAATATGTTGAGGAAGGAATCGTAGCACTATCTTCACGATTAATACTGAAATTGTATATTTTAATACCAATAATAATCACTGTCTATTCGATTTTTCTTTCATGCCAAAATATATTGAGGATGGAGACAAGAATAGACTCAGAAATGAAACATATTGGATGTAAAAATTAGATAATTTGTATCCTAATGGCCTTTATACCAAAGTGCTATATAAAATTTTATATTTTTTTAATTGTTAAATTATATATCCTTTATAATATAATTGTATGTTTAACTGTGTGTCATTATTATATTTTATAATTTTACTTATACTAGCAATGAAATTAAATATGTATCCCATCAATATAAAGATAAAAAAATTAAGATACCGTTCATAGCAAATATTTTCAGTAGCTTTAAACGGATGGTAAAAATGAAATAAAGGTGATGCCCAAAGGTGTAAACTTTGGCAGATTAATACTTACAAAAATACATTATCCTCAACAAAGTGCACTTCAACACAATATTGCTGGCACTTTTACTAATAGGCAACAATCATTAAAATGGATTAAACCTTAAAAATAGTATGCTTTAATAATAATTAATTAAATAAACATATTAAAAATGTAACTTAAAAAATATAGTTGCAGATATACCTTGATTTCTTAGGATTCAAATTTATTACGTTTTGGGTTTAACGCCTTTTCTCAACAAAACAAACTAAACATGGCAGCCAGTATAATTGGTCGCAGCAGAAGCCGGGAAAACACATTAAGGGCTATCAAACCATGAGAAGCTGGTGGCAACTTTCTCACCTATCGACAACGGCTGAGCCTAAGACTCAAGCCTAAATGGGCATAGACTGAGCTAATCCCATAGCCTGACGTCCTGGACTAGTCATTTTTTGAAGTAGGGCAAGTAAAATTTTCCAGGACAAGTGCTTTTTAAAAAGGTCGAGCTAGTTCTAATTTTAGTGCTTTAATCATTATATCTACCTTTATTTTGACAATCATGCCTTCCCGTTGTACTGAACACTTGAGTCTGGCCCCTCTTCGTGTATACATTTACATCCTGTTACCGCTTGACTGCATATTGGGCTAAGATACCAAATTCCTGGCAAATCAAAACTCGTCAAACAAAAGAAAGCCAGTATGATCAATTATCAGTGTTGTAAATATTATGTGACTTTCGTTTATACGTTCCATTTCTTTTTCCACAGCAACATTATAAATTGTTAATTGTTTATATTTTGAGACAATTTGAACCCTGAAGTCATTGAAATGTGGGACGCGAGATTTGTGTAGTCAGGTGACTTGGAAAGCGTAGGGCGAGTACTACGTCAAATTTCACCAACGCTATTGTTTCGGCTAGTCAGTCAGCGGATTAAAGCTAAAACAACTGCAATATTTGAGAAAAGACGTTTTGCAGTTACCGCAAATAATGCTGTATCTCAAAAACCCATATTAAACCCAGCAATCATACCGCATAAAAGGAATTAAAGATTCTTTGAACAATACCTAAGATTTACAAAATCTTTTTCAAATAGCCAGTATAACCAGTGAGGAAACCCAGGGAAATTCTATTTAAATTCTAATGCTATACAAAATATAAAACTGTAGAGCACCACCACTGTACTTGCATATGCAACATGTGCAAAAAAGCTGCTATAGACACTCGTTTTTGTCGTTGAAAAATTAATGACAACACCCAGTTGCTTTCTACAAATTTACAAGGCAACTATATCGTGATCAGTTGCTGATTACACATGCTGAAGGAAAAAAGAGACAAAATGACTGCTTATTTGTTGATTTCTATCCATTCGGATAGAGTTCTTATTTGGTGCTTATGGTGTGTCATGTGAATAAGCTACAGTTAGTTCTGATTGATGGTTACTCGTTTTGCTCTCGGCATAAAAAAATAATTACCACCAACCAGAAATTGAATAAAACATTTTAATGCGAGATGCACTGGAAGTATTACCTTTAAATTCAATCGATGCAGACAAGACATGAAGCAAGAGGAAACCCCGTAGAAGTGGTCAACTGATCCAATAATCACACAAAAAAGTTTGGAATGTTTCTTTTACATTCATATATATCAACCTCCCCCATCTGGAGTGGACACAGCCACCTTATATAATTTTGTATAACGGGCACTATCATAGGCTTTTGGAAATCTGACAGAATTTGTGTATATGACTCGCAACTGAGAAGAATCTTAACTTTAAGATAAAAATAAATGTTATGACTGCTTTACATTAACTTAGATAAAGTATGATTTTCCATCTATGCTTCACATCTTGTATTGATGTGGAAAAGTATCCATCAATATATCGACAGAGCTTTTTGGTCGGCCTGGTGTCAGGATAATGACTGGGTAGGACATCATGCTACATGTCTGCGGCATGATGCCCCAGTGCTAGACATCATTGTAAACTGCCACAATGCAGACATCGTAACGATATGATTGAAAAATTGTTAAAGCTACGTTTAAAAAAATGATTAACACTTGACAGAGCTTAACACTCATAATTGTCCATATGGTTTGCGCATCCATCAAGTGTTTGGAATATATGAAAATGAAAATGAAAACAAAACAATATTAACCAATCCATTAATAAGAAATCCAATTTTTTTTTATACCACTGAGTCCTTAACCAGATTAGCTAATCAAAAAACAAGAAAACAAGTGTCATAATTAACTGTCTCAACTTCATGATTCATCCCCGGTATGAACCAAATTCGTCACCATATGTAGGAAACAGATTCAAAATAATGAACCAAATCCTTGAAACAAATTTCCAACTGATCTTGCCCTTAAAGATGTTAAAATCGTCTATCACTGAATTAACTTCTTTATTTTTTTATAATACTCTATCAGGTTTTTAGATCTGTGTGCAGTAGAGACCAAGTAAAATTTGAACCCAAACCATTTTGTTTATGTATTCAGTCGATATCCACAAGTGATTTACTTATTCAACTAGCGTGTATTGCAGATATGAAGATAATGAGGTCCAATAATCCCTACCAAAATTTTGGACTATTTAAAGGAGAAAAACACCAAAGCATTTTGTTCCGACAGGGGTTAATATTAAGAATGAAATGTGTTTTAAAATATTGAACATTATGAATTAATGAAAGAATGATTATGTTTACGTCTGGATACAAGACTATTCTAAAAATAAATTTATTAGGTTGCAGTAAGCGACCAGATCCAAATGAATTACAAAGCTGACGTTCATGCATGAACTGCTGATTTATATAATTGTTCTCCACCCTGAAAAAAAGTAGAAAACAACTTGTCTACATTTTCTTCTACTAACCGATTTTGGATATAAAAATGCAGAAGTACTTTTGCTGAAGATTGAAAATAAATGCAGCTGTGCTTAAGAGTATACCATTTATATTCTATCTTCTTTATGCAGTAATTAATATGGTTTTATCTGGTAATGTTTTATAAAATATTCGATCTAAAAACCCGTATCAACCAAAACTTCTGCCTCAGTACAAACTATCCCTGTCCCTAGACATTGAACATTCACTGCCATTTCAACCACACAACCGTGCAGATTAAATATTGAAAAAGAATTTTAAAAAACTCCCCTGCCCAGAAAGTATGCAATGAAATATTTACCTGCATGACACTTCCTTAGGATCTATCCAAAGTGTTAATTCCGTGGGTAAACGGAGATCACTGTAATTCAGACCGCTCAAAGTAGCAGCTTCGTTTAGTAGTGGATCTACTGGCGATACTGGGGTTATACGGATGCAGCGATATGCCTGTCCTTTTTGAGGATTTTCTGCATACCAATGATTCCTGAACTTTTTCAACAGAAGTTCTGCCAAGTGGTCCGAAAATTTCTGGGCCTTTTCCTTGGTTATGCTAACGTTCAGCCGGATCAAACGGGACATGAACACCACCGCTGATTCTATTTCTTCAATCATATTGTCCATGAAAATTAAATTGTAAAAAGAACACAAGAATGAACAAACTGGCTTGAAGAAAAACAGATCGATATCCCTGCCTTGTTTTCGATTGCAGATTTTGTTGACGGATAAATAGGCACAATTCTAAACACTTCTGGCACCTGAAATATAAGAGAAATAATGTTGAGTTACAATTATTGAAGGGTGTTGTTTTTTTAAATTACATATTAGTCTTCGAAATTAATTATTTGTGTGAATATCAGAATTTCATGCATTAAAAGCAACAAGACGAAACCAGGAATAGACAATAAAGACAATCAAACAGTCTTGTTATGTTATATGAAACGATGATACCCCAAAACATACCTGAGTCGCTGAAATGCGAGTATGCTAAGAAATTTTCTTTAGCTTATATAGAGACCGCAAGCGAATGAAAATGGCATTAACATTCAACCAATCAAATTATGAACCAATCAAATTCAGTTGTATTCCGACAGGTTGCTAGCTAAACGTTGACACCATTTCCAGGTAATCAGTGTCAATTTTACTCACACTGATTATTTCTGACCTAATTATAAGCTATCTAAAATCATTAGTTTCTTCCTCTAATTGCAACCGCTCTTATTAAAATAATACAGTAAGTACAGTTTGAACCTTGCAAATGAATTTAAATGAGCTGTAGATTAGAAAGGATTAAGAATTACTTTCTGACCCATCTATTCATTGTATTTATAATAAAACTTATTACTTGCATATATTTGGTTTTGATTACAATTGGTATCTAAATATATTAACTTTTCTGCTTTATATAATCCGTATTTTTTGAAAATATTAATTATTCCTTCATTCTCTGTTTTACATCTTTTATTTTTTAAAAAGGTCTCATAGTTTTATAGGTGTTTTTTTTCCATACAATTTCAATTTCTTTATATTTAAGTAATATCTTCTATATATTGTAATTTTTGGGGTACTTCAATTATTTTGCTGATGGCATTATTCCTATATATTTCAGTTTTATTTTTTAAAGTGTACCCCAACCAGTATAAATATAGACCTACCCAAGGTTTTACAGTTTTGTGTTTAATGTTTTTAATACGTTCTATAATGTTAGCCGTTTTAATTAGAATTGGACATGGTAGGTTTAAACCTCTTTTCTCCATGGCCCTATACATAGTCTCCTTCTGTATATAATATGTTTTATAGTCCCATATATAGTTTATTATCTCATTATCCAATTTTTCTAAACTTTTATTATTGATATCAAAGGATTTTAGGACATAGATTATATTTGAGTATAAATACGTTTTAGCTACTTGTGCTCTTTCCATTAAACTAATTGGCATAGGTGCCCAGATTTCTAGTGCTTTTTTGACGTATTTATTATTTGTTTATAGTTTTCGAGTTCTTCATTTTGCCCTTCCCCCCAATCCATAGGGCTTTTACCGTTTTCTTTATCTATTGTGGAGGCAATCCAGAGTGATTCCCTCACCGGTTTCATATTTTTAATATCTCTGTTTTATCATGATTGATTTTTGACCCTGATGATTTACCAAAAATCTTCGTATTCCTTCATTAAGTGTTGGAAGGACTTAGGGTTTCTGATAAAGTTCGTACAATCGTCTGCATGTAGTAGCATTTTAAATTCATCTTTCAAAATAGGTATATGTATTTCTTCTATTTGGCTATTGTTCCTTATTTTAATACTTAGAATTTCGATAGCTATTACTTATAATAGCATGAACAGTGGGACTCCTTGCCTCACTGATCTTTTTATTTCAATTTTTTCCGTGATTTACCTGTATTCTGGCAATTATATCATTAACAGGATTTTAGTCCAATGTCGAAAAAATTTTCCGAATCCAATTTTTTAAAAATATTTTCCCTATGTAGTTATGTTCAATTCTATCAAAACCTTTTTCCTGGTCTACTAGCACCATAGCGCCAGTTTTATTATTTGTTTTAAAATACTCAAGTATGAGTTTTATATTTAAAACATTACTTTGTATATCTTCCCTTTAGTTTGGTTTTCGTTAATTATTGTAGGCATGCATTTTTTTCTATCCTATTCGCTAAAATTGTACTTAGTATCTTATAATCCACATTTAGGAGAGAGATGGGCCTCCAATGTTGTAAGTCCTTTTTTCTCCCTTTCCCTAATATATTTATGTTATAATCCATTCCATCATTGAGTTTGCCATTTTATAAAAATATATTATTATATCTAAATTACAAATTCATCGATAACTCACATTGGAATTTATGATAGAATTCCGCAGTGAATCCATCTCTATCTGGGGATTTCCCTATCGAGAGTTGTTTTATTGCATTTTTAATTTCGTCTAAAGAGATGAAATCATCACATAAGTCTTTATGTACTGATGAGATCATATCACATTTAATATCTTTTAAATAATCATTTATTAGTTTAGTATTATCGCTTGACTAGTGTATAATTCCTTATAGCATACTTGAATTGTATTTAAGATATCTTTTTTATTTTTTAAAATTTGTCCCTTTTCATCTAATATTTCTTCCATTATTTTCAACCCTCCCTTTTTTAATTCTTTTCTTCTATAAATATTTTTTGCTTTTGCTGCTGTGTACAGGTCAGAGAATTTTCACGCCATAAATTCATTTCCATTATTATTTCTTTCTTGATTTGTTTTAATTTTCCCTCTGATTTTTATTTCATCCATAATATCTCTATTTAATAGTAAACTAATTTCTCTTCGTCCATTTTTTGTAGTTTATCAAATTTTGCTTCACTATTTATTAATATTCCATTTAGTCCATCTTCTATATATGCAATTAGTTCTTTCGTAAATCCATTGTGGGTCTCTTGTATTAAAATTATATCATAATCCTTTTCTTTACATAACTCATTATTTTTTCCTTATTAATACCATTTACATTTATTGATGCTATTTTGATGTTTTTTTCCCTCATTTTTCCCTTCGGGTGGCCGATACATTTCTACCTTTAGATGAGATTTTGTATATTCAAAACTTAAATTATTTAAAGACTATTAGGAAGTTAATTAAATATTTTCTGGAGTCTCATTCTCCTCCTCACTTATGCCAGTTGTATGTATTTCTTGTGTATTTACTGATGATTTATCCGTATTTTCATTTCTTTCTTTCGTTTCTTCAACCATTTCAGATTCTTTGTCATCATTATTTTCGGTCGTTTCGCCTTTATCCATGTCGTCATCACAAACCTATATTTGTTTGCTGGAAAATACACCTTAATTATGTTTATTTTATTAACTTTACGGTTCGATACCGACTATACGTAAACTCATTTACCCTCCAAGTTTTATTATTGCACAAACCGTTAAGCAAAGTTTGAGGATTACGAGTGCCATTTTAGGTCCGCTACATCTTCTGTTTTGAGAGGACAATTATCTAAACACCTGGGGGGGGGGCAACTATACAGGACAGCACTCTGACCCTCTTAGCGAGTACCCCAAGCTAAGAATTTGACAGGTGTTGTTTTTGTTTTAATTGCTGCTAGTTGACTTTGTAAAAGTATAGGAGATCAAACACACTGACATAATAGGTAATTTCCTTTAATTAAGATAATTGATTAAATGTCCGCTGAAAAGTATCGGGTAGAAAAGATTTCCTCCCGAAATATATTTAATTAGGAAGTCTAAACTATTTGTCCCTAAGGTGGAATAATAGTGTTACGGATTTTGTACGACGAGTAGTAAATCTTATTGCTTACATTTACTTACATTTGCCGTGCTCTGGATAAGAATTTACTAAATTGGGTAATTGAATAAAGGATTAGAATTGTTTTTTTTTTTGTTGTTTAAATTTGAATGGATATTTTGTAAACATCTCAAAACACCAACTTGCCACTACCGACTGAGTCTTAATTGCGGAAAGATTTACAGTGACTTTCGGAATAAAATCAAACAGCGTAATGAACCAGACTTTCGTCTGGTGCATTTAATTATATTTGAGTGATCGTTCGCACACTAATTGAGTACTATCATTTTGAATATACAAATACATCAGAAACATCTACTCGTAATATAGTTGATATTAAATAAATATGTTACCTGAAGACAGAGGATGTGCTTCTAACCGGTGCAACAAACAATTAAAACCTTGGACTAAATGCTTAAAATTAAGTTGTTTTACATAAATTCCCAAATATTTATTTTTGTAGTGTAAACAAAATTGTTTATAAATATGTAAATACACTTGAAGCTGCCTCTGTAAAAGTCTATACATGTTATTATCAGAATATTCAAATTGTATACATGTAACTGTCATGAAATTTAGTACCAGATGAAGACAAAATGATTTATTGGAGAGCTACTTTTAAATGTATATGACTGAAAACATATATTTGTATCAAAGAAAGTTTAAAAGAAATTAAAATTGTTTTTGCATTTAGTGATATCAAAGTTGGAAAAATGGATCAATGGTGTTCTACTATTTCACAATCTATGTAATCATTCATATGCAAAATATTTTTCTTTCTTCTTTTTCCTTTTCTTATGCTGAAGAATAATCCCAAGAAATTTGAAATTAAGATTCTCTGAACTGTTACAAAATTTTGGTGATTTGAACTTACAATAAATTTTGTGGACTTAAAATGAAGCAAGATTTCTTTGATTTAAATTAAAATAAACTTAAGGTGACTGAATTGAAACAAACTTAAGGCAATCTGAACTGGAGTAAAATTTATGTAATCTCAATTGACTTAAACCTTATGTAATTTAAATTGAAACGAATTTTATGTTCTTAATTGAATTAAAATTTGGGTTACTCTAAAAATTAGGTGATTTGAATTTCGATGAGCAAAGTTTTATTTGATATATTTTTATGTTTGAAAAAAAAATCTCCTACAATGGAGCGCAAATTTCCTGCATTTGACATTTGTAATTAGCTCCTATACCCTTGACAAAGTGAGCTCCTGACAGGGGAAACACACGCCACTCAGAGAAAAAAGCACCTGACACGGGAATGACAAAAGGTCATACGGAAAAATGCCACTCAGAGAATAGACAAAAGATCCTGACAAGAGAATAACAAAAGCTCATCAGGAAAAATGCCACTCAGAGAATGGACCAAGACCCCTGATAGGGGAATAAAAAATGCCCTCTCTTCCTGGGAAACAGCAAAAAACCCGTCCCTCAACTGCTATTTTAAAAAAAAATAAATAGCAGCTTTAATGTGCAATCACTGTGAATGTTTGATTAAATTAAAGAAAGTAATTATAAAATTTATTTAAGTAACATAAATGTTAAAATACAAATACATTTTTATTACATGCTTGATAATTAGTTAAAATAGAATATTGCATTGTATGCTTGATACTTTTTAAATACATAATTCTTTACTTCATGTTGAAATAATTAACTGTTTATAGCTGCAGTTATCGAAATAAAACGCTTAAATGATTTCATGTGAGAAACGGTCTAAAGAACCACAACTGCACAATGAACAATGATGTACTGCAACCTAACGTGAAAGTAACAAAAGCTATTCAGTGTGAGTGCTTTTTTCCAATAACGGCAATCAATATCAAATTAGTATTATGTAATATACTTTGATTCTTTTATCTATAGACACCTACATTTGTTAAAACAATATGGTTTTGCATTAATAACATACATTTTAAGGCCAATGATTTGTAGGATTTTGTGGGATTACTTGGGTATAAAAATAATTTCACAACTGAGCTTAGTTATAGCATGCAATTTTGATTATTCTATGTAGCAATTAATTGTAGCAGAATTTGAGGCACACAGATAGGTGCAATAAATTTGATTTGTTTGATATGTACAAAAATATGCCTGTATTGTAATAAAAAACATTAAAAATATTTTATTAAAATGTTTTGTAGTCATTACACAAGATACACATTACATTACACACTATGAAAAGTAAATAGTGTAAAGAAAACTATTGGGCATCACGGTAAATATAGTTACAATATATAATTAAATAAAATCTCAAATACGTAAACATTCTATATAAATGAACAATCAAAATGCATAATACTGTAAATATGAAAGATCAATGGGCTTTGTCCGTCCCCTGAGTGGCTTTTGTCCTAGTTTTTTTTTGTCCTATCCGTTAGGGGCTGTCTATCCTAGGGAAATTTTGCCCTGAAATTATTATATTTTGGGTGGTATGTACCAATATATTTTTTTTACTGTATCGGTACATTGGGTGGCTTTGGTCAGTAATGAATTTACGGAATCTTGTCATAACTTTAAGGATATTAAGTGTGTTTTCATTATTCCTAAAAACAATATTTCAAAAACATTATCCTTTTGTATTAAACCTTTTTACCTGTCTTTATTTATTGGTCAATTTTACAAATTTATTTGTGATCCTTGACCACACGCCGAATAATATGAGTACGTGAAAATTTTGGTTTCGGAGAAAATTTCCGAAAATGGACCGAAATCTTGTACAGAGATATAACTGAAAGAGTAAATCGTGGTATAACGGCAAAATTTTAAAGACATTGGTCAGTAAGGTAAGGCTGTCCTCTGTCAATGCTATTATATGCAATAGCAATTGAAACATTAAGTATTAAAATAAGGACTAATAAACGTGTAAAAGGAATTAAGGTCCCAAATTTGAAAGATGAATTAAAATGCTCCAACACGCTGACGATTGCACTAACTATATAAAAGACCCCAATTCTTTTAAACACCATGAAAAAGAATATGAAAATTTTTATATAAGTACCTAGGTCGAAAATTAACCACGAAAAATCTGAAATTTTAAAAATATGCAATGAAAAGGGAACCACACTGGGCTCCCAACCACTTAATAAAAGATAAGGTTAAAGCCTTAGGAGTCTACTTTGACAAAAATGAGGAAATAGAAAACATACAAAATCTTAAAAACAAAGTAAATAAAAGTATCGCAATATGGGCACAAACGCCACTATGTATTATGGAACGAGCGTACGTTTATAAGACTTACTTTTTTCCAACATAAGTAATTCCATTCAAAAAATTTAGATCTAAAATATAAGGTGCTAAATAATATAAATAAGGAAATAATAAATTATGTTTGGAATTATAAACTACAGCATATTGAGAAGGAGCCACTATAGAGAGACAATGAAAGGGGAGGCTTAGTCTCTCCCAATGCAAAATGGATGCAGAATAAATAAATAAAATAAATAAAATTAAAAAAATTAAAGCGAACTTGAATATGCAGTGGAAAGCCTTCTATATTTTTTTGGTTTCGTTTAATTAACAAAATAGGACTTAATTGACACTATCAAAGAATGTTGACAAGTAATTGTATTACATAAATAACATGTCCCATTTACAATATTTAAATTCTTGACATTTTTTGAACTGAGACTTTAGGTGCTCATAAAAACATATTTTCCTTTTCCTTTTTTCTCTTTTCTCCTTTTTAAATAATTTTCTTACTAATTAACCATACATAACTGGAATCCTAGTACTAATATATTTCGATAAATATTTTTCCACTTAAATTTCTACATGTTTTTGTAAGTGTATAGAAATGAATTTTGTAGATAATATACATGGTCAAGGTATATGCACATAGATGAAGTAGGAGACAGAAACGCCACAGGGCTCTACGCGAAGTGATAAGGCCTAGGGAAGAGCCTTTAAAAAAGACTTGTGCAGAAAATGGACATGCAATACACGAACACAAGGGTATATTGTTCCATACAAATGGATTCCAGACTTAAAAAGGGACACACGATAAGCTTTTACAAATATATATTGTTTTATACTTTTTACATTGGTTTTAAATGATGGAGAGTGTGGAATAAGGTTAAGTCCTTGTTAAAGAAATCATGCTGCTCCTTACAGATTAGCCTTAGGACCAACCTCCTATAATTCAAATTAAAACTAATAAAGGACACACAATTTAACACTCATTTAAAACACTAGGCTTTTTAAATACAAAAATCACAATTATTACACCGTTTCTTATGCAAAATTCTAAATTCTCAAATGATCTTAAATAGTTTTTATTTATGAATAATAATTTTTCTTTTAATAGATAACTTTTGAAAAAATTCGTTTACACTGCCGTCCTTACATATACATCTATAGAATACACACAAAATAGCATCACACAAAACAGCCTGCTATTTCAAATTCTTCCAGTTTTCTATTTTATTATATGCATCTCATTCTTCTTATGCATCCTCCCCTTCTTTCATTCATACTTTCTTTCCAATCCAGATGCATATAATTTATTAATTCCCATTTCGTTTATAAAATTACTTTTATTGTAATTTTGAATTTAGAGGTCAGACGGTGCATTTCTACTTATTTAAAGTTTTAGATCCTAATGTTCATGTAATAGATAGTGACCTCTGGCAAAGGTCAATCGATATAAAACGGTGATTTTCACTATCTGCTGATTAAGACCAGAACGAGAAACTCGTCTTTAAGATAACACTAGGGATATTAAAAAAGCACTATAAATTTGGGATCAAAATTCTACTTTAAACTAGAAACACTAGCAACACCTATAATGGGATATTCGCGAAAACATAACAGCTTTTTATTTGTCTGGTGCCCTCCCCCAAAAAAGAAAGAGATAAATATCAATAGATAGGGAGTTTGTGCATATATATATATATATATATATATATATATATATATATATATATATATATATATATATATATATATATATATATATATATATATATATATATATATATATATATATATATATATATATATATAATTACTTAATTAGTATTGGGCTAGGTAGCGCCAGCCCACAAGTCTTTTTTCACTATACCAAAGTTTTTTTTATTATAGTGGATTTTATATCCCCATTCATAATTAATAATTTCATTATCCAGTTTATAAAGTATTTTTATTTTCTATATCAATTGACAGTCATATTATAGTAAAAGTATGTCCTGGGTGGAACACCAGACAAATGCCCCCCACCTAACCAAAAATAAAGGTTTTTATGCATTGTTGTATAATATATTACAAATGTTTTATATTTATGAAAAAATTTAGAAAACCGATTTTTTAAAATGAGGTATTTCTCTTTCTTTAATGTATCGAAAGGGTAGCTCCTTTTTCAGATTTTAGTCATCAAATTGAGCAGATCCATCCCTTTTTATTTCAAGTGACCCTTGCCTAAGGGGCCGCTTACGTCCTGTGTATGCTATATGTGTATTGCTATATAGTATGCTATATATGTGTGTATGTAAGGACGGCAAATTAAAACCTGGTTATTCCAAAGTTGTTTTTAAATTATATTTAAATTATTTGTTTAATTTTATTTCAGCTTTAAATTTAGAATTTCATATGAGAAATGGTGTATATTTTGTTGTTGAAATAAATAAAAGCCTAGTATTGTGACGATAACAATTTTAGGTGTCATTTCTCATTTATAGTTTTGAATATAGGAGGCCGGTAGTAGAGCCGGTTTGCAAGAATCCACAAGTTTTTTTTTATTATCTGGCTCTCTTAACCAGACCTTACTCCATACTCTCCATAAAGAAATTTATTATTATCCAAATATAAAATTTCCTAAATGTCAAATATGGAATTCAAAATACAAGATATTGTCAGTCCCTTTCTAAATCTTGGAATTATCCATATAAAATAGAGACTGACCATGTATTTTTGTATTGTATGTCCATGTCCTGCACATGCATTTTTCATAGTAAAAATATGTCTTCGCCACTTTGGCCCGCTCCATTATGTATAATGGCAAAAGTGACTAGATTTCAATGTTTTCTTTTCTTTTCCTTTTTTTTTTGGTGGGTGCTTTCCCAGTTGATCTTTTCAGACCATTTAGGGAGACCCTCCTGCCCTACATGTGAAAGTTCTGCTATATTGTAAGATTTTATTTCTAAGATATAGTTTGTGAAAGTTTTATGTATTTGTAATATATTTTATTCATTTTTTAATTTTGTTTCTTAAACTTCTTGAAGGAAATATTGTTCAGTTTGTTTCGCAAGCCAGTGTTCGTCAAGGGTTTCATCTGCTTGGAGAAGGTATTATCTTCCTGCCTATCGTTGTTCATCCAATAGTAGCTTTTTCCTCCTTTTGGCTCTTCTGTGTTCACTCTTTCCGTTTCAATCTTTGTTGTTCCCTCTATTTGTGATCCAACTGTTGGCAGAGTCAATGCCCGTTTATTAATTTCTTGTGACTTTTGGGTGCTGCGATGGGTTGTTTCTTGTTATTTTTATTCTCTCAGTTGTTTGTACTGTTGACTGTTGTTGGCTTTGTTGTTCATGTTGTATTCCTGTTGCATTTGTATCTTTTGATTTGGACTGATTGGGTTGAAGGGAATGTTGTTGATGTGGCTGTTTAGGTTGTTGGCGCTGTTCTGTATTTCTTTCATGTTGTTGATGTTGCTGTTGTAAAGATTTGTCTCCATTTGGATATATTGTTGTTGTTGTTATTGGTGTTGTTGTTGTGTCTGTTGCATTTCCAGAGGTTTCTTGTTCTTGTACTTCCCTCATTTGTCTCACTTCTTTTGTCATCTTTGCTGTCTGCTGATTATGTTGTTGTTTCTGCCGTTGTTGTTGATTATCTTTGTTTTTCGGGCATTTATGTGGAGTATGTCCAGTTAATCCACATCTATTGCATTTTCTGTCATAGATACAGCCTTTGTACCATGTTTTTGCCAAAAATCCACATAGATAAAAGGCTCTTTTCATTTCTTTTAGTTCTTTTCTATTTCTAAAATTCTGCCTCCATTGTCGATTGTAGTCATGGGGATGGTGTTCAGTCTGGATGTTATGACTTTAATTTTAAATTTTTCTTCAAATCTTTCTACTGTCTCTTGCAGTAGTATTTCCAGTATTTCGGGTGTAGCTCTTCTGTTTGATTCTTTATTTTCTTTAAAATTGGGATAGGCTTTCTAACTATAATTTGGTGGTTCTTGATGAGCATCTCCATACGGTAGTACAGGGCTTGTATTTCTTGATCTTAGTATGTATCCTTTGTATTCTTCTCTGTTTATTGAGTAAGTTATTGTTACATACTCTGGGTTTAAGACTTTCATTGCTACCATAACGTCTGCTGTTTGTGGTATTTGTTTCTTGGTATTTTCGACATGTCCAAGAATTATGTACCTTCTTTTATTTTCCTTACCATGCATTTGTAGTTTTCTTCCTTTTTTTCACAAAGAGGACACGGTGTAAGTATTGAACTTGCCAGGTCTTTGATTTGTGCTTTTACAGGTTGTAGTATTGTTTCAAACATTAATGTGACCGTCGTTTTGCATCGGCATAGTTTTATTCTTTTGTATTCTTTATTTTGGGTATTTGTAGAGGTTAAACCATGAAATTAAATACCTACTAATATGCAAAATAAATGATACTACAGTACTCAGTTTGGTATAACAAGTGTCAGCGATGTTATTGACACTGAACAAAACTAAGAGCCGATCAAAATGAGTGATGCGAGTTACATCGAACTAGCCGCACCTGTAGACCAACAAGTAGGTCTCTGCCTCTTTTTTTTCTGACAGCGGATTAAATATTTATTTATCGTTCTCTCAATCTCGAATTTCTTTCAAAATTCTTTTCAGACTAATAGAAGCGGAATCGTCATGATAAGAACACTAACCTGCTATACTTAATTTATAATAATTTGATCTGGTAGTATCCCTTGTGTTTTTAAATCATCAATCTGAGTCAGAGGTCGTAAAATATGAGTAATTAACTAACTGCGACAAAATCAGGGCAGAAAAAAGCGAACAAAGTTCTTGTTAACGATAATGTGACTTTTAAGTTAGTTGAAAATAGTCAACACCATCACGCAACAGGTGTTTTGTCCAGCTTATTTTATGAACATGCAGAAAACCGAAATCCGTAAAATTTCAACAAATTGATTTACAATTTCAATAGCAAAAACAAATCATTTAAAATTTCAATAGTACAGATTCGTTTACAATTTCAACATAAACAAATTCAATTACAATTTCAACTGCAAAATAATCATGTACAATTTAATATATATATATATATATATATATATATATATATATATATATATATATATATATATATATATATATATATATATATATATATATATATATATATATATATATATATATTTCAGTTCATTTTATTTTCACAATAAACAGATAATGTCTGGTCAACATACAGAAAAAAATCCTTATTTTTCCTCTGTTTACCTGGGGCGCGAGATGGAGTTGGGGGTCCGAGCGGCGCTTAAGCTGATGCAACCCCTAGTTGGGTTATTTACCGAAAAAACCCTCCCCATCTCAAGCCCCTGGCTGATATACCTTATCAACATATCCATTGTGGGTTACTTTTTTAAATTATTACTTGCCCACATATTTTCATGGTGGATATTATATATTCAATCAACTTCATATATATATATATATATATATATATATATATATATATATATATATATATATATATATATATATATATATATATATATATATATATATATATATATATATATATATATATCTCTTTGCTAAATTTCACATCTGAACATTTTCCCGGTAGTTTTCAATTTTTGTTATTAATGAAATCACACTAGTTCTTTCTGTTATTTTTTTCAAATTCTGTTATAGCGTGAACCTTGATGTAAGTGGCCTTTTTTTACACATTGGGCATTTCGCCATTTATCTTATCATGTTTCTTCTCATTGCTACCTCTTCTGTAAGCCATTTATTGTCTAGATATCTAAACACAATGCTCAGTATTTTTAATGAATTAATTTTTCCCACTGCCCCTATATATTTTCCCAGTTCACTCGTAATATTTCTTGTTCTACATTATTTCTTAGGCTTTTTAATTTGTTTCTCAATTCCATTCGTAAGTATAGTATTTTTTTTTTATTAGCCACAGCTCCCTATTATCTCTATATTGTAGCAACACATTTTTTATATATCTGAATATACTCTTTTTGTTCTCTTTTTAGTTAACCAGACAGATGCCACCCCCACCAAAAAAAAAAAGGTTTCTATGTATTGTGTATACCTCATGATGTGTTGTGGATGACTTATATTTATAAAATAATGTAGAAAACTCAAATTTGAAATGGGATATTTCTCTTTCCTTAAGGTAATCTAAAGGGTGTCCTCTCTTTCCGGTGGTAATCATCATATTGACAGAGTTCTTCCCCTTTATATATCACGTGACCCTTTCCTAAGGGAGTGCCTGGATAAATTTTATGGTACTAATTTTAGCGTAAAAAATATAAAGAATAAAAAATACTAATGCAAAAATATCGGAACACAAAATGATAGATGTTGAGATTAATATTACCAGAAGGAATAAATGGGGAAGGGGTATTTGGAAATTAAATAATAAAATCTTGGTAGATAAAGAATTTGAAGAAGAAATAAAGGGGAAAATGAGAATTTCTTTTTTTTTTAAAAAAAGGAACATATAGATATAAAAGAGAATTTAAAAGAAGAGTTCAAAAATACGGCTATAAGATATGTAAAACGACTAAAAGAAATAGCAAAAACGGAGGAACTAAAGATAAACTTACAGTGGAACAGAGAAAACTCTAAAGAAGCAGAACAAAATCTTGAAAATGAAACTTCAAAAAGTAATTTTAAGAAAAAATAAGGCAACAAAAAATAAGAGCAGAAAAATTACAGAATTTATATATATATATATATATATATATATATATATATATGTATATATATATATATATATATATATATATATATATATATATATATATATATATATATATATATATATATATATATATGAAAGCATAGGGGTTATATAGAAGAGAGGAATTTAGGAAAGGTGGGGAAAAGTATAGGGAAAATAAGAGACAAAACAGCAACTGCTATTAAAAAAAGATATTTTAAATAGGATTAAATAATACTATAATGAATTATATACAATGCAAAACATAAATCCTGTTTTAATAAAATAGTATTTAAAAGAAATAAAATGTGAGATGATATCATTAGTTCATAAAATCTCATGTGATGATTTTATCTTCACAGAAGAAATTTTAAATACTATAAAACAATTAACGAAAGGAAAATCCCCAGGAAGATATGGACTCGCTGCGGAATTCTATCATAGATTTCAAAGTGAGTTAGCACCGATTCAAGAGCTTTTATATAATAACAATATTTTTTTATATACAGGAAATGACACAATGTCAAAATCAACGAGAGAAGGTTTAATTTCTTTAATATACAAAGGGGAGAGAGAGAGAGAGAGAGAGAGAGAGAGAGAGAGAGAGAGAGAGAGAGAGAGAGAGAGAGAGAGAGAGAGAGAGAGAGAGAGAGACAGACAGACAGACAGACAGACAGACAGAAAGAGAGAAAGAGAGAATTTTTTTAAAAATTGGAGGCATGTCCCCCTCCTGAACAACGACTATAAAATTTTAAGCAAACTGTTATCAAACAGGGTTTAAAAAATTGCATTCGAACAATTATAAATGTTAATCAGACGTGTGGGGCAAAAGGAAGAGGAACACAGATGTTATGTGATTCTTATTTTTAACGTAGCTTTAACAATTTTTCAGTCATATCGCTACGATAAGGCAGCAACAGTTATGGCAAGACTAAACAAGAGGGTCTATAACAATTTCAACCTCACTGAGAAGACCAAACTGCATGTTTACCAGGCATGTGAGCTCAGCACACTCCTCTACTGTAGCGAGGCATGGACCACCTATAGGAGCCACGAAAGGAAACTCTATTGCTTCCATCTGAGATGCTTTCAGCGCATTCTGCGCATCCAGTGGCAGGACAAAGTAACCAACACGGAGGTTCTGGAACGGGCCAACGTGACTAGCATGTTCACCATCCTCAGCGAGAGGCGCCTTTGATGGCTCGGCCACGTCAAGAGAATGGATACAGGCCGCATTCCCAAGGACCTGTTATACGGCGAGCTAGCAGAAGGCACACGACCGACTGGACGGCCACGTCTTCGATACAAAGACGTCTGCAAGAAGGACATGGAAACTGTCAACATCAGCGTCAACAACTGGCAGAGCTGTGCTAACAACCGCTACGAGTGGAGACTTGCTGTGAGACAAAAAGCAAACCTCGCTACAAAGATAGCTAAGAGGAAGGCGAAACAACAACAGCCTCAACAAGAATCAATCTTCACCTGCAGCAAGTGCAACAAAGATTGACACGCAAGGGTCGGACTCTTCAGCCACTCGTGACTGTGCAGATAAGACGCCAAAATAGGGAGCTACACCATCGTCTCTCGTAGACGGATGGATGCCAACCTAGCACTGGGGCATTATGCCGCAGACAAATAGCATGATATCCTACCCAGTCACATTATCCTGACACCAGGCCGACCAGTCCTAGCCTCTTAATGCTGAGCGTCAAGCGAGGCAGCTGTTAGTACCATTTTTGTAAGTCTTTGGTATGACTCGACCGGGGATGCAACCTTCCGCATCCGAGGCAGACTCTCTAACTATTAGGCGACTGGTATAGAGAAATACAGAATAATATCCTAAATAATAAAACAGTAGTAGATTAAAGAAATTGGGAACAAAGGCGCCATGGTGCTTATTGATCAAGCAAAAGCTTTTGATAAAGTTGAAGACAACTATATACAAAATGTTCTAAAAATATTTGGTATCGGAGAAAAATTCCGAAAATGGACTAAATTCATGTACAACAAAATCACTGCAAGAGTACAGGTAAACGGGGCTTTAACGGATAGATTTGAAATACAAAGATCGGTGAGGCAAGGTTGCTCACTATATATGCTATTATGCATGATAGCAATAGAAGTACGAAGTATAAAAATAAGAAGTAACAAACTTATAGAGGGAATAAAATTACCGAATTTGAAAGACGAAATCAAAATGATCCAACATGCTGATGATTGTACCCACTTCATTAAAGACCAAAACTCTTTTAGACATGAGTATGAAAATTTCGGTAAAACTGGAATACTTAAAATAGGAAACTGGAGGGCAATCACCCTGAATTATCCCCCATCTACATTAAAAGTAGAGTGAAAGCTCAAGGCATCTCTTTTTGGGAAAAATGAAGAGAAAAACTACATGCAAATAATTGAAAAAGTTAACAAAAATGAAAATGCACAGATATCTGAGCACTAACGTCTTTAAGCATAATGGAGCGAGCTCAAATGGCTAAGAAATATCTATATTCAAATATGAATTATATCCTTAAAGCTAATGACATAGAAAATAAAAACTAGAGAAAAATAGAAAAAGAAATCAAATATATATGTGGATATAAAAACCACAATATTCAAAAAGAGACCTTATACAAGTCAAAGAAAAGATGAGGAATAAATTTACCCAACCCAATATTAATTTAATATACGAATATTTTAAACCGTTTTAAGGTACTTAAATCAAAACATGATATGTATTGGGAGGCATTGTATGTATATTGGTTTGGTTTGGTAATGAGAAACAAGAAGGATATTTATAAAAATAACACTTTTAGTAGAATAATTGAAGTACAGATGAAACTAAGACATATAAAAACATTATTGCTAAAATACAGGGAGGATAAAGAAATATGGATAATCAATACAAATGGTACGTATGATAGAATAATGGATATAGGCACACAAAATACTAGAAGTAAAAAAAGAACAAGAAATGGGGGGGGTAAATTGGGGAATTATATGGAAAAATTGGGAAAAAATAAACTCTCCCAAAATACAAAGCATAATGTTTATTTATTTACACAACACATGGTTAACTGTGAAGACACATGATAAGGCTAATTCACAAACGTTTAATGTGTATGAAATATAATTATACGAAAATACATGTTATTACCGAGTGCGAACAAACAAAAGTAGAAAGAAGTGCTATAACTGCACAAATTACGCAAATGGAGAAATATACATGAAATTAACTGAATATATTATAACAACTATTAAAAGATGTGGACAAGTTATAACTATCAGGAAATAAACAAAACTAACAAAACTAATAACACACTAACAATTTCTAATTCTATTAAATAATATCTAATTATTATTTTTTTATTTTATAGAGAGGAGCCTGTACATGGAAGAAGTAAGAGACAAGGACGTCGTAGGTCTATATCACATGGCGACATGCAAAGTGGGCAGGCCTGCGAAAGTGCCTCCGAAAATCCCATGTGTAGCAAACGTATATGACCAATACTAGCAACGCAACAAAAGTCTCCTTTTTTAGGCAAATTTGGTTCACCTATAATAAAATTTAAGGAATTCAAAAAATGCAGGGAGTAAATTAATTAAATTAAACAAATGTTTGCACCCTGCATTAAGCAAAAACAATCCCTAGAAAAGTAGAAATACATATATAAAGATAGAGACGACACGCCACGCTTATCATAGGAAACATTAGGAATTTAAAAAAAGAGAAAATTAATGCACCGTCTCACTCTCAAATTTATAATCCTCCAAATTACAAATTATATAAACATTTAAAAATTGATTAAAAATAACTGCCAGAATATATATATATATATATATATATATATATATATATATATATATATATATATATATATATATATATATATATATATATATATATATATATATATATATATATATATATATATATATATATATATATATATATATATATATATATACGTAAAAATGGAAAGAATGAAAGGAGTAGATGTGGATGTCATGCATATATACTATGCGAATTGATTTAAAAAACTTAGAAATTGAATTTGGTATAGCGGCTATCCTTTCAAATACACTATATAGCAACACACAATATTGCACAATACATATAGCAACACACAATATTGCACAATACATATAGCAACACACAATATTGCACAATACTTATAGCAACACACAATATTGCACAATACATATAGCACACACAGGACTTGAGATTCTTGGCCAAGGTCACATACATTTGAACAAGGGGAACGACCCCGATAATGTAATTGAAACCATATCGGTTTGAGAGAACCTTTAGATACACTTGGGAAACAAATACCCCATAACAAATTGCAAAAAAAATAAAAATTTTGATCTAAATTCTGTAAATAAAGAAAACATAGCAACACATCTGGGGGAAAACAGAAACACACAAAACACTTTACTGTTTATTTTTCGGTTAATTAGGGTGGGAGCATCTATCTGGTGCCCCCCCCAAGTTAATAGATTTATTATTTATATTAACTTTTCAGTTTCGTATGAGAAATGGTGTAGATTATTTATGAACTAAATAAGGGCCTAATGTTTTAGTGATAGTTGGTTTGTGTCATTTTTCATGTATAATTTTACATATAGGAGGCTGGATGTAAAGTCGGTTAGCAAGGAGCTATGTGTCTTTTTTACTACGCTGACTCAGTTCTCTTGTCGATAACTGGCCGTACTTTCATACTCATCATGAAATAATTAATTTCCAGATATTACAAAATGCCAAACATTAAATTCGAAAAAAAAAAACCCCTAAAGTAATATTAGTCCCTTTATCGTATCATGGAATCCTTCCTTAATATAAATATAAACTATAAAATATTTACTATGTATTTCTGTATTGTATGTCCATGTCCTGCATACCCCATACGACTCGAGTCAGACTCTTCAACAGGAACTATGTCTACTCACACCAGTTGTATCGGGTCTCCTGCACCTGTATTTTTCGGAAGCTCATCAACCAGCCTTCCCACTTCGCGTAGCGCCTTGTGGTTTCGCCTGGTGGCATTATTGTCTCCTACTTCATACATGTGCAGATTTCTTGTCCCTTCCTAACTAATAAAAGAAGTGAATAGTACTTGTTAGCTAAATTATATTAGTTATTTCGAATTCCATGCCTGAGGTTTGATTAGTAATTTAGTATATATATATATATATATATATATATATATATATATATATATATATATATATATATATATATATATATATATATATATATATATATATATATATATATATATAAATTTAATTTTCTAGATTTTGGGGACCTATGTTTTGGGCTCATTTACTTATTACTTTAAGATGACCGCATTGTTTCATTGTATCTGCTATAAAGTTAATTACCTCAAAAAGAGTCTTTTTTTCCAATTTCATATCTAAATATATAAGAATAATATTGCGATATACACTTTTTCCGGATATTGAAGAGGTTAAGTAAAACCAGGTGACGTATTAGGTGACGTATTAGGTATTATTATATTCAAAACAAATTGTTAAAAATTCCAGCAGCAGAGAGGCTGAACAGACAAATTTGCCTGAGACATTTATTTTTGAACATTAAGGGTTCCTATGAAGGCTGAGAAAAAACATTTTTGCCTTATTAGTAAAACTTTCTTTAATTGACCAGATTTTTTGCTCGATTTCTTCACGATGTGGACACTACAAGTATGTCCTTCAGCCTCTCTGCTGCTATGAATTAAACAGCCAGTATAAATATTATCAATAATGAGTATTGTAGAGCCACACTCAGCTAAATTAACTCGAGAGCGACTAGATGCAATTAAAAAATATCTACCTGTTCGTGATTCTGTTAAGCAATAACTACAATCACGTCAAGAATCTCAAGTTGGATTTGAGGAGGATACAAAACAATTATTTAAACCTATCATTGAGACCACTAAAGGTATTCAACCTGTGTTAGAGAAAACCGCTGAAGCAATTGAAAACATAGCAAAAAGAACTAAGAAAACAAAAAAGATTCTTGAAGATCTTCCAGCCGAAAATGCTGCTGCGATGCCAGTCCCGGAAATACCTGAAGATGCAGACCAGGTAGAAGAAGGTGCTGAAGCACTAGCCACTGAACCAGAAATTGAATTAATAGATAAATTTAATGAAGACACTGTTAAGACAATTATGAAACTTAACCTGCAACAATTAGCTGAATTTGCTGTGGATGGTTTTAGTCAAAGAGGTAAATTAATGAAACCTGAACACGCTAAAGATATTGAAACCCGTGAACAATGGCAAAAATCATTATATCGCATACGCATGAATGTTGAACAAGCTAGAGCTGATGATTCAATATATCGAAATTATGTTAGGGTAATTGATGATTTAATCCAATCAGGAAAAGAGGAGAAAAAACAAAGTAAAAATCCTCCAAGACACAAAAACACTAAAACCATTTGAGCAATCACTTCGTGATTATCCAGTATCACAAAAACACCATCAAAACCAAATAAAACAACACCACCGAAACAATGTGGAGAAGAGGAGGAATTTGAAGACGCTCCAGGCGCAACTGGAAGTGGTCTAGGAAGTGTTCTTATTACTTGTCCCAATAATGTCCTTGCTGATGTCGATCGACAAGAAATCCTCATTGGAGAAAAACGAGCTAGTAATAATTCTTCAGAAATTATTAATGAAGCAGCTGATATTTGCAAACGATTATTTAGTGGCGGCATTATGGACATTGATGTGTATCGATCGCTCATTAATGAGATCGCCGATGATTATTATAGTGACTACGTCACAGTGATTCGATACAATTAGTGATAAAGTCAATTAATAATAACAATGATCGTGCATGGTACTCTAAGTGGACCTACCATGGTCAGGGTAATAAATTCTCGATTACCGGTATACAAAGCAACCTACGGAGATGGACTAGGCGATGTTGTTCAGGGTCTGTTTAGAGGAATAGCCCCAAAAGCAATACCTATTGCAAAGCAGCTAGGAATGAAAGCTATTGATATTGTTCGTGAAAAAGGTATCGACGCTGCTGGTAACCTTGCTAGCAAAGCATAATCGGCGATCAAAGATAGACTAACGCGATTAATACGCAGACCACAACCCGTCCGATCTCAACCAGTGAAATTACCTAGCACTGACGTGATGCCCGCAAGTGTAAGTAAAATAATAAATCAAGCCGCTAATCAAAAACTAGCGGAGTTAGTTGATGTCCCAATGTCGGAAAAGGAAAACAATATAACCGCTAGTCTGATAGCAGGAAGTGGTCTTGCTTCCCGAAGTGGTCTTCGTGTTAGACGAAGATGATAATAATAAAGATGTTCAAGCGTATAAGTGACCCCGCGTTTGGCATGGACGCACCAGTTCTCAAAGATGAGTCTATGCGTGATTATCAGTATTATTCTTATGACACCCGAATGCCCAATCAGCGTGGACGAATCGAATTACAGGTTCAGGATACAAGTAGATATCTCTTACCCGCTGAAGCATTTATTGAAGTCGAAGGTGAAATTTTAAATAACGTTAATCCTCTAGCAACAGCAGCATATGCATATGATGTTAGAGTTGGTTTTGTTAATAATGGTATTATGGCGTTATTTGAAAGCGCTACGTACATGATCGACGGAAAAAAATATTGAATCAATATAGAAGGACGTCGACGTTGCTACAACAATACTTGGTCTTGCAAGAAACAGCGATGATTATTCGAGATCAGCTAGTCCATCAATGATCTTTGCAAAGGATATAACTAATCATCCTGACAGTAGAAATCAAGACATTCGACAACCTAATGATCGAGCTGCTGCTCCTGCTGCTATTAAAGAATTACATTTTCCAAATCCAGATTTCAACTTAGGATTTGCAACACGTCGAGCGATGTTAAAAGGTGATAGACAAAGAATGTCATGTGCAATTCCACTGTCACATATCTTTGGGATCTGTAGGAGTGTTAGGAAAGTGATTTTCGGAGCTAAACATACAGTTGTACTAGTACAAAAAAGCACAGACGATGATGCAATATGGAAACCTATTGGTGATCCTGGTAGAGAAATTCTTACAAAACTTTCTTTATGGATGCTAGCGATGACCCCCTCGATATCTAAAGAACAACTGTTACTTTCCTTTATGGATCAAGGTGGCAAATCAGCGTTGTCATGGTTAACAATTACTACGGATGTTATCCAAAGTAATATCAACGGTTTATTCAGATGGCAAATAGCTTCACAGCAGGATGTTTCTGCACCAAGACAAATATTTATTGCATTACAAGATGCTGAACGAGTAAACGATCAAAATGAAAATATAGTATTTGACAAACTCGGTATTACTGAGGTTTCACTAAGAATAAATGGACACCAAGAACCATCTGAGGATATGTTGTTAGATTTTGATCAAAATCATGTAGCATGTGCGTATCATCATCTTATGACATTCATGGGGCGTGATCTAAACGTTGATACTGATTTACAAATATCGCAGCTAGATTTTATAACGCTGTATCCGGTTTATTACTTTTCACTAGAACATTTAGATCTAACTAGACAATCAGTAGTTGATATACATTTTCGAGCTCGTGCTAATAGAGATGTTGGAGTCATTGTAAATTATAGAGCAATTGCTGTTATACTTAGCGATAAATCAATGTTACTCGAAGGTGCAGGTGGACGAATGAGAGTCGTTGATTCTCCAGTAGAGAACATGTAATTAGATCGCTCATAACATCAATAATGTCAATTCATCACGTTAGTGTAAGTCTGACTCCTGGTCAGATTAAAAAACTACAATCATCATCAAAAAATAATTGTGCGGCAAAAATATCACTAAAGCGAGAACAACTCGCAGGTGGTCCGAATAAGCTATCGTTGACCGAACTTCAGTATAATCACTTTAATAAAGCCAAGCGATCAAAGACCGGGTTACGACTTGATCTTTCTGCAGCGGTCATCAAAGACATCGCTAAATCGGGTGATATATTCCACTTCTCGCAGCTATACCAGCAATTATAGCCGCTGCAGCCCCAGCTGTTTCAAAAGCTGCTGCGTTAGGCGCTGTTGGAACCCCTTCTGGAATGGCGTTAAAGAAAGCAACGGGACAAGGAATCAAAAAAGGGGAAAGGTCTAAGACTTCCGGGAACACCGCCCTCTTGGTACAGAAAGGGTATAAGACTTCCGGGAACCCCGCCTTCGTGGTACGGAAAAGGTTTAAGACTTGGAACAGTTCAATGATAATTCCACTATCAAATTTTGATTTACTCAATGCAGCCAAGCGACTAAATATAACAAAAATTCAGAGGAGTTTTTATACGCGATCAATTACCAGAACAACCTAACAATACTGAAACTGGTATTATTAATCTTGATAAAAACTCTGGACCTGGCACGCAATGGGTACCTTGTGCAATTGATCCACGTGGAATTGTTTATTTTGATTCGTATGGTTTGGCGCCACCAAAGGAGATTCTTCATTATGTCAGCAATAAAATAGCTCCCATCTGGTATTCAACGCCACCAACACAAACAATAACTGATCCTCCAATATGTGGTCGATAAGTACTTAATGTACTTGATGCTATATCAAAATCAACAAACGCACATCATAAAGTCGTGCATGAGTATACCACGATGTCGCATTTGAACAGATACTAATCACATAATGGTTGATATTTATGGAAGATCTCGGACAAAAAAAAAGATACGAAGATCGTCGACTTATCTAAATACGCAATTCTTGATCAACTTAGAAATGAACTCGATGATTTATTAAATATCACGATTGTGGATCAAAATGAAGTCGTCGCTTTTCAAGATAAACAAGGACGATTAAAAACGAGCAACATACAACTACCCGATGTTTATATACGAATTCCTACCGCGGTTACTAATAATATAGTTACTTTTGCTGATCAAGGTAAAATACAGGATTCCGGTAAGTCGGTTAAAGACTATATTAAGAAAACCGGCGACGTATTATCTGGTGACATAATAATGTCAGGGAAAAAATTACCTATCTCGGAAAACCAACCTCGGAAAACGACGCAACAACAACAAAATACGTCGACGATAGCAATAACGATCAAGTGACAGCAAAAACAACTATCAACAATGAAATAGTCACAATTAGAACTGATTTTACCGGTCACGTGAATACGTTTCTAAGTTTTCGTAGAAACATAAACAGATCCATTAATGAATGTTTTGGAAGTCCACCAACCGTCGACATAAAACTCGTTGACATTAATACGAACCTAAGCGATATTATTAGAGGAATTTCTGATATTACTGAGAAAAAAAAAACGAATCTCATAAAAATTCATCACAAACAGACCATTATCATCGTGTACGTCGTCGGATCAGGCTCAGCTACATGGACACAACGAAATAAAACCATCAAACACATCGCAGAGGTCTCTGGTATATATAGGTTGTCTGTGATTAGTGTTGAAGAATTTAACATACTTACCACATCTTCTTTAGCTAATAAATTGTCTAAAACTGTATCTGTAATGTTGGATAAAGATTCTGAAGAACCGTTTCCGTTGGAATCATCGGATAGAAATTTGGCATCCGCTAATTACTGGTGGTGTCTGGAATTTGTAACTAAAGCTCCCATTTTATTACTTAATTAAATGACAACGTCATAAGTATAATAAATCCGATGACAGATTCACTGATTGACATTCAACGTCACAGATATAATGAGGCGTGTAAGTGTCAGACTGAACTAAAAAATATCATTGACGAATACAGGTTGAAAGTAAAAAAAAATATCGCAGACGCATAGTTGTTATTGACATAGTCGTTTACTCGCTTTCTGCTGTTGTTGCTGGAACCGGATTATTATTATCAACGTTAACTATGACTGCTCCTGCGGTTTTAACGATTACTGTTACTGCGACAACAACATGTGCAGGTATTCTTAGTATTATCGCTAAGAAAATATCTACATGAGCTAGCGATAAATTACGCGAGAACATGTTGAAATTACACATAGCAACAGCCGCCTATACTAAATTATGCTCGCATCTTTCCTTGTATCTCAGTGATGGCAAAATATCTGATGAGGAGCTTATAACGATAATGAAAACTTACGATGAAGCATTCGTGATAGAAAACAACTCATTCTCCATGGACATTAGCGGAAAGATTGAGAATTAAATAATAACGATAACAATAATGTCAGAGTCCTTGACATCTTCAAGGGAATTATACAACAGATCGTCACTAATACGACACCATCTAAAACTACTATGATATCGGTAAGTGCAACCAATCCTGAATTTAGCGTTAACTTTCCAACTGCAATTCCAGCAAAAGAAATTGCATTGGCTCAACTACGCGTTTATAATAGCTGGCCAAATATCAGGTTGAAACCATTCGGTGGATTACCAGCAAATAATTCACTGGTATTTGCTAATAAGAATAAACCGCATGAAACACCTGATTGGCAAGTTGTTAGAATTTCAACGGGTAGTTATGAAATAGAGGAGATTAATGACGAGTTCCAACGCAGAATAAAATCAATCACAGGTAAAGAATCAAATATAACTATTACTGTTTACGAACCAACACTATCAGCGGTAATTGAAGTAAATTCCCCTGATTACCTCGTAGATATCTATCAGAGTTCGATCAGATCAGTGTTAGGATGGCCTGAAGTCGCATCTGTTTATCAAGGACCACCAGAACCACAGAGATCCGACTTTGTCACAGATGTTAAAAAATTTATACAATTTCCAGAATATCGAAAAGTAGAAGAGGCTTATCCATGGAAATTAGATAGAGTTGTGCATAATATAGATCGAATAGATATTTAATTTATAAAATAAATTGATGACAAAAAGGGAGTTGCAACACTAGATATTGATCTAATAAACTTTTATGCCAATACGATTAAATTTGACCATCAACGTGTATTTAGAAATCTACAAAATTTATTTTAGGTATTAGTACATTTTACGATAATGATTTAAAAGATCAGATAATTGAATCAATACAACATTTGAAGCAAGTTGCCTCAGACCTACAGGTCATGAATAATGTTTCTGTTAGCAGAGACAAAAGATTAGAACTACCACCATCAATTCGAAATACATTTCATGAACAGATAATAGTTAATGAACATGATCCAATTCAACGTATTCCAGCCAATCGTTTTTTCACAACAGTTTTTCTTAAATATTTTGGAATTACGCAAGAACAATTAACAACATTTGTCATTCCTGGATTTGACTCGTCTGAATTAAAGAAATCAGTTAAAGATCTTATTGATGAACACTTTAAAAGAATGTGTGATTCATGGAGAAAATTAGCCCCACTACCGTCTATACTAAAACATAACAACCCATTTGGTGCTGGCAGACACATATAACTAGACATTGTAAACATAACAACAACAATTGCTGTCAATCTCGTTTGCGACGTTGTGGATGGAAGTTTTCAAATAGATCATTGAAAGTCTAGTCAGGCACAGCAAGGATACATACTGTACACATTTTCACCGCGCGATCCGCCCGGGTGGTTGATTGTATCAGAACCTATAAACCCCGTATACTTGCGTGTTCATAATCCGTTATTATCAAGAATACACTTCAAACCTACAGACGAAAGAAATCACATCTTGGACACAAGAAATGAAATTATAAATATAAGTATGCGAAATCCTAATACGTTTTATGTCACAACGCGAAACAAAAAAAAATGTCTATGGTACTCGTCTATGGTACCTGATACATAAAGGGTTGGTCCGTATTCTTTGATAATAAAGTATATCCACAAAAGCATAGTTGGCCAGTAAGTATACTTGTTAATAGTTTGTAGGTTACTATATATATATATATATATATATATATATATATATATATATATATATATATATATATATATATATATATATATATATATATATATATATATATTTGTTTAACTAAAGCAGAATATGCATTAGTTTTCCTAAGGGTTTTGTTTTGCGATTACAACAGTTATTGCATCCCCCTCGTTACTTTCATTTTCACTTTCATTTTCACTCGTATTTGCACAATGTTCCCTTAACTGTCTTATACGAATGTTCATAACTTTTTCTGTTGTTACTCATGAAATAATTCTAACTTGATTTTGTCAATAGCGTTTGAAAGAGGTACAAACAACTTTACCTGATTATCAGTAACTTTTGCCAGTGACTTTAACATTCCACTTAGTATATCCTTTAAAAATTTGTAATCTGACGAAAGCGTAAATCTGTTTTGGTTTTTCAGTTGTCGTAACGAGTCAAAGTCACATAGAATCTTTTCAGTATTAAAAATGTCAACACTAATATTCATATGTTGTAATCTGTTAATAGCAGAAACAATGGCATTTATATTTTCAGTATTCATTCTATAAGAAATATATATATATATATATATATATATATATATATATATATATATATATATATATATATATATATATATATATATATTTAATATAAAAATATTTGTTCTCATATAGATGACTGTTTGAGATGTGAAGATGGTTTTATATTTAATGATTATTTGGATGTGTGATTGATTTTGTGTTAATTAGGGGACGGCACAGCAGTTACATAAACTGGTTGATGAACATGAATATTTTACAGATGTTCATGTGATTGATTTACTAATTAGGGGATGGCACAGTTACATAAACTGATTGACGAACATGAATATATACAGATGGTCATATGGTTGATTTACTAATTAGGTGAAAGGCGGAGAACCTTTAGTTGATCAGATAACCTAATGAGGTTTTGAATTTTGTTTAGATATTACCCCCAAGACAAAGTTTCTAATCATAAGACGAAATGTTAGAAACTTCAGAGGGCTGACTGCGGTGTAGGTCTTATTTTGCGACTATTTGTTGCCCTCGCAAAGAGATCCTAGATTATTTATATATCGAAAGTCTAGAAACTCAGAAGGCCTAATGGTCTTTGTGCCCTGGAACATCATTAGATTATTTTTAGTTGTGTTTTAAATGACCCCTGTGTGGATACCCATTAGCAGTTCACAGGGTTAAATTACCTCCTACTGGTCTATTTTGGGACGGTACAGACGGCACACAACACATATAACATATAATGATGATGATATATATGATATGATGAAAATGATGGCCTTTTCTACTTGTGAACAGAAACTAGCACCCCACACCCAAATATCAAATCCGTAGGGTGAACAATATCACCACAACGTATTGACGTTCTAGGTGGTTGAATTATTTTCTATTCACAAATATAGGGGTTCGGCCGGTTCCCCCACAAAATATATAATTTTTCGTGGGCAGAAAATCGCCCCTTCCCACGACAAATTTCTGCCTTTCATAGGATTCGAACGTCAATCGCAATTTCCGCAGCCTTTGCGTCTAACAAACTGAGCTACCAACGCATTATATAAATATATTGAATTAATTAATATATACTTACCTAAACAACAGTAGTTTTAAAAACTGTAGTGTTTGATTTTCTTAACATAAATCACAATTTCTGGTATTTTTTCTTTTTCAGTTTCCAAGCATTATAGATCTATTTTTAATTCTGCATAACATAAGTGATACTATTGAAGTCTCTGTGTTTTACCAGGTGAAAACCGGATGTTCTTAAAATAATTTTAGGCACTTAGGAATTGGGCCACAAATACGGCAGAATGCAGAATCCATCATATTGTTAGATGCATTCTTTGTGGTGTATAATAATAAAGTCACATTTAATCCGCATACGCATTATTTAGTGTATTTATTGTACACAACGCATCTATTATGGGTGCAGAAATGTGAAATATATTGTATTCGTTCTACTATGCATAGCGTGGAACAGACCTAATTAAACAGCGAGCTTAGGATTTAATTTATTTAATTGCAATAAAAATACAAATATGTGAAACATATATAACCGATTCATTAAACAGAGATTTCTCTTTTCGTATTTTATGTACTGTTTTCTCAGATGTGCTAGTATTTTGTATGTGATTAGTGAGTAAATGCTATTAAAACATTTGATAATCATATAGCTGTTGATGAGTCGCTGAAAGAATTCAAAAGATTAATACGACTACAACCAGATAAAAATACAATGTGAAGTAATGCGTGAGATAATTCAAGAAACATCCATGAATGATTTTTGGACCCTATGGAAACCTGCTAATTTGATAGGTACCAGTTGAAAAATAGTTCGTGACGAACTACAAAAGAAATTATGTGCGTTACACAAGGAAAAATTCCCAAAGTTACCTGTACCGTTGTGTTATCGCCCTGCAGATACTAGACAACAAAATGTTGATGTTAAGATTCCTAGTGCAGATACTGAAAGTGTCCGAATACAAAATCTTGTGTTAAATAATATTGTCCTTGTCGCTGTTGATGTTGTCGAGAGCGCGATAAACATGGATAAATCGCAATGGACGTTAGGGTACGCTATAACGATTCATTCGTCGCAGGGATTAATTATCACTGATACTAAAGTTTGGATAGTCGATGATGGTATTGAGTGGTCAAATTTAGTTTATCTCGCAGTATCTCGAGTTAGAAGAATATCACAACTAAAACGGGTTATCATGGACAGCGTAATAACCGAAGAAATCACTACTAATGTCGACATCAATAAAAGCATTATGCAGCTATAAGCAGTGTGATAAAAAAATAATCACGAGCTTGATATAGATGTGGATATTATTATGATGTTAAAACAACGACATAGTAATCATTGCGCAAATTGCAACGCAATAATGTTGTAGCAGTACTCGAGCAATAACCCAAGACAATTTACTGTTGATATAATTAATAGTAGTCTTGGTCACACGCGCGAAAAAGTGATACTGACCTGTTTGGGGTGTAATCGACGTCGAGGATGTGCAAGTTTATAAAAGTGTACTCGGTGGTAATTGCGTATCCTCATGAATTATTTGTAATTGTTCACGCACAACACCCCTCCCCCCGAGAAGCAGTTCAATCTACTCTGTAGATTGCAGGTCTACCTGTGGAACTTACCACGCTGGATATTGTGTGTGTGGTCACACTCCAAATAGGATAAGTTGCCCTTTTTCTGCCTCCTTCGATTTCGCCAGGTTTGTATAAATTTCTAACCGTAACATTGCCTAGTACTGGTTGAGAAATAGATTGATGTTTTATCGGTATATATTTTTTTGTGATCGCATTAGACGGATTCATAGAAGTTGCACGAGTAATTTCCTTATTCAGCGCAGCTATCATATTCGGTAACCTCGCAACCCATTCACGAGATCTTGTATCTGTGGATATTTCCTTTGCATATTGATAACCAAATAACCGCTCTGCAAGAGTTCGATTAAATCGTTCAACGATTGCCTGATCACGATGAATCTCCGTATGTCCTTGTCTGATTTTAACGTTGTGCTTGTTCATCAGCGAAGATACTGCACCAAGAAAGTCTGCCAGGATCAACCTGTAGTAGTTTTGGCCATTGTAAAGGTCCTCGCTGATAAATTTGTTTAAACGCAATTGCAACTTCAGATGCTGTCTTTGTTGATAGCGGCTCTGCTTCTTTATATCTGCTCGCAACGTCAACGACGGTTAAAGCGTATCTGTATGTGTGTTAAAGTCTACCTGCTTTAATGGTATCGTGTGGTAAAAACAAGATATCCGCTTGATAAACTTCATTAGGAACGTTGACATCGAAATGTGCGTATTGAATTTTTTTAGATGGATTTAGAAAGATTTGCCATATTGCCTGTCGTTCTAACCACGCTGCAGCAACATCACGCGAAACGTTTGCTGAAACGGCAAGTTTGTTAATCGCTGCCTTACCTCGCCAATATCCTTTCGGGGAATAATAAATAGATTCCATTATAATAATCAGTTGATTAATTACCAGCTCCTATCATTATTTTACCTTTCATAGCAGATTTTATCAGAAAGCTAGCAAGAGATTCTCTGAGAGATTTATTAGGTATAGAATTTAACGCGTGAATCAATTTCACATCTGCGAGATGCCGTTGTTTCAGGATTTTTATACGATACATCATGAGTGTGACACGCTTGATCTATCTTATTTACTGGATACTCTCCAGGTTTTGGTCGATCTTGGTTATCGAGTCTGATATCGAGACGAGTTCCAGGACCACAATAATTATATCTGTGAAGTTGTTTCTCACCAGGATATTTTTCCCATGGAGTTCCTGGCAATTTCCCTAATGAAGCGGATATATCACCACCACGCACTATTTGCGACGCGGGAACAAATTTATATTTCAGTACCACATTTTGCACACTTGCCTGTGAGTGCGCGTCTCTTATTTTTTGTTGTTATCGTTGTCAATCCAACTGTGGGTGTTGTCACCCTACATCGAACACAATATAAACTCGTATTATTATCATATGGATATAATTGACTTTTCTGCGACACGAAAACAAGAGCCAGTAAGGCACCATCCAGCGTTACCAAATTCTATCAGAATGATTATAATAGGTCCTTTTGGATCTGGTAAGACGCAATTATTGCTTAATCGGATAATGCGATGGCTCAAGTGGAATAAGTTGTATTTAGTAGCGCCACGTGTAGATGATCAACGATGCTACGAAGTACTTAAAGATTTTAATCAAAATGCGAAATTACTGGACAAAAATGATATCATTGATTTTATTACCGATATTGATGAAGCTCCATCCGTAGATGACTTGGATGGATTCATCAATAACCTCGTAGTGTATGATGATGTAATGCTGGACAAACAATCCAATCCAGCTAGAATATTTTTTCGAGGTAGACATAAAAACACGGACGTGATTTATGTTACTCAGAGATATACTCAAATACCTAAGGTGATCAGAGAAAACTAATATTTTGGTTGTGTTTAATGACGTAGATAATTATACTTTGCAAATATTTATTATACTTGGTGATCAGGGGACATGAATATTATTAAATTTAAAAATTTCTTTTTTAAAGCACAAGCTTATCTTTTTGGATTTATGACGATACATTTACATGATCCTAGATCAAGGTATCTTGTAGGTTTAGATAAAATCTTTGGTTAATTAATAGCAGCAGAGAGATAAAACGGCGATTTTTTTTATTAAGAAAGTAACATTTTCGTGGAAAAAACACTTTTTTTCCCCCTGATAACTATTTTCTTGAATAACCGCTTAACAATTTTATTTAAATTAGATTCTAACAACATTTATATCACGAGACATTATATCTGAAATTCTATCTGGTTTTAATATATGTGCAAAGTTCAAACTGTGCATACTGCATTTTCTAATAAGAGCGGTTTCATTAAGAGGAAGAAACTAGTGATTTTAGATAGCTTATCAATATAGAAAAAACAATCGGCGTGAGTAATATTGACACTAATTCCCGCGAAATGATGTCAACAAGTACGTAGCAACCTGCAAGAAAACAACCGAATTTGATTGGTTAATAATTTAATTGGTTGAAGCTTGACGCCATTTTCATTCGCTTGCGCCGCAATATAAGCTCATTTTAGGGAAATTTCTATCGTCGCATGCTCACATTTCAGCGATTCAGGTTTGTTTTTGGGTATCAACGTGAAGTACAATATGCGTTTCATATAACATAACGATTTAATTAAGTAATGATTTTCTGATGTGAAGAATTGAGCTCGTTATGGTCTATTCCTGGTGTCGTCTTGTTGCTTTTGTTGCGCGAAATTCTGATAGTCACACAAAGAATTAACCTCGTAGACGACTAGGTATTTTTTTTTTTAAATTAAGATCACATCTTTCTATAATTGTGACTCAAAAATTTTTTTTCTTATATTTCAGGTGCCAGAAGTATTTAGAATCGGGCGTATTTACCCGTCAACAAAATCTGCAATCGAAAACGAGGCAGGGATATCACTGCTTTTCTTCAGGCCAGTGAGTTCATTCTTATGTTCTTTTTACAATTTAATTTTGCTGGACAATATGAAGGAAGAAATAGCAGCAGCGGTGGTGTTCTTGTCCCGTTTGATCCGACAGAACGATAGCATACCCAAGGAAAAGGCAGAGGAATTTTCTGACCACTTGTCAGAACTTCTTGTAGAAAAATTCAAGAATCATTGGTATGCAGAAAATCCTCACAAAGGACAGGGATATCGCTGCATCCGTGTCAACCCAGCAGAGCCAATAGATCCAATACTAAAAAAAGCTGCTACTTTATGCGGTCTGAATTACAGTGATCTCCGTTTACCCACGGAATTGACAGTTTGGGTAGATCCTCAGGAAGTGTGTTGCAGGTAAATATTTCATTGCATGCATATCACCGTTCTGGACGAGGGTGTTTTTTTAATTTTTTTTTCAATTTAATCCATGGGGTTGTGTGCTTCAAATGACTGTAAATGTTCAATGCCTAGGTTGTTGTTGTTGTTCTGGGGCTTTACACCATTTTTCAGCACACAATAGGCTATACATGGTGGCCAGTATTAATGGTGGAGGAAAAAACCGGGAAATGATCAGAAAGAACCACCGACCCATGAGAAGCTACTGGCAAGCTTTCTCACATATCCACATTCACTGAATCCTGGACTCAACCCATGCAGACAGGTGAGATGGCAGTGATCTGTAACGACAAGGCTTAAGACCACTCAGCCACTCTGGGTCCCTAATTGCTTAGGTACAGGGATATTTTTTACTGAGGCATAAGTTTTGGTTGATATGAGTTTTTGGATCGAATAGCCCCTTTATTTTGTAAAAAATTACCAGATAAAACCATATTGATTACTGCGTAAAGAAGATAGAATAGAAATGGTAAACTCAAAAAAGCAAAAGCACAGCTGCATTTATTTCCAATCTTCAGTAAAAGCAATGCTGCATTTTTTTTTTATATCCAAAATAGGATAGTAGAAGAAAATGTAGACCAGTTGTTCTCTGCTTTTTTTTTCAGACATAGGGTGGAGAATAATTATATAAAGCAGCAGTTCGTGCAGGAATGTCAGCATTATAATTCATTTGGATTTGTTTGCTTATTGCAAATAAATAAATTTATTTTTAGAATAGCCTTTGTATCCAGACGTAAGTATAATCAAATTTTTTTTATTGATTCATCATGTTCAGTCTTTTAGGACACGTTATTTTCATAATATTAACCCTTTTGGAACAAAATGCTTTATAGTGGTATAGAAAAACCTATATTATTGGAAACTGATTAATGTTAGGGCATGTTCTGATGAGTTGGTGTTGCATTTGGCTCATGCACTGACAATTAAATCCAAGGTCATCAATCACTAAATACAGGTACATGTGCTCAGTTCTGACAATGATTAATATTAAAAAGGTAAGTATCCTACAGGATTTAATACAGTGGATCAATAGAAGAATTATACTTTACAATTGGATACAAATATTTGTCAAAATAATTTTGTAAAATGCAGTTAGTATTGATTTATTCATGCCGCAAATACAATGTTTATGGCACAAAATCGTGTATGTCACATGACATGTATAAAAATGGTTGAACACGCAAAGGTATCAGTATCTGTGAAAGTCATCTTCCATAAAAATCTAAGTCAAAAATTGAGAAGTTTGCTTAGAAATTATTTGGAAATCTTTTTGAATAATAAGATTGGGGAGGGCAATGGACCACTCACCTGTAAAGCAATTTAGGAAGTATGATGTCATGCAAGAGCAATCACACTCCTCAAAACACAAGCCCTGTAGTAGCAAGTGGTCAGATATACCAGCTATTACAAAGTTGATGCTCCAGCATAAATCATAGCTTAATATAGTTCTTCTCCACCATTGGTTATGTTAGAAAAAGAAAATGGACAAGAACATCCTGTTGGTTTTGGCAAAATGAAGACTCAAATGTGCAAAATAAATTCTAGAGGGGAATGCATACTTGACCACGAGGAATTGAATATGGGTATAAAATGTATATGACTTAAGTGGCATTCAGGTTGTATGATTGTAGAACCAATCATTGCCAAATTGTACTTGAGCACGGTTTTTAACAATTCAGTGTCGAAATAACAGTGGTCAAAATCAAATAAAACTCTGCTTTAGTCTGTCTCTTCAATAACAGATTTTGAGCATACAATGATAATATATATGGAAAGTATATTTGTGATCCTTGTCTCACCTTTCTCTTCACTAGTCCCACCTTTTTACTGGTCCCATATTGGTAATCACATTAACAAGATTTGATGAAATGTATGTACTTAATCCATGGAAAAACAAACAAAATAATATACAACATAATTATTTCTTAAAAGAATTTAATTTTTCAAAAACATTGGTTCTTGTACATTTGGCTTCTTCAGGTTCATGTTTGTTTTAGCTGATGGATTTTAAAATATTTCCATGTATGTGTCTGCCACCTGTGCTGGCACTAAGCCAGCAGTTGATAGCTGTGTCTGGGTTAAAGTCCTCAAGCTCTGGTCCATTTGCATTCATCTGGGTGAATTTCCTACCTGTGTCAGTTTTGGATATTGCTTGCAGTAACTGCAAAATATCTTTCCTTCCCAGTCAATATATTCAAACCAGGGAACAATCAACCAAAATCGGTTTTGGGGCCGAGTGGCCAAGTGGTCTAAAGCGATGTCCCTTACCGATCACTGCCATCTTATCTGTCTGGGTGTGTTCGAGTCTAGGATTCGGCTAACGTGGATATGTAAGAAAGCTTGCCAGTAGCTTCTCGTGGGTTGGTGGTTCTTTTCGGTGATTTTCCGGTTTCTTCCTCCACCATTAATACTGGCTGCCATGAATAGCCTATCATGTGCTGAAAAATGGCATTAACCCTTTCATCACTAAGTGACTTTGTAGGCATAGAGTCCTCAACACTAAGTGACTTTGGAGTTGTAAAGCAAAATGACTTGTGGACTTTGAAACAACATAACTTTGCCAATGTTAAAGATATCTGGCTAGATTAGGTGTCAAAATCAAGGTTAAAAATCATATTTTATGACTAATTCAATAAAATCTGCATATCTATTACAACTGTTAAAATGCAGGTACAAACAGGTAACAACAGGTAAAATACAATTATTTTATTACCTCTTAGAAAACTTGGAATGTTCTCAAAACTTGTTCAATTGACCCTAGATGTACTAGTGAATAATCACAGTAGCAACACAAGTCTTTCTTTCATGGTGTCCATAATATATAAAATTCTATAAAATGAACCAAAATGATCTCCAAGGTGAGATCTGTCCACACACCTAAGTGACCTATATCGCCTCTGCCATGTTTGATCGTCGCATTGAAGTTCGTTAAACGGACAATTTTTCCAAAAACTTCATCTGAATAGAATATTTGAAAATAATCCGAAGCTTCCTGGAGCCATATAACTCTCGGGTGTGCCCAACTCTGTCAGAAAACTGAAACGAATCTCTTTGGTTTTCGGGCTTCGTCCAAAAAAACAAACCACGTGGAGCTTACAATTCCTCTGGTTCAAAACCTTCAAAGTCATCTTCATCGTCATCACTGTCACCCACAAGTGCATTCCATTGTCTCTCCATGTCTTCTCTCATTGTCAAACAAATTTATCAGGTCAAAATTGTTTAAATTCTCCGAAAACTCCTCTAAAAAAATCCTTCAAACGCTGCCATTTTGGATACAAATTTCAGCATTCGGAAAACACGTTTAAAGTTCCTACTTTGTTTGTTATTTCTAGTTGTATACAAGCTAAACTCATGAGATAATCCAAATATAACATCTACATTACCAGATGGAAGTTATTAGAGGCACCCCGAAAGATATTTAGTCGGGTACTATAACGTTAACAAAGAACACTGCCCCAGACCGAAAACTCTGTCCATAGTGTTGACGGATTTACTTCCCCTCGACCGCATATGCGGTTTGCCGTGATGAAAGGGTTAAGCCCCAAAACAACAACAAAACAACCAAAAGATGCTGAAAATTTCTGTCTCTTAGTAGTTTCATATTTGACATTTTTTTGTCTCTTAGGAGAAATAGCTACAGCACACTCATTGTTCTTCTTGCATTTTAACCATCTATTTTCAAACAAATTTACCTTTTCCAAATTGAAGTTATCACCTTCCTTATGAAAATAGTTTAGCAAACTTATTTTATCCAGAGTGTCAGAGGGGCCCCCGAGTGGTCTAAAGAGATGTCCGTTACGGATCACTGCCATCTCACCTCTGTCTTCGTGGGTTCCAGTCTAGGATTCGGCGAATGTGGATATGTGAGAAAGCTTGCCAGTAGTTTCTCATGGGTCGGTGGTTCTTTCCGGTGATTTCCCGGTTTCTTCCTCCACCATTAATACTGGCCGCCATGAATAGCCTATCGTGTGCTGAAAAATGGCGTTAAGCCCAAAAACAACAACAACCAGAGTGTCAGTCATCGTTCATGATAACTATTTCAAAAGTGATCATAACATCAATTTTCTCTCTTAAATACGAACTGAAACCCCTCTTTCACTTCAATCACAATAATGCACATGGAATTTAATCACCTGTATAATCACCTATTATAAATTAAAGAATTATTTGTCATTTAGTTCATAAAGAAAAGCGACACTGATGTCGGTAAAATACCTGTCATTAATTTAATTACACTGACTCACTGGATTAAAATCATAGTGAGTCGTTTGTTATGATCTAGTCTGAGCTTGGCCAAGTAAAGGTAGATATAATGATTAACCCTTTCATCATCCAGGGTAAGTAAGTCCGCAAACACTATGGACAGACTTTTTGGTCTGGACAGTGTTCTTTAGTGTTATAGTACCCGACTAAATAACTTTCGGGGTACCTCTACTAAATAACTTTCGGGGTACCTCTACTAAATTCCATCTTGTAATGTAGATGTTATATTTGGATGATCTTGTGTGAGTAGTACCCAACTAAATAACTTTTGGGGTACCTCTACTAAATTCCATCTTGTAATGTAGATGTTATATTTGGATGATCTCGTGTGAGTTTAGCTTGTATACAACTAGTATTATCGTACAAAGTAGAACTTTTAACATGTTTTCCGAATGCTGAAATTTGTATCCAAAATGGCTGAGTTTGAAGAAATTTCAGAAAAGAGTTATCTGAGGATTTGAATAATTTTGACCTGGTATATTTTGATGAAAATGAGAGAAGTCGCCTGGAGAGACAATGGAATGCACTTGTGGGTGATAGTGATGACGATGAAGAGGACTTTGAAGGTTTTGAACCAGAAAAATTGTACGCTCCATATGATTTTGTTTGGACGAAGCTGGAAAACCAGAGATTTGCTTCAGTTTTCTGACATGAGTTGGGCACACCGAAGTGTTAGATGGCTCCAGGAAAGCTTTGGAATATTTTCAAATGTTCTATTCAGATGAAGTTTTTGAAAAAATTGTCCGTTTAACGAACTTCAATGCGACAATCAAACATAGCAGAGGCGATATAGGTGTGTGGTCAGATCTCACCTTAGGGATTATTTTGGTTAATTTTATAGAATTTTATATATTATGGATACCATGAAAGAAAGACTTTTGTTGCTACTGTAATTATTCACTAGTACATTTAGGGTCAATTGAACAAGTTTTGAGAAATTTTCTAAGAGGTAATAAAATAATTACATGTATTTGACCTGTTTTGTTACCTGTTTGCACCTGCATTTTAACAGTTCTAATAAATATGCACATTTTAATGAATTAGTCATAAAATTTGATTTTTAACCTTGATTTTGACACCTAATCCAGCCAGTTATCTTTAACAATGGCAAAGTTATGTTGTTTCAAAGTCCACAAGTCATTTTGATTTACAAGTCCAAAGTTACTTAGTGTTGAGGACTCTATCCCTACAAAGTTACTTAATGATGAAAGGGTTAAAGCATGAAAATAAGGAATAATCCGACCTTTTTCAAAAGCACTTGTCCTGGACTAGGGACTTGGAAAATTTTACTTGCCTTACTTCAAAAACGACTAGTCCGGGACATCAGGCTATGGGATTAGCTCAGCCTATGCCCACTTGGGTTTGAGTCTCAGGCTCAGCCATTGTCGATATGTGAGAAAGTTGCCACTAGCTTCTCATGGGTTGATAGCCCTTAATGTATTTTCCCGGTGCGACCAGTTATACGGGCTGCCATGTTTAGTTTGTCTTGTTGAGAAAAGGCGTTAAACCCAAAGCATCAGAATAAACTTGAATCCCTCAAAATCAAGGGATATCTTTGCAACTATAATTATATGTTACATTCAGTTATTAATATGTTAATTTAATGAGTTGTTATCAGAACATACTATTTTAATGGTTTAATCCAGTTTAATGATTGTTGCTTATTAGTAAAAGCGCCAGCAATATTGCATTGAAGTGTATTTTGTTGATTATAATGTATTTTTTAAGTATTAATCTGCCAAAGTTTACATCTTTGGGTATCATCATTTTTTCAGTCTTACCATTCATCTAAAGTTACAGAAAAAATTTGCCATGAACATAGAACAGTATCTTAAAAAAACCTATTATCTTTACATTGATGGGATGTATATTGAATTTCATTGCTATTATGAGTAAAATTATAAAATAAATAGAGACAAACAGAAAATTATATTGTTATAAAGGATATAAAATTTAAAGGAAAATTATACAATTTTATATGACATATTGGTTTAAAGGCCATTAGGATACAAAATATCTAATTTATGCATCAAATAAGTTTCTTTTCTGAGTCTATTCTTATCTCCATGCTCAATATCTATTAGCATCAAAAAAAAAATCGAGTAGACAGTGATTATTGGTATTAAAATGTGTAGAAATATTAGATGAAAACTGAGGATCTTAATATGAAAGCAACGATTCTTCATTCTCTTAGAAACTTGTTGAAGTGTTTGCCCAGCATATTAACATTTTTTTACAGGTTATCAAATCACATCAGTTGATACAGTTTAAGTTAGTGTTATAACGTAAAGAAAATGTTTCTTTTGTAGTAGCGCTACTAAATTACTACCTTTTCTTATGTTTGCACATTGAGAGCACTGGTGTTTATTACATTTAGATGACGAGAATTTTCTTTTTTATTTTCTGTATGTGTAGTTCTAATGCAAAAATCGTGCAAATTCTTGGGTCTTCTATAAGCAAGAATAGGTTTCAGAGATATCGGAAACGCTTAATTACGTGTATTTGGATGCAAACTTTTGGGATGCATAAAATTGCAGACACGGAAGTCCTCCATACGGATGTTTTTGTTGCAAGGAGGCAACATCAGCAGCTAAAAAAATATGTTCTAATCACCATGAAATCTGAAGCAATGCTTTTTTTTTTAGGTTTAGTTTGTTGCTGACTTTGATCAAAGGTCACCAGCTTGCTTTGATGAAAGTGCATGTGTTATTAAAGGCGCCCCTAAACCAAAACACATTTGTGGCAACATCAAATGAATTGTAGAACATTGACACAATTTTAAAAATAATTCCTTAGTATATATCGGTGCATCAGAGGTAATCAGTTTTCATTTAAGTTGCAGCACAACTATTTTTTCTTTTTTCTAATGCTTTTTTTACATTGCTGTCATGTGGTCTACTGTAGTCATTTCACATTTCCACCCTCAGGCTGTCTATTGTAGCTATATAGTCAGTTGCATGGCAATTTTGATTATATTACAGAGTACTAGTATCAAGGCCAGATATCAGCATAAGTGGATTATGACATAACAATTAACTGTTAGAGTGGTTTGTCAATATGAAATAAAGATTTGTTTATGTAACAATTGATTCCAGTGCATTTTTTGATCCAAGTTTGCAGCTTCCTGTCATGGTGCATTTGAATTTCTCCATTCCAAAGTCAAGACTGTACAGTTTTTTATCAGCCAAAAATATGGCCAGAAGGTATATTTTTTGTTGCCAATATGTAAAACATAATTGCAATTTTCGACATTGGCAAAGCCCAGCGCAATCACTGTTATTGATTTTATTTCCGGTTGTTGGCATATAAATATTACCAGCGAACTTGAAATCAAGAGACTTGGACAAAATGCTGTTTGCAAATTTAGTATTGGTTTTGTAGTTAAATGGAAAAATGATGAAGATTTCCATGAGATTCAGAGCTGTGCTAAAGTTGCTAAATCTGACAGTTCAGATGCGACCATAGCCAAGTGTAAGAAGGTATGTGATTTTCTGGCTTAGTTTGGACTGCAACTTTTGCTGGTGGGACTGCAAATTTTGCTTGTGGGACTCCTATTTTTACCAAATTAGGCATCCAGGACTCCTAGTTTTAAAATCCTAGCGAGACTTCTGGGTTTATTGTTGTAAAGTGATTTTACCCTGTTTTTATTTGATAAGTTTAGGAGACTCCAATATTTATTTAATTATAAGACCTATATTATGTAATTAAGGATTGTATTGTATTGTAAAAGTAACTATATTTTTTCCATTGTACAATTTGCTGTATTTAAAGCCTCATGTTGAGTAATATTACAGCTTTTGTTCAGCATAGAATCAATGATATGTGTTGGATAATATCTGTTTTGGAATGTTTTTAAATTGTCCAAAGAATTTTTTAATTGACAATCAATGTGTCTGTATCATTTAGCCTGGCTATATTGTATACCGTTTTTACATGATATGGGATGGCATGAAGATTATTCCACATTCTGGTGGATATTAAATATGTTTCCTTGACATGAATATTTGTAAATAGTGATATAATTATTTTTAATTACATTTACATCTAAAAATGAAACGTGCGTACTTGATGCAGTAGAAGTAAATTTAATTGTCAGATGAAATTGATTTAGGCGAATAATGAATTTCTCCAGTTCTTAAGTTGAATGGTTCCAGATCATAAATATGTCATCTAAAATCTAAACCAGACAGATGGATTAAACTTTTCTTTTTGAAGAAAATCTTTTTCTAATTTACCCATGAAAAGAGAAGCATATGAAGGAGCCATAGTACTGCCCATTGCTGTACCCATTGCTTGAATGTAATTTTTATTACTAAATTGAAAATAATTATTTTCCAGGATAAGTTTTATTATTTTACAAAAATCTTCACTAGACAGTGTACTATTTTTAGATTGTTAGCAAGAAAATATTTACATGCTTCAATACTATCTGTATGCTGAATGTTGGTATATAGTGATGTTACATCTAATGATACCAAGATTGAGTTATCAGATAGCTGTGGAATAGACTTCAACTTTTTAATGCAATCAGTAGTATCTTTAATGTATGAAGGAAGTGATTTCATCAAAGGTTGTAAAACACTATCAATAAATTTGGATAGGTTTTCAGTATATGAATTACAACCTGATATAATGGGTCACCCTGGATAATTTAAAGGTAATTTATGATCAGGATTTTTACGTTTTGGGTAATATGTAGAATTGAGGAGTGCTTATGTTAAGAGGTAGAAGCTATCAAATTCCTCAAATATGGAATTATTTATTTTTCTCAGTAATGAGTAATGCATGTTAAAATTTTTGACCTTATTTCCATTGACGGGTCTTTAATATATAGATAATATTTTTCTTCATTTAATTGATGTTCATCTTTAACATAATCTTCTTGATTCATAATAATTATAATAATGTTCGATTTATCAGCCTTTTTAATCACTATATTGTTGCCATTCATTAGATTATATAAAGACTTAATTTTGTCCTTGGAAATTTTACTATAATATCTCTGATGTAATATCTCTTACATGATTGTGTCAATATAAAAATCAAAATAGGAATCAGCTCCACTAGGTGGTGTAAAAGATGATTTATTTGTATTAAAATAACTCGTTTTTTAGAATGAAAAGAATTCAATTTAACCTCTTTAGTGTTGTATGCTTTATCATAAAATATTCTTTTAATCTTAAGCATCTTAAGTAAAGTTAAAAATCTTATGTAAAGTTAAAAAATTTCTCCAGATTGTTAGCCCATTGCCTAACAATATATAGTCATTATCAGTTAATTTTCTATGTGAGAGGTTTAACACGGTTTCTTTACCTCTCTTAATTTGTTTTCTTTGCTTTTTTTTTTTTATCTTCCACTCACTTCTACTCTTGAATCTTTGGAATCTCCGATTCTTCTGTCTTGGGATGTTGCCTCTATTAGTCCTTGTAGAATCTTTATCAAGTTTGTCAGTCCTTCTCATTGTCATTGTTTTTGATACCCCTGTGTTATGGCTTCTGCGTATGTCTTCGTTGTGCACTGGGGAGTTGCTGTTGTTCATCGTGTTATTTCTTGGAATTTTAAAAAATTCCTATTTATGTTGACTCTTTGGGTTACTGATGGACATTAATCTTCCTTGCTGTTGTTTCTTCGAGTTTTGAATACTTCTGTTCTTGCCGTTCCTTGCTCTGTTGATACAATCGGTTGCTTTTCTGCTGCTGATTTTTCAGTTGTTTATGGATTATATGATGTTCTCCAGTTTTTTTCAACTTATAGTCTTCTTCCCTTTTTGCTCATGTGTAAATTGTTCAGTTTGCTTTCAAAGTATATTTTTCGTTGAATCTGTTTTCTGGTATACTTATACGAAGTTGAGAAGGGTTTGCCCATTTAGTTTCTTCTTTAATTCATCCCAAACATTTTCCATCTCTTTTCCAAAGTTTAATGATTCTTTTGTTGTTCCTCTGATAATCTCAAACATGTTTAGCAAGATTTTGTGTAATAAATTGTCAATATACTTTTGGAATTTCCGCTTCCTAAATATAATTTCAGTTTTAAACGTAAACAGTATTCCTTACAAAAACACATTTGTTAAAAAAAACTGCTATGCAGGCTACTTTTCATTTGTTTTTTTAGATAGTTTTAATATCTTTTATTATCTTATTGTTAGTATGAGAACAAGTCTATTTGTAGTATGTGTTTCCACTAGTGTGTGAGAAGGCACATCCCACAAAAAAGTACAAATCAGATTAGAGAAAAAGAAATTAAAATATGTGCAGTTGTTTGCTCTTCAAGATGGTACTTCATGTGGTTGTGATGGATGTCATTAGGTAAAGGTCAACATGTTTAAGGATGGTGAATGACATATCAGGTATATATCCATCTGCTTTTCTACATCAGAATGTAAGGAGTGTCAAACAGGCCATATATAGGAAAATAGTTTACACTTACATGTACATTTATGCAAGATAAAATGAGGCAGATTAATGTGGCTGGTTGTCTACATGAAGAGAAAATATAAGATCAAAGTCATAAATTTCATACATTTTGCCATGAACCCTTATTAGGATACCTAGAAAGTGGTTAGAGTATAAAACTCAAACTTTGTGAATTAAGTTTACAAAACTGAAGTACCAGTTGTACAGCAGATAGATAGAAAAACATGAGTAGAGATTTTAGGTATCATCATATTGTTGTGGACTTTCAAAGTTTAATGATTATTACTAATACCAAAGTTCGTGGAGAATTTTTTTTATCGTCTTCATCATAAAATGCTGCTTATGACAGTTTTTTAATCTACTGTCATGGCTGTGCAGGACAGACTATAATAGATTTTATTTTGCAAATATGTGCAGCAAATGTGTTAATGTTTATTATAAATTATTCTTTGACACAGTCACTGGTAAATGGTGCATGATACTTAACTGAAAGAAATGGGACATCATTATTTCCATAATTTTTAGCAATTTTTACACATAGTACCATCTTATACCTGAATATACTTCAAGAGATGGCTAGTTTTGTAGAGTATAAAGGAACTGTTGAGCTTGGCATATCAACAGTTGTAATATATACAAACCAAGGCTGTGCCAAACAAAAAAAAAGAATGATGGCTGAAATTGTAGCTTTCTGAGTGTCAGAATGAGGTTATAATGGATGTACTTTAATATAACATGAATAAGATTAGTCTATTTTATGTTGCTATAATTTTGCTCATGGTAATTTCATATTACCATGTAATCTGAACAAGGTCAGACTATTCTTTGTGGAGATTGTCAAAGACCTTGCAACTGAGTGGCCATTGAAAGAATACAAAAATCAACATTATTTTCTTAGGAGTATTTGTACTAGTGATAACAGTTCTTGATTAAAAATATGAATTTTATTCTTCTTTACAGATTTGGCGAAACCCATGGCTTATTCTGCATGTTGACATCATTTAAAGATGGCAGCCTTGAGAACCAAGCACACAAAGTAGACATTGGAGAACTAGTGGAGGAGCAGAAAAAACGCAATAATAAACACATTAACATTGTCACCACACGTATTAACATGCCACACCCACAGTATCACAAAAGCCACCTTTTTTATCTTCCTCCGTTTCCAACTCAAGAAAATCATGATCAGATATACAAGTATCAACAAAATTTCTTCGAAAATAGTCAGCATTATGCAGGGTTTAACCCACATCCTTTCCATAATAACAGACATAAAAATCGCAACAAAGGCAGTTTTCATGGTAACTATGGTGGTTACCATGGTAATAAGGTTTACAGTTTTAGTCAAAATTATGGCAGCAATAATGAGATGAATTTAGCGACCAAACCAAATTTGCAGGGTAAGGATAAATTCCATTGGGTTCGAGGCAAACAGCATAGAGCTGATCATGTGAAAGTAGGTTCTCATTGAAGTCGTAGAGTACGAAATGCAGGAATTTGCTGACCAAAATGTTGAATTAGATAGGGAAGATTATTGTAATTTGTTGTCCGAGTCAGTATCTGTGAAATAGTCTAAGGATTTGTAGGCATGCAAAATTTATCTTACACTTCACCCGTCCAACATCTATTTTAATAGAACATTGAAGGGTTGAGCCTCTGATACGTAGTTTTGAGGTATATTTCATGGAGTGAAAGAAGTAATTTATATGAAGACAAACTTGGAATAATAAGCAAATGCTGTTTTATTTTAACACAAGTTTTAATCAGTTTGAACTGTCTAGTTTGATTTGTAAAGGTGTCCTGGAGAAGCATTCATTTATTTCAATTCAATTTAATCATATATAAATAGTGTCTGAGAACAGTGCACTTGGAATATGCGTTGTTCCTGAAGAACTTTCAGAGAGATTTACAGTATCTTTAAGAGAAACAACATCCACAGATATGTAGTCTTAATCTCCATTTTCTATCCTATACCATGCTTGTGCTGTAATTTATTTTTAGAACAAATCAGATATTTTGTTCTGCTACTTACCATTAAATTTGTAAATGAATAAATGTAGAAAAGGCACAGCCATATAGCTTTTCAAAAAAACTTGCAGATTTTTGAATCTCGGTGTTGTCTGTCCACTTTAGTTAATTTATTTATTTCTTTTAAGTGTTATAAATTGAAGAATTGCATGTTTATCTTAATTTCTATTTACCCAGGCAATGCCTGACTGCTAAATATAAATTCATAATATTTCTCTTTGTTGTTTTTTTTTTTTGTTAGGTAAAAATTATAAGATAAGGCCAATATTTTATTTATTTTTTTGTCCAGTAGATGTTATGTAGATATTGAAGTGGAAATTAATTCATTTGTATATAAGAGTACCTGTCCTAACATGTATGGAAATTAAGAACTGTTTTATAGATTTAAAGCGTCGATGTACAGTGTCCAAGGATAAATAAATCTATTTATTAATAGGCATTAATATTTTTTGCAGAAATGTAAAATCATGTCCCATTGTAAAGCTATTTTTATTCGTATAAAAATATTAATGAATGCAATATGTGCCACCTTTTCTTCTACATACAGTAATTAAGTTGTATGTGGCAGGTTTGTTTTTGTAATTTTGATCTCTGACATTGTCATTTCTCCATTTTGATACAAAAATGAAATCATGAATACTCAGAAATCATTGGTCATTCTATTTTTCTGACACTACATACCATTGTACTTTTTTTTTCTTAATGCAAAAAATGCCAGTTGGTACCTTATTTCAAAGCATGAAAATTATCAGTGTCTCGCCAAAATGTACACAACACTTCCACTGGCAACTAACTCATTTTTATCAGGTTTGTCTTGTAATGGCATAAGGTTGTCAGTTCTAATTTTTGTTATTTTAATGATGTTGTACATAGTCCACTTTTGTAATACACAAAGAATGTGATGCTTAGAAATAAGGTGGCCATGTGCTGATTGTGCCATTAATAAAACTGGTGATAAATGTTAATACCAATTTACTTTATGGGGTGGTCTAAGGGTGGGGCATCTGTCAATCAAAGATTACATGTATATAGCGTTTCCAACATATTCAGTTGGACAGCAAACAAATCCGTTTCCAGCTAGGCATGAAGCTGTTTGTACCTGATCTCAATTGGACTTAAGAGAAGTGGTCCTCACTGTAACCTTTTATTGTGGTACAGGACACAGTACTCGAATCCATCACATTTTCATTTTAGGGAGGGAATAAGTGTACCATGATATAGACAAGATCACTTTGTGCAATGGTACATTATACATAGTGCAGGATTTCTGAATTTATCCTGTGCAGGGATGCCATAAAAGTGTCTTTTACTGGGTGTAGTTGCAATTAATTGATTCTACTTGTAAGCAAGTATATATGCTATGTGTATTTTGAGGTGCCTCATTGTGTAATTAAAGTGAATGAAAATCAGTACTAAACATTGACTATACTTTTTACTCTTGAAATAACTAAGTTGAAGGAACTTGTTTATTTGCATGATTAGGCTTATGTATGTATGTCAATATATATATATATATATATATATATATATATATATTCTTGCCATAACAATTTGCACATAATGCTTTCTTTGAGAACCATGGGTATGTTGAATATAAAGAATGTGTTGTGATGGGTGTGCATCATGCAGGCATGGTCCTTATTTTGTTAGGCAGTATTATATGCAAATCATATGTGAAAACACGGATTTTTAAAACAATAGACTATTGGCTTTTTCAATTTTTTTTCTGGAAGGGGTTACAGTTGTACATGTGTTTATTTCTCGAAAGTAACTTTAAACAGATTAGACCTGTATCCGTAACTGACATTGTTCAAGACCTGCCAAGTCTTACGATCTGGTCATTGATATTTTGTAACGTAACTGACCGCATTTCAGACCTGCCTGCCAAGTCTTCTGATCTAGCCATTGATTTTTTTTTGTAACTGACAGCGTTCCAGACCTGACAAGTCTTACAATCTGGCCATTGATTTTTTGTCACTGACCCTTAAGTTGCAAATATATGGAATAGTAGAAAAAAATTTAGAAAGTTACATAATTAAAATCAAATCTGGATGCTTTCTTGTCTGATCTGGATTTGAGTTTGATTTTGATTCGGCAGAGTTCATCAGGAAACCAGTCTAACTTTGCACGAGTACTTCAGATTCTTTAAACAGCTGACTTTTCCATGCAAAATGCATCAATAATGACATCATATAGAATAACATCCTATGAATGAAAACTTTTTGAAGATTAAAAAAAATCAGCCTTTTAAAAAGTTTTAAACGATTGGCATATGAATACAGAAGAGAATAATCTGATTGGGGGGGGTAAGGGCAGTTACGGCAACAATTTGATTTATAGATACGAGTATGTCTCTTGGCGTCAAGTTGGAAGAAGCAAGCAGCTTTGTGCTTCATGGGTCCCAAAAATGGTACTGGTGTTAATTTTAGGTTTAAGTGTTATGCATACATTGCAAACTTTTGCTGGAACATAATATTTGCCTTCGCTGCAGCTTTGCTTGGATCATACTTCTGAACTGTGGTAAACCTTAATGAAAATTTTAATTTTTGGGAAAAGTACTGATTGTCTTGCTTAGAAAGTCATAAGGGTTGGCAGGTTTGGTTGGTTTTCTACATTTATTTAGATACCCAGAATAGTAAAAATACATTAACATGCATGATCTTACAGTTGTAGTTGCAGTTACCTTTGTTTTGAAACTGAAAATCTATAAAAGTAGCAAATTTAAATTTAACTTTTAATTATTCATGCAAATTGTTCATATTGAGACAGAAATTTATATAAATTTTTATTTAAATGTTTATTTTGTGGACAAACATTAGTCATCTAACAGACTCTAGCTTTACTATATCAACATATTAGCAAGTTCCCCTATTTTAAGTCTTTAGTTAGTTAAAAATGTTCTAGAAAGAAAAATAGCATTGTTGGAACTTTTCAATATCAACATAAAGTATTGATTTTGGATTTTTTTATATATATATAGATTTCTTTTCTCTTAAAAATTCTCATGTCTGATTGTTGTATAGTAGTTTCTAAAGTCAATTTGGAAATGTTATGATAAGCATTTTTGTTATTCTTGGCTTGGCATAATTTTTGTCTTGCCTTTGAAGCAAAGCTAGACATATATAGAACTTGGACATTAGTGGTGACATTGTCATTGTTAATTTGATGACATTGGTGATGGTATTGATTGTTTGATGGTGGTGATGGTCTTGTTGATGTTACTTTGTTGGCAATGGCATTATCTATGATAAAATTGATGCTAAAGTTTTATGAAGTGAGAGGTGAATCTTGACATAGTTGATGGCCAGGCACAGTATTCTTTTACTCATCTTCTAAACCAATTTGTATTAAAATTAAGAGTAAAGTTGGGCCTATTTTGACATTGAGTTCATTTACATTTCATTTTCTGTCCCATTTAATTAAGCAAGTGTGGTCTTTTATTGTGACATTGTAAGCCATTGGTGAGGATATACAAATTAGTTCTACCCATTATACTTTTTGTTGCCAGAAAATAACTCAACATGATTCAGTGTAACTCTGAAATGCTGATATATCAGTATCAGATTTTTGACCATTTGTCTGTCCATTCATCAATCCTTTATCTGCATTTCTTGCACCACCATCACCACCACCACAACCACCACCAGATATCAATGCCAAAACCTTGACCATTGTTTTGAAGAAAAAAATGGGAATAGTTACATTAAAAATGGCAGAAAACTTCTTTAGTAGTGTGGTCATTAAGCACAGAATGTATTCACATTAACCAGTTTGGCTTTGGAACAGACAGTGATTAGTTCATGATGGCAGTTAGGTACAGTTGTATGCATATCAGCAGACATCTGTTAGCTAAGCTCATAACTTTGAGTTGGTTTTATGTAGTTTCAATATTTTATCCTTTTAAATAACATGTTCTTGGCAAGCTTTTCAGGTTTACATGGTCAGTATGTAGTTTGTTATTCCCATAGATTTTCTTGCTTTATTGGAATGTTGTCTTGCTTGAAATGGGTGTAAAGCCAATATGTGGTTTATTATGCTGAAAACGAGCACAAAGAATCAAATTCATTCAACGAACTATGATGGTAACAGGAAATTGGGATACTTTTTTTAAAACCTCTTGTTGCTACATACCAGGCCAAGTCATAAATTTACCTCAGGGTTTATTGAAAGCATTTTAATACTGGCATGATTGTTCAGCTTTTTTTGTCACCTAGAAGTGCCAACAGAATGAAGCTATAACCCTGAGCAAGTATATATAAAGCAAGTCATAAAATGCACATTTCATTTTCCATCACAAATAATTCATCAGGAAATTATTGATTGTATCACAGTGGTATTATACTTGAATTTTTCAGTCAATATTGAATTGTGAGTTCATCAGATTTAGAATTGAAATATAACATGCATTGTGAGACATTGTACTGTGTTCACTATATATTTGTTCCAAGCAGACTTTTATTTTGTACTGAAATTTTATGAGCATGCATGTTCTGGCCAGTGTGTGAGTGAAAATCTTTGCTATCGAGATGTTATTTAAATGTTGTCCAGCATTCATAGAGTTGCAAAAAATGGACAGATGGATGGATGAATGAATGTTTAGTTGTCACGGGTATATAGTATATGGCACATTTAGTGACCAAATAGTGCAATCCTTATAAGGACTAGTGTCTGTGATACAATGTCAGTCACATGGTATGCATGTATGCTATAAACATCCCAACAATATACATGAGCAGTTGCTCTTTTCCTTGACTAAGTTTTTCATGTTTTTTATTATTATTATTTTTATTTTGGTTTTTGTGTTCTGTTTTCATCAAATCACGTTTTAACATGGAATGTAAATAAGATTTTTATTTGATTGCTAATCGGTTTATATTTAGAGAAGGAAAAGAGCACTGCGTGACCCTTGACTTTATCATTGCTAAAATTGTACATTTTCAGACTCTGTAATAGGTGTTACAGAGTGTTCTGGATCAAGCCATATGGTGCAATATTAATGAAGGATTATTGTAGTTCTTGCAGAATTGTAAATTGTATAATATAAGATGAAATATTCCAAAGACGTTCCCTCTAATATGAAGATTCCAAAACATACCATTATGTTGCTTGCCTTGGCAGAATTTTAGTATTAACATGCTTAAATTTTATTGTAATCAGACCATATATCAGAAGAGCTTATGGGATATTGTTCTGTCTGTCCAACCATTAGCACCACTTCTTTATCACCATTCCTCCTAAACTACTTGAGGATTTTCATGAAACTAAACAGACACATTCATCGCATGGTCTGGTTGGATCTAAAGAAAATTGTGGCAATCAGAGGTTCGGTGTGAAGGCCATATCAACCATGTTAAAAACATTGTGCTACTTCTACTCCTGAATGGAAAGTCGTATTGACATAGGCTTTTACTGGAAATCTTACTAGAGTCTAGTTGGTCCTAAATGAAAAAAGTGTACTCAGATGTGAATTAAATATGACCAACACCTTAGCCATCTTGAAAACATTATGTCTATTCCTCTTAAATGGATGGTCATATCAACATGAGGTTTCACTGGAATACTTAAGATATCTATTTGATCACAAACGATTATGATGTGACTCTGAGGAACATTAACTCCACCACAGCAGTTATCTTAAAAATCTTATAATTATTGCTCTGAATGGATGGTTGTTTCAGCATTGTGTTTCTACAAAACAACTTACGGTGTCTGGTTGGTTCTAAGTAAAAATGCTGCAGCCCAGTCATACGAAATGTCCACCTCAGTGGTGGGCTTATAAATCTAATCATCACTATTGCTTAATGAATGTTTATATCAGCATTGGTTTTTCACTTGGAGACTTTTTATGTCTAGTTGTTTGTAAGGAAAATGTTCCTGATTTGACTTCCAGCATGGCTGCCACAGTGACCATCTTGAAAATCTCATTTGCTCCTTCATCTAAACCATAACAATACTGTGCTTTTTTTGAAAAACATGTCTACTTGGTACTAAATGGAAATGGTGCTAGAACAGAAAATCCAAGCAACATTGGTTGTCCACCAAGAGATGTCTTGTTGGTCCAAATTGAAAATGGTGCCAGCCTGACAGCACCACAGCAGCTAATTTGAAAATCTTTTTATTGCTGAAGAATATCGAGGTAGTTTCAACTCAGCACATGAAAGGAAGAAATGGTGTAATGTTAAATTCCTGGGGAAAACAATTGTTGGCCAGTAGTGCATCAATCCTGTCCATTGACTCTTTATGCTTTCTTTCTCTTTACAAGGTTTCTAGCAGCAGTTATTATTAGAGTTGGAAATTATTCTGTTATATTTTGAAATCCTCAATTTGCATTCTAATCAGCTTTTTTTATACATCAATTAAGTCCTCATTAAGAAACCATATCACTCATTTACTGTTTAAATTTTAGGTCAGTAGCTTCACAGGATCCAGTTTTCACAATTTATATCCTGTGAGGCATTTGAATAACAGACTGTGTATTTTTGCATTTTGTCTTGATGTTCTGCCAATGATAAACACTTGGTAAGTTTTGGAAATTCCATTGAAGGAGGGAAAAATATGTGTTGAGTCTTTTGTATGGAAACCAATCTCGTGTTGACTTTATAACAGACCTGTGTTTTGCATACATCTGTGCAGCTGTCTATGATACATTTAATACTAAATCAAATGTCTGAAGATTAAATATTTTATAACATCTTTCCTGTGTCATTTCTCTGTTAATTTACCTCAGTAATATGTTCAGAATTGTGTACTGGAGTTGTTTCTCATATTCTTTTATGGACACTTAATTTGTTCTGCTTGTCCAAAAGTGTTTACAATTAATTTCTTTTGCCTTTTGATGTTCACTGATTGTTCAGGACATGGCGAATAATAATAATAATAATAATAATAATAAAAACCTTATTTTCAGAGTGTAACTAAATTAGATACAAATGAGAAACTAATCTACTTTGAGGCTCTCATAACTGTACATACAAGATGCACTAATAATATTCACTCACACATGCACACACAAGAACACAGTATGTAAACAGCTAATTCACATACATGGTATTGCTTAAGAAATACAAATGAAATAATGGAGGTGGCTGGTTTAACATGCATTTAGAAGAACACAATTGTTACAAAAAAATGATTGTATCCATTTCATACACTATTGTGGAAGGAAGAAATGCTTGGAGCAGATTTGATGTGGAATGATATTCCAAATAAGCGCACCTGAAAATTTGAAGTTTGTTGTAAATAGCTATTTCTAGACTTGAGTACTTTGAAAATTTGCCCTTAGATTTGGGCACCAGTAGATTCCTTTAACTGGAAAATGGTGTTTAGGTAAGAGGAGGCAGATTTTGCAAACCCCTTGTACATTATTAGTCTTCGTCAAAATTATTAATTCATGTATTTGTAATCCTTATAACCTAAGCATAGCAGTTTGCTTATCAAGGCATATTTACATACCTTTTCTAGGAGTCAAAATTTTTCTAAACATGTGAAATTGTTTGGGGGCTTCTGTGTAGACTACACTGTAACATCTATCAGGGGAAATGTATCTTTCCTGCATTCATATTGTTATGGATATGACTATATAATTCAATGGATGGAGAGGGGCCCAGAATAAATAAAATTATTTCTATACAATTAAGATGTATGTAATGACTTTGGCTTTATTTTAGTGCAAAGCAAAACGGCAACAAGCTAGCCTATAACACAAAACTTAGTTGTGATATGAAGCTGCCATCTGCACTGCTTTCTACATTTATAAAAAGAAAAGGACTGTGATTAAAAGAATATTATTAATTCTAGAATTCTGTAATAACGAATAAAAGACAAACTGAAACTGTCGGAGTTAACTTGACGATGGTGGTATGTTGGGTTACTCAGGAGCGATGCAACATATATCTGCTACTGCATTCATTTATTATCGAGGTATTGTAACATGATTCACTCACCAAGATTATGAAGTGTTGAACTGATAATCTGTACAGACATACAGACCTACATACATAAAACATTTCCTATACAGTGTTTGCATGGGAAATAATCCTGTATTTGGAAATTGCAACTTATTGTATGGACATAGACGTAAAATAAAAACCTCATTGTAAAAATACGATGTTCAGTATCTTGGCAGTGGGAAATGTGACATGTACGTGTTTAACAAATTGACAAATGCATGTATTAACTCTTTCACTCCCGAGCTAACTGTACAAGGAAAAACTTTTTTATATGGTCAGATAGGTAAGTAGTTCTGTAAGCAGTTTCAAACTTTTGGTGGTGCTCTACAGTTTCGTATTTAGTATAAGGTTAGAATTTTAAAGAAAAAGAATTCCTCCGGGTTTCCTCACTAGTTATGCTGGCTTTTTAAAAAAAGGACTTTGTATATCTTAGGTATTGTTCAAAGAACATTTTATTCCCTTTATTTTGGTGTATGATTGATTGGTGTAGTATGGGTTATAGAGTATACAGCTTGGCCTTACTACAGATTTGCACCTTTCCAAAAAAGTGCTAGCTCCACGTGCTCATTTTCACATCCCCAACTTTAGTTGTAAATTGTGAAAAAAAGGAGCAGATTATTTTTTTTTTACATTTTATGTATTTGGTAATTCATTTATTGCACATTTAGAAGCTAGTATAGTTTAGTTTAGCAAAATTCATTTTCCCTACTTTAATAGCTGACAAGGATAGTGTTCTTTAGACAAATACAGGTTAATATTTGGAGCACAAGGGAGCAGTCATTTTAGTTAGCAGTGTGCTAAGATGATTTAAAATTTCCAAAAGTATAATATCCAAAGAAATTTCAGCCACATATTATGAAAGTAGCACAGAGGTATGCCAACATTCTCTCCACTGTGCATGTTTAAAATGCAAACAACTTCACCTTACACACATCACTCTCTCAAAAGTACATAACTAGTAAGTGCCATTCGCCCAAGTACAAAATTATACAGTAAAGAAAATGTATCACTGAGGGAGAACAGGCTCACATACATACATTTGACATAATATACATAATTAGAAAATTTGTAAAGCATTTTAATGTAGCTTGAAGACAAAATATATAAAAACTGTTTGCATGATTACTTCTTAATATTTATTACAAATTAAATTGTTCATTTCGTTTAGACGACCTATGTCTGCGTGGGTTCGAGTCTCGGGATCATCTAACCTGGGTACGTGAGAAAGCTTGCTTGTAGCGTGTCTCTTGGGTCGGTGGTTCTTCCCGGGGTTTTCCAGTTTTTTTTCCACCATGTATACTTCCCGTAATGATGCATGATGGCTTATCTAGTGCTGAAAATGGCGTTAAACCCTACAACAATAACAAAAGAATCATTTAGAATGGTATTTGTAAAAAGCTTTGGAAGAAATTTAAATCTTCATTCTGAGTATTTGGGGTATTTTAATAAAATTTGGAATGTATCATCAATCTCCCAGCTGTCCATTACGAACGTAATCTATATGGCACTGTCTTTTCAACATTTTTGTTTGTTTGTCCACCTGTAAAAATGAATCGGAAGTTAACCTTATCTAAATAGAGTATATCTAAGTATATGATATGTTTATTAACACGCAAGTAATTTTCACATTCTACAAGACTTACTGTTCATTAAAGTGATTGATCGATTTACTTCATCGTGTCATTCGTGCAGTTACAATTCAATAACGTCTACCGATAAATTACAAATGAACAGTATCATGTGATATCCACTCAAAACAAATTACATTTACAAAGTTAATAATGTAACTTGCCCAAATTATTCTTCTTGCGAACATCAAATTAATTGAAAAGCATGTTTGCTGATGAAAATCCAAGTTTTCTTTTTAATTTTATTGACAGTATTGAATCTATTCATCTTTTATAAAAAGTTTTTCAAACGCTTTTTAAATTCAGTGTGCTAGAAAATTTTACTTCCACATAGTTTTAATAAGTTTAAAAAATGATATTCTCATTTTGATAAGTCTACTTGTCTTACTTCTGAAGTCTACGAATATTTTTAAAAATAATATTTGTCTTATCCATCTTTACAGAAAAACCCCATCTTACGGAAAAGAACGCCGGTGTGTTTTGCTGTATAGTATGCATACCACGGCCTCTACCTATCCACTGAATCAAATGCCTTTTTTGAAATAAGCATATAAACAATATAATCTTACACTTTATTTCACAGTTTGCAATATATTTTATATTGCAATCTGTGATAGAAATATATATATATATATATATATATATATATATATATATATATATATATATATATATATATATATATATATATATATATATATATATATATATATATATACATACATACATACTGTTAAATAACAAGCCAGAAATCCAGACTGTTTTCCAAGTGTCTTCTTGTAGCGGCCCAAGTGTTAGGTCTTAATTTCAGAAATGTAGTAAATAAATTGTTGCAGTCTTGTTGAGTAATTTCTTCATTATTGTTTATATCACGGGAAGAATGTGACGTTTCGTAAAAAAATATAATTAAACCTTTTCTCCATCTATCAGAAAAAGTATTACTGCATAAAACAACGTTTAAGAGAAGTGCTAGATAACATACTCTATCATCCCTTTTACACTTGGAAATTTACCAGGAAGCCCGTCTTCACTAGGTGATTTGCTACTTTTAAGCAAATTTAATTCTTTCAATATTTCATTGTCAGATATTTCTGCTTTGAGAATATTTGCGTCGAAATGGGGGGGGGCGAGTGGCCAAGTGTTCTAAGGCGCTGTCTGTTACGGATCACTGCCATCTCACCTCTGTCTGCGTGGGTTCGAGTCTAGGATTCGTCGAATGTGGATAAGTGAGAAAGCTTGCCAGTAGCTTCTCGTGGGTCGGTGGTTCTTTCCGGTGATTTCCCGGTTTCTTCCTCCACCATTAATACTGGCCGCCATGAATAGCCTACCGTGTGCTGAAAAATGGCGTTAAGCCTAACAACAACAACAGCAATAAAAGCATCGAAATGGCACGCATCACATTATTCTTGTGCTTTTCTATAATTCTAATAAATACTAGAAAAAAATTGGTCTAATTCTTCTTTAGATGGATTCAGTAGGCATGCGCTTTTAAAATACTTGAACCATTCTATATTTAGTACTGAAGTAAGCCACCGCTACCACCAAACATTTTTCATGTAATAAGAAAAGGGGATCATAGTCGGCTAATTCAACATTGGCGTGGATCCTTTCTGTTTTTCCCAATATCCAAGGTCTTCTCAATAATAATCGCTGTCTACTGAAAACTCCAACACGTTGAGACTTTAAATAATTTATCTTCTAATTAATGCATGACAACAAATACATATTTACATTAAATCTTCACAACTAAATGCCAACTTTACAACTGTATGGTTTCTCCTTATTATGTGTCAGTAACGTAGCGCCAGTACTCAATGCCGTGAAAATATACAATTCGAACGGTAAATACATGGAACTATGTTTCCTTATTGTACGCTACCAAATCATGATTGTATACCTCATTTCGCCTATAATCATATGCCATATTTATAATCATAGCAACAATAAAAGGCGTCTCCAGATTAGAACACGGAACAGTCCCTTCTCAATTATTCCAATGTAAAATGTATCAGTCCCTATCATAAATACTTCTTTTAGAGACGCACAATCAATCCACCTAATTATATTTCAATAGGGACTACACGGCTCCAGGCACTCTTATGCAACTCTGACCTTAACTCGCCCAAACTAAACCATGCAATCTTGAAATCTCATCAACTCTGACATTTGCCTTTTAGAAATTGGGTGATAGGCTGAGGACTATTTCTCCAATAACGACTTCCCATCATCAAACAAGTAATCAAAATATCTAATAGATCATCAAAATGGAGAGCTATATACAAATGGCGCACACTCCAAATTTAGAACCATGGGCGTTCGCAGCATGGGTCAAGGAAGTTGGTCAGGTGACCTCCAATTATTCATATATATATATATATATATATATATATATATATATATATATATATATATATATATATATATATATATATATATATATATATATATATATATATATATATATATATATATATATATATATATATATATATAATCTCCGCTATGTTAGCATACATATATATATATATATATATATATATATATATATATATATATATATATATATATATATATATATATATATATATATATATATATATATATATATATGTGTGTGTGTGTGTGTGTGTGTGTGTGTGTGTGTGTGGAAACGAAGCGGACAATATGTCACAAGATTCTGTTCAAAACGCTTAATACATATCTGCTTTAGATTTAGACCGCTACTTATACAACTTATGCTAATTTTTCCAGTCGTGACTGACTGTCCCTCATCCCCCCCCCAAAAAAAACATCTTGCGGACGCCCATGTTTAGAACAATACTTTTTTGTTCAATTCGCGTGCGATACTCTATGATACAGAATTAACAAGTTTCCCAATTAGTTTGTCTCGTCACATAAATTCTCTAATTCGTTTTTCTGAGCTTTGATCCATCGTTTATTTTTATTATTGAGGCAGATTTCTCTATATTAATTCAGGGTTTCAGATATGTTTTGTAAAATTCCCCTATACCTGTTCCTGAAATTGGTTCAAGAGAATGTTATGTTTATAGCAGTTTCTGAAACTGGTTCAAGAGAGTGTATTTCATTTAATAAATAAATACAAATGGAAACATTGCATGCACTACGTATCCACCATATCCAGCTTTGTGCAGTCATGGATCTAAGGTCACACAGTTTAACATGCAGTTATGTTTTTATCTCACCTGCAAGACACGTTTCGTGTTACTCTGTAATGATGTAATTTGATGCCATGGTAATCATATTACGTAGAAGTGAGCATATACTTTCATCTACTTTACTCTGAGATGGTTGCATGTACAATTTGATGGTGTGTCTATAAAGTATATTTCTTTTCAATATTTATGCAATTACCTTTTTCTAGCTTTTTGTCTTCAAACATGTCACATGATTATAAGCCTTGGGATTACATCCGCTACCTTGCAAATTTGCTTTCCCAAGCTTAGAAGGAAGGACATTAAAAACATTTTTCTGGCTTGTTTTAGCAACACAATTATTAATCACCTGCTTGCCAATATGGTAGTCAGTAAAGAGTTATTTCTCCTTGGAGGGGGTGGTTTGAAACCAAACCCAGTCATCTGTCTCTCACTGCTTCAATTTGTGCCTGGTTAGTGATGATAAGTCATTTTTGAAAGCTTTCGCAACACGGGAAAGTATATCTCTAGTTTTGGCTTAATTTCATTCTATCATATAATTTGCATTTAAACTTTTCAATACGTTAATCGATGCAAACATTGAAATGGTCGATAGTACTTAAAATTTGTATCCATTGTTCACATTTGTGTATGTTATGCTGAGTAAACTATCAATTGGTCCAATTAATAAGATTTTTAAAATGTTATTTATCATTTACCGTTATTCACAGCATCCACTTAATTGTAACATGAGGATGCCACTTGAATGATTTCACCAGAATATACCATGAATTTGTTGACTTTAAGTAGAGCTATCAATAATCGTTGGATCTGCGAAAGCTTTAAGTTGGCTGATGATAATCACTAAAGATAATGTTGTACAGGGTGTCATTCAAACTAAACATATGCTACAAACGCCAGATCTATCAAAATGAATGCAAATGTAGTCGTTGCATAATTTGACTGGTAGGAAAGAACTGGGCGACCAAGCAGGTGACTTGGGCTATCAGGGAGCTTAGAAACATTCATAAAACAATATGGTTGCCATCAGCTCAGACACCAATACCGCCTCAGTCGTCAGTTTCTTTACACCTATGTTACGTATATGTGATTAAATTGCTTGTGTGTAAGGTTTAAATTTTTTTTATTTTATTTTTGTTTCATTGCATTTGGTTGCAATGAATATTTTTTTTATCGGATTCGGGATTCTATTTTTAGTAGAAAGATATATTTTTAGCAAGTTTTATTCAAGACGATGATGTAATACGTTAGAAGTAACATTCAGTTCGTCCTACCCTGGTAACAATATCAACAGGAAGCTAAAATGATTGGTCAGTATAGTAGTAGAGGGAAATGAGGGTTTCGGCCCACTTTATCTTTTTACACTCCAAACAAGTATAAATTATAGTCCTAAATTATCCCCACCCCTTTTTCCAAAATAGTGAAATGAGGGTTTTGACCCACCGCCACCACCCCCACCCCCGCCAAACCCTCATTTCACTATTTTGGAAAAAGAGTAGTAGGGGATAATTTAGGACTATAATTTATACTTGTTTGGAGAGTAAAAGATAAAGTGTGATGAAACCCTCATTTCCCTCTACTACTACTATGTAGACAGGTATTTTGTAACCAGACAAAACAACAGGTGTTGGAATGCGATAAGCTCTGTCAACAGAAGTGACGAATTTGTTAGAACAGCGTATGTGTGGAATATGATTATTCTAAAGACGGCAAATAGATTTTACCACAAATTTTTTATCAGATAACAGGATGAAAATTAAACTGTGCATTAGAACGTTTCAGTTAACAAGGTGGAAATTAAATTAGCATTAGAATGAAAATGATATTATATCTTAAGTTTAGATAAAATTTTATGTTATACCATACTTCTTTTGATAATCTTTCTCATATTTGCTGATCCTCATGGGTATAATATCTGTTAACATGTTGTCAATAATACGAAATTCACGTATTAAATCGTCCATACTATATTTTACTCCTCGTAGGTAAGATCTTATTTGATCAAGTAGTTTTTTGTAAGTTATAATTGATGTTAAGCAGCAGTGCTTTTTTATCAAAATTTTAGGTTCAACTTTTTTACAAGCTGCTGTAGGAGAAACACCAACACCGGATATGATCAACAAAAACGGGTTTAATGATATACCACTTGAAATTATGCCAGAACTAGTCATTAACAAGGGTAGATATGATATTACTCGAAGTATTTTGTTATAATATTTGTAACATTTTTTAACGCACCAAAGTTTTTTATGATAATATTTGTAGTATTGTATTAGTGCGTCAACATCCTGTCCTGGAATATCTTTTGAAATATAATTGAAATCAACTATACTTTTTTTCATTATAATATTTGTTCACATAATCTCAGGCTTGATTAAGTAACTAGTTGAGGTGTTTCAGCCACAAATTCCAGACAATACCAATATGACGCAGCAGTTAATTTTTTGTCATCTGCTATTAGCATAAAAGTTTCTTCAACATCTTTGTTTAACACAATAGACACGGTTCCAGAGAAATTATCAGTCGAGTGACGCCATGGAAATAATGTAAATATATTAAACTTTGCACTGCTCAACACGGACAATCTATACACACCAGTGACCTCTGCAGTATGTTTGAGAGTGTTATTTTGCGGCGACCAAGTAGACATTCCAGAAGCAACAGTATAGACAATATTTTTAATCTGCTTGTGAGGAATTTTAATCATACTTGTTTTCTCAACAATACTAGGAATTCCACTAATAATATCGTTGAGTTTTGTGTTAATATTATCGAGTGTAATATCAACAGATGGCGGACTTCCAAAAAATTCGTTATTGGTTTTGTTTATGTTTCTGCGAAAATTTAAAAACGTGGTGATGTGATTAGTAAAATCAGTTTTGAACTTGGTGATTTCATTGTTGATATCATCAACATATTTCTTTGTTACAGCATCAAAATCAGATTCTGGTGTTCTAAGATTATTGATGCCATTATTGTTCATGTTGAGAAATGCATGCATTATACCGCCACGCACCGACACGTACTTTGATTCCTGATCATCAACATATTTCTTAGTAGCAGCGTCATTATCCTCAGTTGGGTTTCCAAGGTATGTGATCTTGTTCTGGTTCATAGCAATGTTTCCCGTAAATAAATCACCTGCTTTTCTAACATAATCGTTAACTGACCTACCCGAATCTTCTATCTTACCTTGATTATTAAAAGTAACAATATTATTAGCAACTGCAGTAGGATTTCGTACTAGTACATCTGATAGTTGTACATTACTCGTCTTTAATCGTCCTTGTTTGTCCTGGAAAACTACAACTTCATTTGGATCTACACTTGCAACGTTTAACAAATTGTTGATTTCATTTTTGAGCTTATCAAGAGTCGCATACTTGGATAAGTCACCCTGGTAACCTTCTGTTAATAAATCTACTGCTTATGTTCCAAATTTTGTATAGTAGCTCATTATACATACCATTCTACACAAAATTGTTGGTTTAATATAACATAAAATTATACGATGGCGAAGATAATGAACTTTGACACCGAGCGATTGGTGAAGCATAAACATAACAATGAACTTCCAGACTGTCATTATCTTATTGTTGGGCGAACTGGATCTGGTAAAACAAATTTGTTATTAAATCTTTTACTCAATAATAACTTTAACTATGATAAGGTGTATATTTACACCATCAACCCCCAACAAGACAAATACGAGTTACTAAGTGAGTATAATGATAAACTTCGTGATGACCTTGGCATTGGTGATGATATATTTTTGATAAAACAACCAGAAGAACTCGTTCCAGTGAATGAACTCGATTCGTCAGAGCATAAGATAATCGTCTTTGATGATATTCCGCTAAACAATGAGGAAATGAACAAGATTAGATCATATTTTTCACTATCACGTAATAAAAGATGCAATTCTGTTTATCTTGCCCAAGGTTTTTATAATGTTGATAGGTTTATTAGGCGAAATACGGGTTGTTTCATATTATTTCCCGGACTAGATAATGTGGATGTGAGAAATATTGCAAACGAACAATGTGGTGATGTTACAAAAGATAAATTTATCGAATTATATCATCGAGCAACTAAAGATCGATATAGTTTCTTTTTATTTGACAAGCTAGCGCGTGATCCAACCAAGATGTTTCGTTGTTGCCTTGAGACGTTTCTATGATATAATTTTGTAAAGCGTATAAAAATAATGGACAAACATCAACAGAAAATCGAATAACTAAAAAATTTTCTCGAAACTCGTGCGGCTTTTAAGAAAAAGGTGGAAGAAGCTCGACGTGGACAAGTTCAAGCAGAAGAAGAAAGAACCAAATTTTTCAAACCTGTTACTGAGGCGATGCTTGGCAAGCAGCCAGAAATACCAACATTGTCTCCGGAAGAACTAGCAAAAATAAAAGAAAAAGGATTGTTTGGTTTACTTGGAGAAAGATCAAAAGAAGAAAATAAAAAAATTGCAGAAGAACTTGTAAGAGACATTGTTGATCCTATTGCAAGACAGGTTGAATTTGATAGATTAATAAACAACCCTCTTGCACTTCAGCAAGCTATAACAACAAAGGCTGTTAATCCCGACGAGTTAAGGAGGTTAATAGAAAAAGTGTCAGAACAAACTGAGGAATTAGCTGAGAAACAAAAAACGTTACAAGAAAGTATGATAAAAATAATGCCTCTTGAGGATACTATCATATTTTACAGAAGACAAGCTATGTCTAAAATAGAATATGTTGAGTATGAAGAGTTTATGAAAAAATATGGTATCACTAATATTAATAGTATTCGAGATTGGCCAGAAGAAAACTATAACGATTTGATAGAAAAATTAAAAAGAATTGTAGAAGAGGGCTCACGTGCTGATGAAGAAATTAAAGATCAAAAAGATAGAAAGAATTTTCTAGTATTATTTGATCAGATAAGAGATAGAATTATAGCTGAAATTTTACTAAAAACATCAGAACGATATCGAAATAAACCAGGAAGTTATAAGAAAAGTTGGAATTTTAAAAGATTGTTTGATAAATACGAAGATGTTCGAGATAAAAGATTACCGGAAGAAAGAACTGGAGGTGGAGTTAAAGTTTTTACATCAAACACAGACATAGTCGATCGGCTAATGCTGTTGATATCCTCTAAAGAAGCTGGTAATGAAAGTGTAGAGATTGATAACGAAATTATTGATATACTTGATCATCTAAGATCGAGTGGATTACTAACATCATCCGAGTACGAAATTTTACACCGCGATCTTATCTAAAATATTAGTATAATGCAAACAACATTATTGCTTGATTCATCACAAATAACAGGAAACAGCGCGAATTTTACAGTAAATTACAACCCACCAATAGAACTAGATCCTGCAAAACAGTATGAGATTGGATTAATTTCTTGTACTTGTTGGAACGCCATGCCGAATATTAAAACTGGGATTAATGATGAAATTTTAATCGTTAATGTTAAACAATCTCCAACATCACAAAAAGAGTTTATTGATATACAATACAAACTACAGATTCCACAAGGAGCTTATAACATTACTGATCTAAACAGAACAATAAAAGAGCTTCTAACAAAAGCTGGTGGGAATGCTGATAATTTCGAATTAGCGGCGAATTATAACACCTTACGAGCTAGGATAACAGTGAAAAGAAATATGAAAGTCCTCTTTGAAGAAAGAAGTTTTGGAAAGATGTTAGGTTTTACTAGAGTTTTATACTATACCACCGGTGAAGATAAATCTTTGACATTTGATGGAGAACTACCAGTAGATATCACAGAAGTAAATACAATACTCATCAATTGCTCTATCGCATCTGGATCTTATACGTCAAAAGGCAACCGCGGACAAACGATCTACAGTTTCTCACCAGAAGTCCCACCAGGTTCTCTCATGCAAATCAATCCCCGACAGATTATCTACTATCCAATAACACCTGAGAATCAAATTACAAGCATTACAATGCAACTCACAGACCAATCTGGACGACAAATAGACGTGAACAACGAGATAGTCACGTATTACTTACACCTACGCACTGCCTAGGAATGTGATTTTGTGTACATAATTTTAAAAAATGAGACGAAGAAAAGTTTATCGAAGAAAAATCGTAGGTGGATTTTTTGGAAATATATTTACAACAATTGCAGAGAATATTCCAGGAATCGCGCGTAAAGTAGCGCCCATTGCACTTGACGCTGGTAAAGCTTTCGCTACAGGGGCGGCATCTTCAGCAGGCACTGCAGTAGGGCAAAAGATTGCTGATAAGATTAAAGGACCTTCAACAACACCTACGGTGTCGGAAATAAAACGAGTAATATCAGATATTGCGCCAACAGAAGAAACAAAACGAGCTATGATAGCTACAACAAAAAAATTATTGTCGCCGAGTGGTGAAGAAATAGTACGTAAACTTGTAAAGAAAACAAAACCGATGACCCTTGCTGCCTTTTAATTTTGTGTAACGATTATAAAATAAATGTCAGCTAAAAACTATCTCGACTTTGCAGAAGAAATTGATACTGACGATGCTGTAACAGAATTAGAGTATGTCGAGTATCTCGATGAGAACTCGAACGAACCGAATAAAACCGGAGTTAGAACTTTTAACACGAGAGACGAGGACGTGTTTCTACTACCCCATAAGGCAATGTTAGAAGTGCGTGGTCAAATATTAACTGTGATAGGTGGTGATATTGCAGCTGATGCAGAAATCGCTCTCGTCAATAATGGTTGGAGCTTGTTTAAGAGTGCACGATACCAACTGGCCAATCAAACCGTAGAAGATATTTCGATGCACTTACCCAAAGCGAGTACAATACTAAACATCGTTTCGTTTAGCGATGACTATTCCAGATCAATAGCCACAAATATGATGTGGTTCAAAGATACCTCATTAGGTACAGCTGTTTCGAGTGAGTTTCGTACTGATGCTGGTAATCCTGCTGCAAATAACAATAATCTCATCGCCAATCCTGCTTCTAATGATGCCGCTGCGATAGGTGATTCGATAAGATTAGCCGTTACAAATATAAGACGACAACAATATAACGAGGGATTTGCTAAACGAAAAGCGTTTAACGCAGAATCTCGCCAAATAACGATGATGCTTCCGTTAAGTACAATCTTTGGATTTTGCCGTGATTATAACAAAGTGTTTCGAGGAATAAAACATACGCTTATATTAGATCGAGATGATCGAAACGATTGTATAATACACGCCGGTGGAGTGGCTGAGGGACAGTTTTCTATTACAAGATTAGCACTGTGGATGCCTCGGGTTGTCCCTTCATTAGCTAAAATGATGGAGCTCGAATCTTTACTAGCCACCTTTACAAAAAAGATACACTTCCAACAGAACAGGATTTATCAAACAGCCATTCCCAACGCGACTGATTACACGTGGCGTGTAACGACCACGCCCAGCGAACAACTACCGCGACACTTGTTCGTCGTATTTCAACGACAAGCACGTCGTAACAATCAGGAAATAAACAACTCCGTATTCGATAACCCAGACGTTAGACGAATATTTGTAAGAGTAAATTCCAAACAGTATCCTGAACGTGCAATCGAATGTAATTTTGCCGTAGACGCCACCAGAAACATCTCTCGGCCGTACAAGTATCTTATGGAAGCAATGCAAAAATATCAGAACGCGGACAGTGGATCTCAAATATCAATAGAAGAGTTTCGATCGCTCTATCCCATCTTTTATTTTGACGTATCAAAACATTTGGAGCGTGTTGTGGGATCGACTGCAGATATTAAGGTCACGTGGACACTGGGCGCTGTGCCAGCTGAACAGTATAACGTATACGCGCTATTGGTTAGCGATCGATTTCTGACCATCGATTCAATCAAAGGAAGAATGACAGTACAAGTTTAATCTAACAACTTGGATATAACATTATGAAAACCAAATACACAACTCGAGAAATACACCTAACATCTGGTCAAGTTGAAAAATTATCAGCAGCTGTTGCTAAACGCAGCTCTGTTTCTTTGATGATCTCTCCGGAAACTTCAAATAAAATTGCAGTAAAAGTCATGCTAACGCAACAACAAATCAATAAACTCGATCGCAACAAACCTTTTGTGCTGAAATTATCTGTTTCTCAGGTAACTGCAATGTCAAAAGAAGGTGGATTTTTTGGACCAGCGTTATCAATAATAGCTAGCAAAGTTTTACCAGTACTTGGTACACTTGGACTTGCGGCTGCGTCAGGAGCAGTCTCTGGCGCAACGAAGAAAGCAGTCGAAGGTCGTGGTATCAAACAAATCTATCGTTAATTTTATGTAACAGTATAAAATAAAATGCCAACGAAAAAGTCGCCGATAAAAACAAAATCATCGAAAAAAAAAGAAAACAACAAAACGCAAACAAACAAAACAAGGAGGAATTATTCCTTTCGCTCCACTTCTAGCGGGACTAGCGGGAAGTCTGCTGCCAAACTTACTAGGAATCGGACGCGGATTAACTCTACCAGGGACCAGACGTTATTGAGCAATTTTGACATCATTGAAAAATTGAAGGACGTTGTTGGATTTCGAGGAGTATTTTCCAAGGATGAACTCGATGACGTACCAACAGGCGGTTCTTGTGTTGTAAATATTGAAAACTTCAATGATGGCTCTGGCACCCACTGGGTTGCTGTCCACGATAACAATTATTTTGATTCGTTCGGACTTCCTCCAAGCGATCTCATAAAAAAATATATTTTTAAAAAATTTGATAAAATAAATTATTCGACTAATCAACTACAGCCGATTGGAACATCAGCTTGTGGTTATTATTGTATCATGTTTGTCAGACAAATGCACCAGAGTAAAAGCTCTGGAAGTAAAAACTTTCTAAAGTTTATTTTACATTTTGATGAGCATCCTTCTCATGCGAATGATAATATTGCAATCAATTTTATCTAAACTCCTTGATATAATAATGTCAACATACTGTCTCAAATGCAAAACTAAAACAGAGAACAAGGATGAGATGACGGAAAAAACGAAAAATAATAGAACGATGTTAAAAAGTATTTGTGCAATCTGTGGTAGAAAGAAAAGTATGTTTTTGAAAAAACAAGTAGGATCTAGCGTTGATAGAGTTATCTTGATCGACGATTAATCTTATGAAACAAAATAAAATAAAATGAAATGCAATTGTGATTGTGACAAAGATCTTTGCATAGAACAAGATAAAATCATTACGTACTGTCAACGTTGTAACAACAGAGAAATAATAGGGTTAGGTATAGATATACATAAAATTATTGGTAAATTACCAAAACCAAAAGACGGTTGGACCTTGCCAGGTCATCGGTATACAGGGCCTTACAATCCGCTAGATCAACAACTAGATGAAAACGACAATCCATTGCCAGGCCAAGAGCCTTATAATCAAGTGGATGCAATAGCAATGCGTCACGATATCTGTTATCGTGATCATGAAAACTCGAAAGCAGATTGTGATAAAGTAATGTTAGACGAATTGCATGATATGGAGCCAACAAATCTACGAGAACGTTTTGATAGAAGATTTGTTCAAGGAATGATAGGAGCAAAATATAAACTTGGACTCGGAGAGTCTCGACTCGGAAAAGAATTATACGATGATCTTGCAGTCGAACTACACAGACCTAAAAAAAAAAGTTTCCGAAACGCAAAGTTGTTGCAAACGCTGTAGATGATATCTGGGCAATAGATTTGGTAGATGTATCTAATATGGCTCATTTTAACGTTGGCGCTGATGGCGCTCCAAAGAAGTATTTGTTTAACGTTATAGATGTTTTCAGCAAATACGCTTTTAGTGTGCCAGTTTCAGATAAAACAGGAACGTCAATCACTGATGCGCTAAAACAAATAATAACGAGTACCGAAAGAAAACCAAACAAAATCTGGACTGATCATGGAGCCGAGTTTTTTAACAAAAAGTTTGAACAGTTTCTAGAACAAAAAAATATAAAAAAATACGTTACAGGAAACGAAGGCAAAAGCGTTGTTGTTGAGAGATTTAATCGCACGCTAAACGAAAAATTACACAAACATATGACAGCTAAAAACACCAACAGGTACATCGATGACCTTTCTCAAATCGTAGGTGAATATAATAACACGAAACATCGAACCATCAAAATGTCACCCAATGACGCTATCAAAAATCCAATATTAGCAAACGAAAACATGTACCGCAGACATAAATTTAAGGTCGGTGATAAAGTTAGAATCTCTTTGACTAAAAAGATATTTGAAAAAGGATTTACTCCAAACTGGAGCGAAGAAGTATTTGTTGTTGATAAAGTACTCTTAACAGTACCTGTAACGTACGCGTTAAAAGATCTGGCAGGGGAACCTATAGTAGGTAGTTTTTACGAACAAGAACTACAAAAAACTGAACAAGATGTTTTCGTTATCGAAAAAGTGATTAGGAAAAAAGGAGATAAAAGTTTAGTCAAATGGCGTGGGTATAGCGATAAATTTAACAGCTGGATTCCAACCCGGTCGATTTTATCGACTGCGAAATAATGCTATTATAAATTTCCTCATACTTTCGTTTGATAGATTTGCATTTTACTGGTTTACATAATGATATTAGATATTGTCTGCGATCGTCAGAGATCGTCATAAGATTAAAAATCTTGACAAATATGAAATCAAATTTTATATTTTTCTGTCGGTCTGGAATTTTGATGTTTAAAAAAGGTCTGATTAACTGTAAAAATACCTGCTGTTCGGTAACGGTAAAATTAAATTTTATAACTTTTTTAGCAATGTGATACTTGACATTATATTTTCCAGTGGTTGGTCTGCTATAATTAGATCTGTCAGTAACAGTGACTATTTCACCATCATCAGATTCGTTGTTATATAAAATATCATCTTCGTTATAACCAACAGATTTGCCTATCATATCATTAGAGATTGTGAAGACCTTATCGCTGATATCACTAGTATCTTCTTCGTATAGTTGAACGAGTCGTTTCATCATATCCATATTATATACTTTTTATCTAATTTGTTGTTATAAGATGACTGACAAGGTAAAATATCACCAAAAAGTTAATATAATAAACTACCACGAACTGACCGAAGCGGTAAGAAAATGCTTGTCAGGTTATAGTTCATATTCCGTTGAGATTTTTGTAATGCAAGGTGATTCTCATAAAATATTACTAACAGAAGCAGAAAAAAATAAAATTAATGAAAGTGCAGTAGTGACGCTAAAATTTGATTGCGATGATATTATAGCATTTGCTCATCATTGTTTGACTAAAACCGAATTACAAAATATTATTAATCATCATATCTAAAAATAATACTAGCATCATATTTGTTTGAAAAAGCTGATTTTGTTGCTCCATCAGTTACAAATTTTACTGCTCTGGGATTTATATTATAATATTTCGCCGCAGCTGTAATTGATTTGAATTTGATCTCCTCATCCGTTTCAAGGTTTAACGAAATAACAGGTTTTATTGGGCATCTAAAATTAATACCACCACCTCGTCCTTTTCTCACATTTTCCTGTTGGGTCACTAGCTCCAGATTTTCCAATCGATTGTCTGTTTTTACATTATTGATATGATTAATAACCAGACCATTGGGTATAGATCCGTTGAACACCTCGTAAACAAACCTATGACCAGTATAACAAACTCGATCTGTCGATGTTCCTCTAACAGTCACACTGATATATCCCATATTGCTCATATTATTAAGAACTTTTTTAGTTTTTCTGTTTCTAATAATACCGCGATCGTTAGCCTCGTATAAATCAAAGACCGGATGCGGCTGAAACTCGTCTTGTAAGGATAAATTTTCAATATTATCATCAGTGACTTTACCGTTATAATGATATACTCGTTTCCCCTCTGGAATGTCATCGCAAAATAACGTGTAAATAAAATCTTTTCTAAACATCGTAATTCTTTCAGTATTATCTCCCTTTACACTAATCGTATAACCCGCTGGCGTTGCTTTACCAACAGATATTCCAGTAATGATATTAATAACCGAACCAAGTGCATTTCCAGCGTACAGATTGTACTTCGGATAAACATGATATACCTCTTGCTCACGTGCGCTTGTCAGATTTACTGTCATTATATTATAGGTGATATTTTTTTATCTCTAATTGTTGTTTAGCGCATGCGCAGTGTGAGGTAAATTATCAATTAGAGATTATATTATAATATAATAATGTTGAAATTGCGTGATATAGCCAAGAGAAGTCTTATGGGAGAACCTGATAAAATAGCGACTGCTTTTACAGGTTTTGACAATAGTTATCAGTTTGATAATCAAAATGTTTTAGTAAATTTTTCTGAAACAAATCTCTTTCATCTGCTACAGACGACTGTAAAACGTGAGCTTGAAAAACATAAGGGTCTAAGATTGTTAGTGCAATATCACGTTATATTTTCAAAACTACTTGTGACGGAAGAATCTACTAACAAGGAAATTGAAGACCCTTACATCAACGCAAAATCTAGACGTGTTTTACTTGGTAGTGATCTTTTGTCACTATCTAATGAAATACACCAAGAAATTTGGAAAAAAATAGAAGAATTTACCGAATTAGGTTCGGGTTGGAAGTTTGAAATGATCAAGGAAATTTTGTTTCACACGATGAAATATGACGCATTACGCGGTAGTTCGTATATCGACCTGCCACCAAAAATAAAAAGTAAAAGATGTTGTATAAACATCAAAAACGTAGATAACAAATGTTTCCAATGGACTGTTCTTTCCGCACTATTTCCAGCAGAAAAACACGCTGATCGCGTTGAAAAATATATCAGTCACGTGTCAAGATTAAATTGTGCTGGTACTGACTTTCCAGTGGCAGAAAATCAAATACCAAAGTTTGAAAAGCAAAATAATATTTCGATTAACGTTTTCGGATTAGATGAAAAAGAAAATGTCTATCCGAGGTATATTTCAGAAAAAGCTTCACAATCGACTATCAATTTACTGTTTTATAAAAATCATTACATTTGGATTAAAAACTTTAACGGACTAGTTGGTAAACAGTACAATAAAAATAGGAACAAAAAGTTCTTTTGTTATCGCTGCTTGCACGGTTGTAGAGACAATGAAACATTACAAAAGCATTTACAGTACTGTAGTGACGTACAAAGAATAACAATGCCATCTAAAAAAGATAGCGTGTTACAGTTTGTCCATCATAATCATAAACTAAAAATTCCTTTCGTCATATACGTCGATTTCGAATGCTTACTTCAACCTGTACTTGGCGTAGAAAATGATCCTAACCAATCGAGTACAAGAAAAATTCAAAATCATGTTCCGTGCGGAGTAGCGTACAAGGTAGTTTGTTGCGCTGATTCGAGGTTATCTAAACCGATCAAATTATATCGAGGTAAAAATCCAGCTGTCTGGCTTCTCAAGCAGTTGATTAACGAAGTTGATAATATTACTTATCGTTTGAAAAAAGTAACTCCAATGTTAAAATTAACACCTCAACAAGAATCTGATCACGAGCAAGCGAAAATTTGTTATATTTGTGAAAAAGCTTTTGATACTGACAACAAAAAAGTACGTGACCATTGCCATTTGACTGGACAGTATCGTGGAGCGGCTCATGACCAGTGTAATTTAAAATTTCACGCTCCAGATTTTATTCCAGTTATTCTTCACAATTTTCGAGGATATGATAGCCATATTATAGTAGAAGCTTTTGGTGATCCTGATATAAAATCTCGTCTAAAACTCGATAACATCATCAAATGCATCCCAAATAATTTTGAAAAGTATATGTCAGTTACGCTAGGTAAATTGCGCTTTATTGACAGCCTGCAGTTTATGGCAGCATCGTTAGATGAGCTAGTAAAAGGTTGTAGTAAATTTAATAACCTAAGAGACTGTTTTGGAGATAAATTTAATCTATTAGCTAAAAAAGGAGTTTTTCCATACGAATACCTCGACGACTGGAGTAAATTTGATGAAACATCTTTACCTGGCAAAGATAAATTTTACTCGCAACTTAAAAATGAAAATATCACTGATGAGTACAGGTATGCACAAGATATCTGGAAAGAGTTTGATTGTGAGACTTTTGGTGATTATCACGATTTGTATTTGAAAACTGACGTGTTATTATTAGCAGATGTTTTTGAAAGTTTTCGAGAAGTGAGTTATAATAATTACGGACTAGATCCTTGCTGGTATTATTCTGCCCCCGGACTGTCATGGGATGCTCTGTTAAAGTTTAGTAAGGTAAGGTTGGAATTACTGACAGACGTGGATATGTTCAATTTTATCGAAAAAGGTATCCGAGGCGGTATTAGCGTGATAACGAAGAAGTATGCTGAAGCAAACAACAAATATTTGAAAGAGTATAATCCTGACCTTCCTTCGAAGTATATAGTTTATCTAGATTGCAATAACTTGTACGGGTATTCGATGGCAGAATCAATGCCTCTTGGTGGCTTTCATTGGATCACGGCTGATCAATTTCTATCAGAGACAGAAAAAAAGATACCCGACGATGTTTCGTATTTCGTTGAAGTTGATCTCGATTATCCAACTTCGCTACACAAATTACATAACGATTATCCTTTCTGTGCGGAATCGATGGTTATAGAATATAGTTTGTTATCAGAAGAACAACAAGCGTCAGCATTACCAAGACAACATTCTATGGTAAAGAAACTAGTACCAAATTTGCTTCATAAACGTAATTATGTTTTGCATTACAAAGCTTTAAAACAAGCAGTCGATGCTGTTCTCGTGTTGAGAAAAGTTCATCGCGTACTAAAATTTAATCAGTCACCGTGGATGAGAGGTTATATTAACTCGAACACTACAAGAAGAGCTGCGGCAAAAACTGATTTTGAGAAAAACTTTTTCAAACTGATGAACAATTCTGTTTTTGGTAAGACGATGGAGAATATTAGGAAACGCGTAAATATCGAACTAGTCAATGATGTCAATCGCAGAAACAAACTTGTGTCAGACGATGATTTTGTGAGCATGAAAATATTTAATGAGAATCTTGTTGCGATACAAAGAAGAAAAACAAATCTAAAACTAAACAAGCCGATCTACGTTGGAGCTTTAGTGTTAGATTTATCAAAGTGGCTGATGTACGATTTTCATTATAATTTTGTTAAAAATCAATGGCCGGCTAGTAGATTATTATTTACTGATACTGATTCGCTCGTATATGAAATCGAATGCGAGGACATCTATCAAGACATGCATGATAATAGATATCTGTTTGATCTTTCCGATTACCCACGTGACAGTAAATTTCATGACGACACAAATAAAAAGGTTATTGGTAAGTTCAAAGATGAAATGAACTCGAGCGCTATCAAATACTTTATCGGATTACGTAGTAAAATGTATGCCGTATTGTTAGACAATAATAAAATAACAAAAAAAGCAAAAGGTCTGCCTCGTGATTTTGTTAAAAAGTTTATAAAATTTGATGACTACAAGTACGCGCTTGATGGTGGTGTTAGTTTTATAAGAGCTATGTCAATTCGGACAAATCATCATAAGCTCGAAACAGATGTCCTTATGAAACGCGGTTTGAGCAATTTTGATGATAAACGTTATTGCGAAAATGGGGTAGATACATTTGCACTTGGGTATTGTCATGATGATAGAGATATATTTGACATTATCTTTGCAAACTAAAATTTTATCTAAACTTTAAAAATAATGTTTGAAAATTTGACAGTAACAAATAGCTACAGTAGCAAAATCAAATATCTAATGATGGACGACAAACCATTGACAGTTGAAATTAATAATGAAACATCAGGCATATGCTTTAGTGGTACCCGTGACAAGTTAAAACTTTCACTCATCAGATCTGATAACAGCGAGTATTTTAATTATCTGGAACAATTGTATCAAAAGTTGCTAGCGGAATTTAAAAACTTTCACTGTCCGATTAGTCAGCATAAATACACGAAACTTACAATTGATCTTGATCGGTCAAAGTTGTATTTTATCGACAAAAAATACCCTCTTAACAAATCACAAATAAAAGATTTGTTTGAGTCCCGTCGTTATGTGAGCGGTAAAATAAAGTTTAGCCTCTATTACCATGATAATGAAATATTTTTGATATCTACAGTTGAGACATTAACAGTTGGTAATGAGGTATAAAATAATATCATTTTCATTCTAATGCTAGTTTAATTTCCGCCTTGTTAACTGAAACGTTCTAATGCACAGTTTAATTTTCATCCTGTTATCTGATAAAAAATTTGTGGTAAAATCTATTTGCCGTCTTTAGAATAATCATATTCCACACATACGCTGTTCTAACAAATTCGTCACTTCTGTTGACAGAGCTTATCGCATTCCAACACCTGTTGTTTTGTCTGGTTACAAAATACCTGTCTACATAGTAGTAGTAGAGGGAAATGAGGGTTTCATCACACTTTATCTTTTACTCTTCAAACAAGTATAAATTATAGTCCTAAATTATCCCCCACCCCTTTTTCCAAAATAGTGAAATGAGGGTTTGGCGGGGGTGGGGTTGGTGGCGGTGGGTCAAAACCCTCATTTCACTATTTTGGAAAAAGGGGTGGGGGATAATTTAGGACTATAATTTATACTTGTTTGGAGGGTAAAAAGATAAAGTGGGCCGAAACCCTCATTTCCCTCTACTACTAGTATCACGGACATATATTCTTCGCGTGATCACTCTTTGTAAACAGCCTTTTTATGATTGGTTTTTAAGAGGAGTGACATTGGCCTTTGTGTGAAAATTAGCGTAGTAAGAGACCACATGACCAATCTCACGATACTTGAAATGAAGTCTAGGGTTCTAAATACGCATTCCATATATTTTTCAGATAGAGTCACTCAAAACATTGAAGGATCAAGGTGTATTACTTTTAATTTGTTGCCAGCATATTTTATTCTTCGTCTGATTTTCGGATTTAATAATTCATATCCCTGGAAACTCAACAAGTTGACTTTTTTCTATAAAAGAATTCTGAAATATATTCAAGGAAATTTATTCTGGAATTATTCGGAAACAAAGACTGTGATTCATGTGAGGAATTATTGTTATTCAGACATTGGACTACATCTGACGTCATTGCCTTCCATATTTGTACGTCGTCGATACTCGAACCTGAATTCTTATAGGACAATTTAGTGATAGGACTTGTGTTTTTATTCTTAGAATCATATTTGGATTATATTCACAAACTGCAAGTCCTAGTTATCAAGTTTTACACTGTTGTCTAGGGAAATAATTTTTTTTGTTAAAATATACAAAGCTTGCTGGCTTTCACCTTTTCTTTGTTACTGAGTACGAGTCCTTGTCACATAACACCTGAGATTCTCGAGGCAGAAAGGCAGCATTTCAACAAAAGGCATACACCAGCAAGCTCCACACCGTGCATATTTCAGTACGGCAGTCTCAACCTACGCCTTTTATGGCTTGGATCGGGCATGCTGTTCTGTCTTCACTGTCCATCAGTCCCCAACATCAAATGCAGACATTCGTGTGCCCAGTCAGTTGCATACACCCAACATAACCAGTACTGGATTCAGTGAAAAACTCTCCCCCAATATGCAGTGCAGGAGCGATGAAGGCATTGTGGACTAGTCTGTTATGAGTCTATGCTTTTAACATAAGTACCAAAGTCAATTTAATTAAAGGAGAAAGGGCTAGAGACAGTTATATGATTATTTTCATTTCATCTCTGAACGTCATAGGAAATTCGTTCCACGCGACGAAACTTGACCGAATCAACTGCTATGGTACAATTGTATGGCATAAGACCCTTCCCAAAATCAACCGGTTAAAAAGGGAAGCTTGTCAATAATTGATTGTTCAAAGGAACGTTAATTACGGCATGATTAGCTGTTTGACAATCAAAAATTCTACTTAGAAGATTTACGAAACAGTCTATCCTGATTGGTTAATAGTACCTTAAGGGCGTAACTCTGTAAGGAATTAAGGGTTTTGCTTTGTAAAAATTCTTCAGTCTTCAATCTAACTTGCGAGAAGTTAGCCGGGAATCCGGGTAACATAAAAGTACGTTTTTTCCGTTATTGAGTAAGGGGCCAGAGAGTCGTCTCAGATAGGAGACAGACTACGTTTGAGGTTCGTTGGAAACTAAAAAGAAACGGCAAAAGGTACGCAATCTTAGTTTCCCGATTTTAATATGCTATTTCATTTGTTGATTTACTTGCAAATGTATTGATGTTCTGATCTATATATGTATGATTTTATTTTTAGGGTTATTTTAGAAATGTTAGTCATGACATTTTATTCTCTGATTTTCTAATTATCAATTCATTTGGAGAATTGACAAGATTGCATGTTATTGAATGTTCGATACATAGGAGCGCTGAGTAATTTTTGAGAAATTAAGCCTAATAAATGATAGGTAATGTTTCGTAGATTTATAAATAAAATCTCTGTCTTGTATAACATGTATTGAGTGTATATTCATATGCTAGTTTGTAACAATTGATCATGTAATCTATTTTAAAATAGTTAGATTTGAGGGGCTAAGCCATATGTAATTTAACAATACTAGATAGTCTAATGTAAGAAGTCAAGGGGTGTTAAATACGGGCACATACGCGTTAGTCGTGAAGTGGAATCTAACGATTCCCACTAGCATGACCGGAATTAAGGTCAGGACATGCAATGGCCGTCTATGTAAACATAGAAATTAGTGAACGTGAGTGCAACAGAATTTATGCCTTTTTTTGAGCCGAATTAATGTACAAATATAGTTTTATACTTGGAAAAGGCGACCTATTGTCTATTGCGAGACATTTTGTTTATTAAAGGAAACAGCTTCCAGAAATTCCAGATTCCCTGAAATTTCCTGTACAAATTCAAAGTACCAGATCAAATTCAGAGCCGAAGTCTAGGTCTAGGGATGATCGTCAAATCAGGGTTTGACTCGCAAGAGTCCAGGTCCAGACGACTAGACAAAGGTTGGCAGAGCAAGGACGAACGGAAGATTCGATGTCCGGATACGATAGGTGATGATGTCGCTCATCTTTGCACTCAAAGGTCACATCTCGTAGGCAATGACGAATTGAATTAATTCTGTCACTGACAAGTAATGGTAACAGTAAAGAATTTTTTTTTAATACGAGTACATTTTAGTACTTGTTGCCTTGTTTTGTAACCAAGTAATTGATTTCTTTTCATTTTAAATTCTGTTGTTAAACTGATTAAATTTTATATTTGTTCATTGAAAGAGAGCTCGTTGTGTTTATTTCTTCAATATACTTGTTCAGAGATCTGCATTCTTCTTTCTCTCCATCCCCACTGGGTAAATTACACCGCGGCAGGTCATTCCCTAGCAACGTAGTGGAAGAGGTTGGTGTGTTTTGAACGCCACCAATTTAAAAACATACAGGATGTCATGAAAAATTCAACAAATGATTTATTTCCATAAAATACAACGTGAAAATAAAAAAGAACTTACGGTATTACGAAATAAATCCCAAACTCATCATATAACTACATACACAAATCATATTAATAAAAGTTCTGAACAAACTTTAGTGGAAATCCAAATTATGTTCAGCGTTGAGGGTTTTTATGTGCATGTAGCGGATTGTATCTTATTGTTGTATCACAGTCTTTTGTTCAAACACATTAATATAAATTGCAGCTTTAAATTCACTATAAATCCCAGTGTATGTCTCAGTCTAAGAATATTATTTTTTTAATGAACAATCTGTATTTCCAGGGAAAATAATCACTGAATTAAATACTTTGAAGAAATATATTCTGGATACAACAATAATATAAAATTGATTCTGCTAGATCTTAAAGCACGAATGACTAATCTTTCCAGGACAAGATTATATAGTCTTCCGCTTGACTCAGGACATAATTAAAATTTTCAACAAAAAAAAGCTATTTCATAATTAAAATTAACCTTCAAAAAAGTTGTTGAAGTTTACAAATAAAATGTTAATAATTATTAGAAAGTCTGTTACTAAAATGATAATATATAACATGGACTATGTCAAATACACCAGGTACGTTGTAAGAGATGAACGCCATAGTGAATGACTTTTGATCGTGGAAGACTTCAGGAAAGGTAGTTTTCATTTGGTGAGAAAACACCGTCATCAATCACATCCGCGGATAAAGGAGAGCCAATTTCTAAAACTTTTGCTTTCTGGTTTCGGATTTTCTCAAGTTGGGTTATCGTCAAAAATTCCACATTCAAGTTTGTCAGATGACTCACTGTCTCAGCGGAATCGGCTAATCCATATTGAGTGGTCTATGCATTCCTTAGGCCTTTAGTTCCGTTTGCACCTATTGGGATCAACATCATCTTGACCTCTTTGTGATGTGGCGGATTAAGAAGATTCCAAAATCTGCTCTCATCACCCCAAGATACATAATCATCGTAGGCGTTACTCTGAAGTAAAACGGTCTCGCCGTACTTGCATTTTCCTGAACCCCTCCGAGTTTTGTTGAAAGCAAAGAAATCCGTGCACCGACTAATCTTGATTGCTCCCATTAAGTGGGGAAAATTGTGGATCAACGACCTTCGTAATTTGAAGTAGAGATTCCCAGAAATATCCTACATTCTGAAACAACCCTAAGTTCATGTTTTCCATCCAAATCCAGAAATGTTGAACTTACACGTCTGGTTTAGATGAAACAAGTTGTGCGAAAATTTCTCTAATGAAATTGTGAACAACATTATTCGAGCAAGAAGATCCTCAAATTTGAAAGTTTATGAGCGGCAATAAAAAGGTTCCACCAGTGGTGTGAGCAGACACTAGATTTAAGACCTCATTATCACAAATTACTAACTGACGTATGTATCTTTAGAAGAAGAAGAATTTAGCTCCCATCATAATCAATGACTACCGTTCTACGATTTCAGACACATACCAGCATCATGGAAGGGAAAATGCAAGCTTCTACCCAGTAACGAACTTTGACTTCTCTCGACCAAAGACTTTAACTCTTTGTCCGGGTTCTGACGTCATTGAACAATGTTCTCTTCGAATCACTGTCAAGAGCCTCTCTGAGTCGCCATTGGTACAAGACCTACGTAAAAGTCACTTGAGTTTCAGAACAAAGAATCAGTCAGATTCACGTCTTGTAGGTTGACCCTTACTATCTACAGCTCTCCATGACGTTAACTTTTTCATGATAGTCACTGCGTTCATTCCTATAAAGTGGTTTCCACTCATGGGAAATCAACCATTCTCCCCAAACCGCTCCCTTTTTTGTACCATTTTTATGAAAATCGAAGGACACTATTTCTGAACATTCCATTTTGTCTGGATCCATTGGGCTATTTGCCAAGCCCACAGGGAACTAACCAAAGACCACGGGAATTTCATACGTCGATTGACTCACGAGGTTAGACAATTCACATTAATATAGAATTCGAGTGCACACATAGGTCAGAGACAACTTTCTACAGCTTTTTCCTTGGTGCAGTGGTTAAGGTATTGGACACGAGACCATAGAGGTGCAAGTCCGATTCCCACCAATGGCGGCCCAGATGGAATATTGTGTTATCCTTGGACTAGAAAATATACTATTCTTGGCTAGGAGCGACATAATCTGCAAAATGTTTCTGTACCGAAAACACCAAACAATAAACCAAACAAGCTTTTACCGCCGAGACCTTTCTTCCTAAAGGGCTGATTGTGACATGCCGGGACCTACATATCAGCAGCGCAGCAGGCTGCCTTCTCGTGTCGATCATCGTCTTCAAACTGATGTTGGCTACTATGCCTCTATTGGAATGGAAGAAGTGATTTTCATTCTCTAAACCGTATTTATCCATTGAACATGTTTTAACCCTAACCCGTATATAAAACGAAACTGGAAAGCTATGTCAGGTTTAAGAGGCTGGTGGAAAAGCAATTTCCTGTAAAGAGGTGATGTAATTCCTTCCGCCTCATATTTATGCTCCTAGCTGATGCTGCATTTGATGAAAAGAACAATTTATGTGGCGTAAACTGTATTATGATAATATTTTCTAGGTCATATTATGGACACACGTTCCCAAGTCATTCCCGACACTTACATCTCTGGAAGCACGTGCAGTCCCACCCACGTTCTTGCTTGAGTGTTATATATTTTTGAGATCTTTGTTCGTTACCCTGTACACATCTATAAACATTTTCATGTTACTAGATTTTCCAAACATTGTACGTTGATGCATCTCAATAAAAGGAGATAAAACATACCCTGATATTTTTTAAATGTGAATGACTTGGATTTTCAAATGTTCGTACGCAATACCTTTATCCATATAATGCCAGCACTTATCAAAATTAGTATGTGAAACTGGCGTAGAGCCACAATATACAGTGAATAATATAATCTATATGTTTTAAAATATATTGATTTGTAGTACTGATAGCTTTCTTAATGGTAGCATATTATAATCAAATAATACCAAAATTCTAGCAATCATTTTCCTTATTAACATCATATGAATCCAAAACTCATGCGTCCTAAAAATTCTTTTAAAAAATCACATTGTAACACAAAAACACACGCACCCACACACACACACACACACACACATATATATATATATATATATATATATATATATATATATATATATATATATATATATATATATATATATATATATATATATATATATATATATATATATATATATATTGGTCTAAGTATACTAATGTTTGGTTACCTTTTTCAGTCGATTTATACAGGTCAGAGAATGATAATAATTTTTTTTAAAAAAAGATTTAGGTAAATATTTCCTTTACACTAAATAAACCCTTTATGCAAAAGCGAAAAGCACCGTTAAGTGATTTTTATTAGCTATCATTTATAACGGATTTTTTAAAAAAAAATATATGTATATTATTATTGAAAGTTGATATAAGACAAGAACAGAAAACGTTATTATCTATTATTATACTATTATCTATAATAAAATGATTTTATTTAATGTATGGCATTGGGGAAACTAATATTGCCTATAAATGATGGCACATAACTTTAGTATATGACTTGGTGAAGGTCCATTTTTCAGCGTAGAACATTCACAGTACCATCAGTCGTCGCTGGCCCTTCATCATCTGCTTATGTTGGCATCTTCTGAATTAACCGTCGGAAGCTATCTCAAGTTAAGTTATCACCATTTGTTTATTAGGTTGATTGATCATTGCGTCCTTATTTAATTTAACGGTGGGATTATCTGACAGTGTTATCACAAAACCAGTTTGGACCAATGACATTTTAATGAAATAAGATTCATGTCATTTGCCATTTATCTCAATTGAATACCATACACAAGATATAATGGTGACTTTAAATGACTTTGCGATATATGTAAGTAAGTGTATGTGGGTATGGGTGTGGGTGTGGGTGTGTATGTATGTATGTATGTATGTATGTATGTATGTATGTATGTATGTATGTATGTATGTATGTATGTATGTATGTATGTATGTATGTATGTATGTATGTATGTATGTATGTATGTATGTATGTATGTATGTATGTATGTATGTATGTGTGTGTGTGTGTGTGTGTGTGTGTGTGTGTGTGTGTATGTATGTATGTATGTATGTATGTATGTATGTATGTATGTATGTATGTATGTATGTATGTATGTATGTATGTATGTATGTATGTATGTATGTATGTATGTATGTATGTATGTATGTATGTATGTATATATATATATATATATATATATATATATATATATATATATATATATATATATATATATGTATATATGTATATATATATGTATGTATGTATATATATATATATATATATATATATATATATATATATATATATATATATATATATATATATATATATATATATATATATATATATATATATATATATATATATATATGTATATATATATATATATGTATATAATATATATATATATATATATATATATATATATATATATATATATATATATATATATATATATATATATATATATATATATATATATAATGTATCCTTGCTACAAATTACATATTGCTGAATGTTTTACAGTTTAAAATAATAAGTTTGCTTACATGGCTTAAGATTTTACTTAAAAAACAATTCTACGACAACATTATAGTAAAATCTGATGATAACAGCGAAATACGCTAAACTATTGTTTAACACTGTATACAAAGTTTTGGGGGTAAATATAATACAAAGAAATACTATTTGCATAAGAAATGAATAAAATACAATGGGCCAATTACTGTTTGGTAGCATTTATATTGGTCTCATTTGTTAAAAGTTAATTTTTACATATTCTTTATTGACACGCTGGAAAGTGATTTTGGGTTTAAAAAACGAAATTCGATAGCTTATATGTATCGTGTTCTGTTGTCGAATTGAAATTTTCTAATAACTATTTGTAAATTTGAAAGCTGAAAAAAGTCAACCTCTTACAGTATCTTACTATTCGCACGAAAACAGCAATAACTGCTAAAAATAATTCAGGTATGTGTGCACTATTGTTTTTCTTTTTTTTCTTTTTTTTTTTACTGATACTCCTGATCAGTCTGGCAATTGCACCTAATTAAAGTGTAATTTGGGCCACGATCCGAATCAGCCTGTAATTTGGGCCGGATCAGTCCGTAATTGAGGCTGAGTCAGCCACCATCCGTATCAGCCAACATTTTTGTTTCAGTACAAACTACTCTTCACAAAGAAGGTATTTACTGGTGGCTAATAGAGTAAGTTCAACGTTGAAGTAGTGGAGTGTAAAAGTAAGTAGACGTATTGCATTCAGTTAAAATTCGTGATTGTTCGTACCTTCGTAAATTGTTCAAATCTTCATTTAAGGAAACAACATTTCGATTTTAAGTGGGATAATAGCTGTGTCCAGTATATTATAAACTGTTAACATAGTTTCAGGATGAGAACAATACGATGTGGAAGTCTCAACTTATTTTGTCCACAAAGTAGGACTAAGGTACTAATATTAGTACTAAGAAAACAGAAGTCCTAGCCTATTTTCTGAAAGTTCTTGGCATTGAGTCCTGAGTCCCTCACTTTCCGAAGGATATCATGAAAAATGTAGAAAAAAGGGAAGAGTGGCAAGAATGTTGAAAGATTGTTGAATATTGAGCTAGAATTCCAATATTAGATACATTTTGTTTAAAGTCAGTCATCAGCAGAACATACCCAGTAAACGGTTTTAAGAAGTTGATTGAATATAATATTAGAACTATATCAGAAAGCACATTTTTACTGTATCAATAGTAAGTGATTGAAAGTGTTTAGTACTTGTACAGCAAATTGAACTTTTATCGGGAGGACCTAAATAATAAATTTATACCTATATTTACCTGACTCCAATGACCAAATTATAATATATATGACTCAGCAGTAAATGTATTTTGGAAGTTTAAAAACTTAAGGAGCAAAAGTTTAGTCATATTTAGATCAAAATGTAAATTATTGCACTATGTTATCCATGTCATGAATATTTTATGACAAAGTCATTGTGTGCCTAGGGCATGAGTAACTGTATTTGCATGTGGCTTGTATGGTATATTTACAATACTGACAGGACTGCCATATCAGTAACAGAAATTCCTTTTATATCATCATACTAATTGGAAGGAATGCAAGTTTGACCCTTAGGTACACATTTATTGGGACATCAGACTTTCTTCATTTGGACATACAGGCACAATTTTTGGAAGTAACTATAACATTCACACCCCCTCTAATCAAAGCATCCCAAGGGGAATCACTGGAGTCTGCAGTTTTATCAATAAAACACAACAAAATTTCTGACAGCATGAAATCACCTTAACAGTATTATAAATTAACACAAGGAATGCAAGCATGACACAACCCTCTGCTCGATTAGACTTTTTTCATGAATCTTTTAACCCCTCAGAATTGCAATAAAGACTTAAAAAACTACACATATCCATTCAAAAAACAATAACGTGCCAATGCATCAATCTCGGATGACCATTGCAGTAATCCAGTCCAGCAAATTAACCTTTATTTTCATCATTACAGTCACAAAGTCTGAAATCAGAAATCATTACAGGAATTTTGTCATGCTTTATTGATAAAACTGCACATTTCTGTGGGGGAATTTAGGTATAAATATGTTATGAGGTCCATTAATTGAATCCATGTGGTCTTACCAGCAGCAATCAGAATAGTAACCAACAGTAATTGTTAATTTATGAAAATCTGCAATATCAATCATATTAAAGTGACACATCTCAGGGTTAGTGCGGCTTTAGAAAAGTTGTTGCCAAAAAAATCGCCAACCTTATTTTGTTGCCAATTTTCAAAACATGACACCATTTTTATAAAACAGTAATATCCATTTGTCTCTACACCCTTGGAACAAGATAATATTGTTGACCTAAGTGGATGGTTAGATAAGTGGGGTGGGGCTGAAAATAATTAAAATTTTACATACAAGTGAAATTTTGAAGTGATCTGTCATCAGTGACGAGTATTAACAGAGAGAGAGAGAGAGAGAGAGAGAGAGAGAGAGAGAGAGAGAGAGAGAGAGAGAAAACTGATGGAAATTTTAATAAATGAAGACACCTAGTCTGAAATGGACTTATATATTGACAAATTACATTTGTGTAGTACACTCCACAATGTATTAATTATGTACATGTATATGAAAAATCCAAGAATTTGATTATTAAATCATATGTTAGAAAATTCATGTATCGGTAAAATCCCATTAGAAAATGCAACACACACACACAAACACACACACACACATATAACAATAGTATTTCTTGTTTAATCTATATTTCATGTCAACCAAAATGTTTCGCGAAATAATTCACTCTTTTCATTATCCTAGTAGCATGTGGCTGTATAGTTGTTTATATACCACATGTACATCTACTTAAATTGGCCTAGAGTTTGGTCAGTTAGAGACAGCTACCTTGATGCCAAGGCTACCAGTGGGATTAAACTCTTCATCAGGAGATGAAAACATGGGAACAAATTTACTCTACCATGATGCCAAGGCTACCATGATGCCAAGGCTACCATGATGCCAAGGCTACCATGATGCCAGGCTACCATGATGCCAAGGCTACCATGATGCCAAGGCTACCATGATGCCAAGGCTACCAGTGGGATGAAGCTCTTCATTGGGAGATGAAAACATGGGAACAAATTAAAAAGAATAACATTTTTGTGAGATGTCCCATCTTCATTGAACTTGACAGACAGATATTTATTGCTTCAAAATATTAGAACTTTAATTTGGCTTTTAACACTGCAATTGGTAGCAACTGAAAACACAAACTTCTTTGTTGCAGCACAATAAATATGTACCTACCACTATGAAAAGTAAAACAATGCTTTTATTTAAGTTTTTTGGGGACTTCCTTTGATGAAAGGACAATGGCTTGCTTTGAAGAAGGTACATGTGTTATTGAAGGTGCCGATAAAAATCCTCATTGAAGGACCAAAAAAATGCCCATTTATTATTACTGTGGCTACATCAAATAATTGTAGGACATTGAGGCAGAATTTTGTTTTCATTTGCTTAGCATATATACAGAACGATGGTGCTTCAAAAATAATCATTTGTCTTTGAAGTTTCAGCAAAAGTATTTTTTTTGATCTATTTTTCACAAAGAAAAAATACTGCTGTCTTCAGGTTGATTGTAGTCATTCCCACTGGCAGAGGTGCTAGTCTGGTAGCATGATTATTTTGGTTATGTTACAGCATACAGTACTAAGGCCAGTCATCAGAGTAAGTGGATTATGATATAACAAGGTCATGTTAGGGTGGTTTTTAAATATTATGTAACAATAGATTTCATTGCAATTTTGTATCCATATTTGTGGCTTCCTGTCATGGTGCCCTTGAATTTCTTTACTCCCAACCTAAGACTATATATACAATATTTAGCAAACAAAAATGTTGTTACCCAAAAAAATCACCAGGTTGTATATTTTGTTGCCCATAAGGAAAACAAGTGTCTGTTGGTAAGTATCAAGTGTCTTTTGGTAATTATTAAGTGTCTTGGGGGGAGTATTAAGTGTGTATTTGTAAATATTATGTGTTTGTGGGGAAGTATTAAGTGTCTGTTGGTAATTATCACATATGTATTGGTAAGTATTCAATTTGTATTGGTAAGTATTAAGTGTCTGTTGGTAATTATCACATATGTATTGGTAAGTATTCAATTTGTATTGGTAAGTATTAAGTGTCTGTTGGTAATTATCACATATGTATTGGTAAGTATTCAATTTGTATTGGTAAGTATTAAGTGTCTGTTGGCAAGTATTAGTTGTGTATTGGCAGGTATTAAGTATGCAGTTCTGCATGCATTTATGTGAAGTAGATGCATATTGATTGATTTTGATTGATTCATTTTTTTAACCTTTTTTTAAGAAAAATGGCTTCTAAAATAGATCCAGAAACTGCAAAGGTGTTGTTTAAGGAAGGAGCGACACTGCTATTTTTTGATGTCCCAGAAGGCACAGAATTTGGAATTGACTATAACTCTTGGACAGTTGGACCTAATTTTCGAGGAGTTAAGATGATTCCACCAGGGATCCATTTTGTGTATTACAGGTAGTGGAAGTTAATTGGTATTTTATTTATTGATTTACAGTGCTGAATGAATAATAAAACAATTGAAAATTTATTTAAAATTTTTTATGTAGAATCTAGTTTTTCTAAAAAGGTTTGGGACAAGTAGAATGATAATTTTACTTGACCAGCAAAATGTTCAGCTTGACATGAGTTTCCATGGTAACTTATTTTATCTCTGATTTGCTTTAATCTTTACTTTAAAAGTATTATTTGGTTTCTCTGCATAAACAAAATGAGTTGATGCAATCATTTATTTTCTGTTTATGCTTAGATATGCTTGTATGTCAGTCATTAAGTGTATTGATGTTTTGCCATACAAGTTTTTATAGCATATGAAATGCATTAATTCTCCCTAAATTCATTGAAGGATCCCTTTAAAAATGAGCAAATATTGTGCACATTTGGTTTACAGTGATGAGCATAATAAAACCTGCAACATTCGTTAATATTTTCAGAGTTCAGTCTAATTATTCAAGTCCTTGATTTTATTTATCAGCTGATATAATTGTGGTTCCTATAAAGTTCAATACAACACTTAATTTTATTCTCAAGTTATTAAAAACATTTACTAGCTACTCATGGAAAGGTTTTAGAATAGTGGAAATGCAATTTGTAGTATTTGGTAGTAACATCTCTAGTATTGTGTGATGCTATTTTAAATCTTTTGTTTCAAAATATGATCTTTTCCTCTCCAAAATAAATGGGTTTATGCAATAATTTTTTTCTATGTACGGATAGATATGTTTGTATATCAGTCATTTAGTTTATTTATCTTATACCATATAAGTTCTTATAGATTTTTTTGTTTTATAAAAAATATTTTTATTTTTATTCAAGGACGCATTATTGCATGAATCCTTACTTAATTTAATGAAAGATCCCATTAGAAATCAATGAAAATTTTGCAAAGTTGGTTTACAGTGACGAGCATAATAAAACCTGTAAAATTCAGTAATGTTGTCATAGCTGAATCTGATATCCTAGATTTTGTAGATTAGCTGATGACATAATCTTGGTTCTTACTATGTTCAGTGGGACGTTTGAATTTGATTCTCAAGTTATTAAAAACACTTTCTGGTTACTCTTGAAAAGTTTGTTGAAGAGTAGACATGCAGTTTTTAGTATTTGGTAGTAACATGTTCGGTAAAGTGTGGTGCCATTTTTATAAAACAACTAAGTAATAGCTTTTTATTCATTAAAAGGTTATATTATATTATATTATATTATATTATATTATATTATATTATATTATATTATATTATATTATATATTATATTATATTATATTATATTATATTATATTATATTATATTATATTATATTATATTATATTATATTATATTTTATCACATAGGTATGGTTTTCCTATAGTATGTGCAGTTTCATATTTTTGATATTACCACTTATTAAAATATCACTTTATGTGATTTTGATTGGTCCAAAAAAGCTCATGAAATTATTGTGCGGTATTTTCTTTACTGATTGGCTGGGATCGTGGGAATATGTTTTAACCCCGCCTTCTGGAATGTTTTGATTTGAATCAACATTTTTTGGCGGCCATTTTTAACTCGACTTGCAAATGGAAATAAAGGAAATATTATATAGTCTGTCTCAACATGGATATGTTATCCCCACAGGAGTTCATTGTGTCATGTTTAACAATATCATCATAAGAAAAATGGTATAAAACTATAAGACAAGAACGACAATAAGGATTAAAACTAAGTAATAACTTTGTGGGCGTGTGTATATCAGTAACATAAATATAGAATCCAATGTATATACAAGTGTGATTTAAGTGTTAATTTAAAGAAGTAAACAAACTCACCTCTGTTCACAAAATAATCTGGACATGAATGGGTCTCCTAAATGACAGATCTTTATCCAACCACAGCATCTTTATGTAGCAAGTATAGGATGTAAATCTGACACGAAAATAAATTTGTTGACATCTTCTGTACAGTCAATTTTTCAAATCAAACACTACAAATATCAGGTCAGAAATGTAATGCAGTAAATGTGGGACGTTTTTGCTTCCGGTAATCCTATTTCACATGAAAATTGCAACAATGTAACATGTACTGGTAGTTCTTAAACACACATTTTCGGGTACTTGTATATTCTACTGTCAGCCTGCTGTATCGTGTACCGTATCAAATAATGTGGCAGATTCACATCGCATTGATCATTCTGTTTTGTAAAATTATTTTGTGATTATAAAATGTTCTGTTTATTCAGATGGAAGCTTTTTCTTTGATTTATAGTTTGTAAAACAGTACAATCTACTTTTATCAATTCAGCTTTGTTTGGGACTATTTTATGCACAACAAATGAAAGGTAAATCGTCTGTCAGAATGAATGAAATTATTCGTTCTTCTATCTAAATAATTTTGACTGAAATAAAAACTATGTAATAAAAATAATCTCCAATGGGTAACAATTTAAAATGGTGCTTGCCAAGGCTCGCAAACGCTTGACATTATTCAACTTGTTTCATAAATTCAATATTAAATCATTACCCATTTGAGATCCTCTATATATCACACCACTGTCATGAAATATGTTTTGCAAGAGATCTATTTAGAGTTACTGTTTTAATATAAAACTGTTCTCCTAGACAACCCTAAAAAATATGAATTGTCTCTTTTTGTGAAAATCTTGGAGAAATTGTACCTTATAACAATATGACATGCACTAAGTACTGCTGAGATTGTTGGATTAAGATGAAGTAGTTGGTGGGGGAAGAGTACAACCAATGTCTTTTGACATGCCAGTAGTAGGTGTGACTTCTAAGAACACAAAGGGTGCAACAAGGCTTGACTTTAATGGTTGTCAGTTTGACTGGGATAAAATTCTACCAGGTAAAATGTGCATCCAGCCTATTTCTATTGGGGATGCAGTTTTAAGGATTAAGCAGTCAATTCACCTTTGTATTTAATTTTTGGCTTTGAAAAAGCTCATCCCACTTGCCAGACCTCCAGTATGGCTGCTACAGGAACCATCTTGAAAATCTTGTTATTGCTGCTCCTCAATGAACATATTAACAACAGGTTTGTACCAGGTGACTTCTTATGATGTCTGATTGGTCCTAAATTAAGATAGTAAATATCTGACATCTTAGTGTCCATCTTGAAAAATCTTACAACTGCTATTTCTACAAGGATGGTCATATTGGTCTGGAGAATGCTTCTTATGATACCTAGTTGGTTCTAAATGAAAATAATGCTGATCTGACCTCTAACAAATGTTGCTGGGAGGAGGGGAATAAGAAAATTTTGGTTTATCTACTCCTTTTAGATGGCTGGCTGTATATTTAGTTGGTTCTCACTGAAAATGGTGCTGATCTGACATCCAATATGGCTACCATGTTCCATGGAAGACATCTTAAAATTCTGAATGGACATTCATATTCAGATTGTGTTTTCACCAAATGACTTATAATGCTGTTAATTTGGTCCATATTGAAAATAGTGCCAATGTTACACACAGTATGGCTGGCACTGTAACTACTTTGAACTCTTATTATTGCTAAACAGTATCATTTAATTTCAGCATTTGGTGATTTAAATTAGGAATAGGTTTTGTCATAATTCTTGCAGATTCTTTCAGGTTAGTTCAGTAACTGTCATATTGTGTGACTCTTTCTGTATTTTGATTGGTCGAAACATCAGAAGCTTCCTTCTTATGCACACATCTGAGGGTGACACACAATTTCAGAGACCTAACCTGCCACAATTTAGTCCAAATGTTTGTGGTCATTTGATCTGCTGATAATGTCAATGAGTGGGGTCCAAAATTCACTATCTGCTGTAATACATGAGTATATCATACACTGCACCTGTAAATGATAAGGTGTTTATTTTCAGGATATTTTGTTTGTTTGCCCATCTATCATTCACTCAGTCTGCTTTCGAAGGAAATATACAGCAATGAAAATTATTGGGAAGTTGGAATGAGAGGGTAAAGAACAATTTTTTTGAAGATATTGCATAATAAACCTGCTATTTTTTGTGATATTGGTAAGTTGATAATGTTTTATTTACGCGTGACTTTATCAAGTGTGTACCTAATCTTACACAAATGTACTATTGGAAATACTTAATACTTATAACATTGCAACAAAAAAAAACCCGTTGGAAATATTTAATATTGTAAACAAATGTTGTATTAAACAACTGTATCTTATGATTCTTTTTCATTACTATATACACATCATTATTATCAATTTGTTATGATGCCTTCTCTTCCACAGGTGATCTGAAATCAGGTGTATAGTTTGATTTTTTTTTTTGCTGTGAACTTTGATGTTGCCTAGCAACAGTTGTGTGAAGGAAATGATTTAATTTAATCAAAGTCAAAGAGCAAGAACTATTTATAAAGTAGTCTTTTTTTGAAATAATTTGTTTAGGGTATCGTGTAAACTCATTAGAAGCACAGTAACTTAATCCTTTGCTTGTATCAAAGTACTTAGGGGAATAATGCCAAGACTGGTAACCTTTGTTTATCAATTTAAATCTGAATTTGGCCTGTGGATTTATTGAATATCAGTTTTCTGGAGTAGATAAATCGTTTAAATAATGGTATTGACACACACACACACACACACACACACACACACATTTTTAGGTCAAGTCCAGCTGTAAACTATACAGACTCATATCTGCCTTTGTATAATGCAGATAGATTTAGGTTTGTGCAATCAAACATACAACATAGACACTGATTTGCAGGATCTATTTTGTTCACAGTTGGACTTGACTTCAAAGTGATTATTGATGATATCTGGTTAAATATTTTCAAACATTTATTCACTTTATCAAATTTGGTATTCATATGTGATATTTTTTCTCCAGTGCTTACCTTGCTGTACTAAATGCTTCTGGTTCTTATAGCATTTTTGTTTTATAGCTCAAGAAGTAAAAAAGGTGACACAGGGCCAAGAACTGGTTTCTTTTACAACTTTCAGCGACGAGAAATTGTAGTTAGAAAATGGGACAAGTATAATGAAGGTACAGTAACATGGATGGAATCTTACTATAACATTAGAACTTAAAGTTGGTATTTGTTTTAAAAACATTAAATTGGTCTTTCTTAATATATATGTACATCTCATTGGAGATTGATGCAAAAAAATTGCTATAACTGAAAGTTTTTCCATAATTCCATGAATTCATTGACACTGCTGATATGGAATGTTGTAAAATTATTAAAATTTGTGTTGCAGGTAGATAAAAAAGGCAATGTCTGCTCTTATACCAAAATATCAATTATTAAAATGTGATTTTGGATAGTAAACCAAGAATTGTTTAAAGATAACTCTAAAAAGTAACAGCTTGTGTTGGTTTTTATTTAAATGTGGATTTTTCATTTAATTTTGTAGCAAACCAATTTTCAGGATAATCTTCACATTGTACAAATGGATAGGACAAAATGTGATAAAATAGTTAATAATTCCTCAAGGCCACTCATATGGTCTCCCTCTGAGACGGACATATCGGTTTTGTGCTGTTTGTTCATCTTTTATGTGTCATAGACAGACAGGTGTTAATTTATATTAAGTCAGGATATGGTACTGTTTGTAATTTTTTCAAAGTCACTTATTTTGAAACCTCAAATAAGTGAAAACCATTTTCAGTTACAGCTTTTGCCACCTTTATTACATGTATTACCCCTGATAGTTGACCCCTGATAGTTGAAATATCTTTATATCACTGTTTATCCTTCAGATATGTTCCCTGATCACATAAATTTTAGAAATAAAAGCCCTCTAACCCCCTGAATCCAGCCTTCCCAATCAACTTACTTCTTTTTCTGGCAAGGTAGGTCATTGGCAAGCTTGTTCCAATCATCGACATCAATTCATATTTCCACCAAAACTCAAAATGGAGATGGCAAAACCTGACTACCTCTCCATCTGTCAGAACAAGCCTTGATCTAACCATATTTTCATATTCCGATCCATCTGCTCTCAGTGGTTAAGATAGTGAAGAGTTTTTAGCTTCATGCTCTCCTTATAAGCTCAATCTTAACGTCCTTTGGCCTCTGTGAAACTTGCCAGGAAGCAAGAAGGCCCTTCACTACAAAGGCTTATGAGGGGAATGAGACCTGTCTTCAGGGCCTGCTGGCACCAATTACTATTAAAGGCTGCCACTCTGTGGTATAAGACATATTCAGTCATCTTGGCAGAGACGAACTTGACCATGAGAAAGGTCTTTAAGAGATATTGGCTGACTGTGACTTTCAGAGGACTGGATCACTAACACTCTTTTCTGGATTTTGACTTGGCTGAATTCAAACAAGTTCCAGCATATTGCTGAAGTTCCTTTCATACAAAATTTGTTTTCTGATACCATTAGCTTCAGCATGCAAAGTCAGTGATTTATGTGATGCCTATTTTCATTTTCAGCTGATGGCTCAGCAGTCCATTTGATGCAATATTGTTTTCTTATATAATTCGGGGTTTATGTTAGTGGGCAAACAGAAAGTTATCATGCAACCTATCCCCTGATTCGACACAAGCTCCAGTACAGGCTCTGAAACTTTATCTGAAGTAAACTGAGCTAATTCATGGAGTTTTTAAGGAATCTCTTTCTTCCAGTTAACCTAGGAAAGAAAACATAATCTCTCATGCCCTCTCATCATGATTGAAGAGGGTAATATGCATGGCATACTCTGATATTTCATTAAAACAGTGTTGCCACATGAAATTTTTCAGTAAATTATATTTCATATAATACTAATTACTGCATTTCCCTCCCAACTTCCCACAATGTGAGCATCCTGTTCGTGGTTTACTGGTCAGCTTAAAACTTGTACAGAGTTGCTGTAAGGGGATATAATGAGCAAGAGTTTTGTCCCTTTACATACTGTAGCTTGGAAAGAAAGTTTCATCATTTGGGAGAGCCAGCTTATGGAGGTGGTAGGGCTTAATGTGGAGAGGTAAATATTTTAGCAGAAAATTATTTACAGATAAATTTGAGTGGATGCAAGGTTAGAGAGTCAAATATCCTTTTTGTGTCAGAACTATCGGTCATATTGAGTAAAAACCAAATCTTGATATCAGAACTGGTGTTCAGATTAAAATATTGTGGGTTTTTTATGTATGAAAGAGGATAAAGGAAACACTGGAGTACTTTTTAAGTTATGAAAACAAAATTTGTGCAAAATCTCTCTTGCATGGCAGTGAGATGCATTCAGAAACACTGGACAGTTATTATAATTTATAATTTTAGAAGATCACATTGTTAACTCAAAGATGAGTGCCTTGTGGTTTATAATTATCGTTTCTTTAGCCTAAGAACTGGATAATTGTACCCAAAATTGGTATTAATTATTGGATTCATAATGTTGATAAATTGTTGTTGGTTGTTTTGTCATTTGTTTTGACTAGTGTAAAAAATTACTCCAAGCAAAGTAATTTGACTTGTAGGCCATTGTTTTTGTTATGTCAGGCTCTTTTGGTTGAGAATGAGATTAAGCAAACTGATTCTGATTGCACAGGAGAAATTTTTTCATGGCATTAAAATGTCTTCCAAACACACTGATTACCAAATTTTAGCATCAGTAAATATAAATATATTTTGGTAACCTTACTGTCAAGTCAAGTGAGTCTATGTTATGTCTCTGCAGCTGGCATGAGTTTTCCATTGGACTGGCTGCTGTTACTGAAAACAGAAATACATTTAAATGTCTTTATTAGAAACCAATCAAAAGAATTTTACCCAATTTGACAGAAAACATTGTGGCATTTAGTTCCCATTTCTTCAACATGTTATAACCAATAATGTATTAACAGTTCCAGTAAAACAAACCAACCAATGAACCAACCAACCATTGAACCAACCAACCAATGAACCAACCAGCCATTGAACTAACCAACCAACAAGCCACCTGTTTGACTATAAATAGATATCAGTTTGAGTTTGATTCACCTCATTTTGAAGAAAGGTGTCTCTCATCATTTGGCTTAACCCTTTTTTTAAAATTATTGGAAGGAATGTAACTTTATTTGCATTGCTGGTAAAGTTTTTAAGAATACTTGATATGATTTCGATACCAACAAATTTTTTTAAAAAAAAGAAGAAAAGAATAATTAAAATGTAAATGAAAAGTGACTTTTATATAAATGATCCAGATTTCAGATTTCTTTTCCATTATATTTGATCAAAATAAAACTAAAATTTATTTCCAAAGCAAATTTTTTTTTAAAAATTAAGATGTGAAGACTGACCCTGTATCAGAAGATGAAATGGAGAGATACCGCAGCAATATGGAGAATATGGATAGGTTCCTGGGACCGTATCCTTATGAAAAGTAAGTACACGCTGGTACACATATGATAGGTAAGCACAAACTGGTACCCATATGCCAAGTAAGTAGACTCTGGTAAACATATGAGAAGTAAGAACACACTGGTACCCATATGATAGGTAAGCACACACTCATTTGACAATTAAGTACCAATAGTACCCATATGACAAGTAAGTACATACAGGTACCCATATGACAAGTAAGTACACACTGGCAGCCATCTGACAAGTAAGTACACAGTGGTACCTATATGACATGTAAATTCACATTGGTACCCATATGACATGCAAGTACACACATGTAAGTACACACTCATTTGACAAGTAAGTACCCACATGACAAGTACACACAGGTACCCATATGACAAGTAAGTACACACTGGCAGCCATCAGACAAGTAAGTACACAGTGGTACCTATATGACATGTAAGTCCACACTGGTACCCATATGACATGTAAGTACACACTATACCCATATGACAAGTATATCAAGTACATACACGCTGGTACCGATTTGACAACTGCTTAATTGGGGAATAATTTATAACTATGTCAGTATCCTATGCTTTATGAGAATCATTGATTGCAGGAAAAAGTGTGAAACTGCTTTATAAGGGTGCTAGCAAGCAAGACTTTTGGTAGAACTTTTTATACATTATATTTAATAAAACTGGGTCGTCACAAGAAGTTCATTCATTTTTTTTTCTTTAAAAGTAGTCAGGCTTGCTGCTTCCAATGATATAATAATGAAATTCTGAAGCTCAAATATGTAAGACTTAAAACTTGTGGTACTAGAGGGTTGGACCATTACAAAGGACATTACTGTATTTTCAGGAAAAGAAATAAATTACTTTTTATAGGATATATGTATAGGTTATTATGCGAGTATTCAAAGTGATTGAACCCAAGTTCATGTGGCACATTATGCATTATGCAAGAACAAGTGCCGTATATTTTTTGATACTCGTTCTATAACCTTTTTTTATATACTAAAATATAAATGTATTAATCTTTCTGTTATACGAATAACATAATAAAGGAAAATATTGTATCACTATTTTATTGAATATTTGACACATTGTTAGTTATATGAATGAAACCTGAGCAAATTCAGAACAGCTTTGGAAGCTTGCAAATACATGGGGCGATTCTCATTCAGCAAGGATTTAAACTAAGCATGTTAAGGAAGATGAAATGTTATGCAGCCCAACAAACGCATTTAAATATTGATATTGTGGAAAAATGAACAAAACATCAATGAAATTGAAGGTGCAGTTATGAAAAGTGGTCCAGAATAATTTTGTCAAAGGTTTAGTTGTTGTGATTGTCTTTTTTTGATGCTGTGGTGTCTTGAAGTTTGAAATGTGCAGCATGCCTCATTTTGAAGGTATTGTGGCCTATTTGACTTAGACAACACAAGGAAATAATGAGATGGATTTATTTTGGAGGTGTTTGTGCTTCATTAAACTCCTACTACAGGATGAAAGTTTGATTTTCAGAGTGGATTAAGGAATGTTGTTTGCATGCATGTTGAGTTTACACAGGAGACCAAGCTGAACAGTGTTTATTGCTTACACAGTGTAAAGCATGCATAGTGTCACTTAAATCCTTATTTATTCCCAAATGTATTAATAGCTGTTTCATTTATGTTAAATCACATTTATGTTAAATTACTTACAAGTTACTCATTTTAATTGTATAAGCAATCCTACACAGAGGTAATTTTTATGAAAAGGTACACACATTTAATTATACAAGGCCCATAACCAGCATAACTAAGATTGTCATCAATCTATGTTTGTTTTGTTTTGGCTGAACAACATCATAACTTTTCACACAATGTAAAGCTTGATGTTTTGGCGTCTCCTTTGTTGATAAGTTGGTGGATTTGTCTTTTGTTTTGCGACACCAATACAGGTCAGTTAATCATTAAAAACCTGAAACTGGCTTGTGTTAAGAGGGAATTTTGACCTGCAACTATACCAGTACACTGATGTGTAATTGTCTTTCATTTCGTAATATGAGCATGATTGCCATAGTTTTGTAAAACGGGGTGTAAGGCATACATGATAACTTTTCAAAAGCCAAGTAGGGAAGCTGAATACAAAAATTGAGAGATTGGGACCTAAAATCGGGTTTTTCATGCTATTTTTAAAGCCTTGTTTTCACTAAATATTCATCGATCTTCCAGGTCTAATATGGGCAAAATTCACAAAGGGCGTATGGTTTCTCCATGTGACATGCCTTATTTTCCCCCACAATATGACCTATTTTTACATTGTGGTCAGCTGTGGTCAAACTGCACAATAGCTAAAGGTTAGTTTTAAATACACATGCAAGAAATCTAGCGTGACTAATTAAAAGTTAATCCTAATTGATGCAACTTTTTTGTGAAAATGACTATCCCTAAGACACAATTCAAAGAAACCAAGTTCTACACTTTTTTGTGTTATGCAAGCACAAACAAATGATTGGCAAATAAAGGAATACCAATTACATTGAACTAAAGGCAGCCTCATGTTCCTTACTGTCAACTTGTACGGCATTTAGTATTGTTTACTATAAAACGTATGTATTCTGAATTATTTTTTTTGAGGACACATGTTCTGCATGGTATGTATTTTCATAACTTTTAATTTAATGATGGCAATTAATGTTCATATATATACGGTATAAAAATGCCAGGTGCTCACTCATGTAAGTTTGCTTGGTGGGAATGGAGCTACAGCAGTCATGGTGATCATACTTGGGATTCAAATTAAGTGCCAACACTTTTATTGTTGTTTATTTTTTTGGTCTGGTTTATTTTCTGATTTTTGTATTGCTGTAGGTGGAAAAATTTATAAATTTACATGAATAACATTAAAACTTAGCATCCTTTTTAGTGAAGAAACAAATTCTTTTTAGTAATTATTCATCACAACAATATTCACAGGTGATACAACAGAACAAGGCTTCTATGGATTGCATATGATATATCTATGTAGAACTTTTCTCTTTTTGGAGAATTGAAATTTGCAGACATAATGTAATAATTGGGAGTCTTCAGCAAAAATTGGTAGGTAGGCGTGGAGTGACCCCAATATTCGGGAGGTTATTTTTCCCCCCCAGTATGAGAGTTGACGGGTATGGTGTAAGGTCACTTACATCTAAGCAAAGTACACCTCAGCTTTTATGATATTATCATAATTTTCTAAGGATGATTTCTGAAACTACATTATTATATTTTGGAGATATCATAAATGTATAAACAAACGATAATTGAGTCAAAAGGGAGAGGTAGTGTTACAGCAACTCACTATTGCTCAATTCTTGTCATCGTTTAATCACATGATACACAATTCTAAATTAGGCAGAAACATTAAGAAAACAGGAAATTAAAAAAATTACTTTACAAACAAGTTTAATCCAATTCTTTAAATATTCATACATGCCAAGCCTGAGATAAGTATATGTGTACTTTTTGTTAATATAAGTTTACCTAAATAAATGCATCTAGAACTGATCGGCTTATACGTGGGTCATGCACTTTTTAGAGTTTACACCTGTTTGGTGGGTCAGCTTATACATGAATGGGCTTATATGCAAGTATATATGGTAATAAGACACTTTAATATTTGTTGTTATTGTTGTTATAGGGTTTAGCACCATCTTTCAGCACAGGATAGGCTATACATGGCAACCAGTATAAATGGTAGAGGAAGAACTTGGGAAAACCCCAGAAAGAACCACAGATCCACGAGAAGCTACTAGCAAGCATTCTCACGTACCCACATTGGCTTGGGCCCAAGACTTAAACCCATGCATACAGAGGTGAGATGGCAGTGATCTGTAATGGTGAGTACTTTAGATCACTCTGCCACTTCGGACCCATTTAATATTTGTATCACTCATTTTAGTAAAACGCCATTCCATGCTTGGAACATTTCTAAAATTTTTTGTGAGTATGAAAATCAAGCATGTTCAAGACTGAAAATGGAATCAAGCTTGATAGTTAAGGATATATATACTGTATGTTATTATTTATAATTGGAGTCCAACAGCAAATTGCACAAAGCCAGGTCTTTAATTGCATAAAGCATCAGCTAATCTGGCTTAATACAGTTTGCTAGGAGTAATCAGTAGAATAAGCAACAAACAACATAGACTCTTATCTGCCTGTGCGTTATGCAGGGGCAGGCCAGAGTCTGTGTTGTTTGCAATTAAACTTGACTTATAAGTTATTATATAGAGTACAATGACAATAATTTTGAAATTATTGGACAGGGTTTTTTATTTGCGCTAAGATTTAATAGCATATTTGGTTTTGAGTATGTTCTTGTCTCGCTTATTACAGCTACAAAAAATGGGTATCCATGTCCAGCTATGTGACTGCAGATTTGTTGAACAGATTGCAGCCGGAAAATAAACGCATATCTTCAGTCACAGAGTTCATGTCTGAGGCGAGTGACAGCAAAAGCCGGCTGGCTGCCATGCAGTCAAAAATGGAGACCGAATCAGATTCAAGGGATAAGTTACCCGAGCTGACAACCAATCCAGAAACGGTGGTTCATTTTACCAAACTTCATGAACAAAAGTACCCTCAAGGTTCCAGTCCTGATGAGATTACTAAGCACAGTCTGGACTCTAGTTATGTTTTAGAACAGACAATAATATCATCATACCAGTCTAAGGAAATGGACTTGCTTGGAGAAATCCAGTTCTCCTTTATCTGCTTTTTGATTGGTCAGGTATATGATGCATTTGACCAATGGAAGAAACTGGTACATTTGATGTGCAACAGCAAAGAGGCCTTAGGAAAGCATAAGGAGTTGTACATGAACTTGATCAGTGTATTGCACTACCAAATTCGAGAGATCCCTGAGGATTTTTTTGTAGATATTGTATCACAGTATAATTTTCTTACAAATACTCTGCATGAATTTTTCTGTAATATTGAAGATGGGAACCCAGATGGAGCTTTGAAGAGAAGAGCATTAAAGTTCCGCGATCATTTGACAGAGAAATTTAAATGGGACTTCACCTCTGAACCTGATGACTATGCACCAGTTGTTGTCGAATAAATTTTTGTTTTTCCTTGTCAGAAGTTACCCAAACCCCTTAGTGAAATAAACTTATTACAGCAATTTCTACAACCTTTTTTGTGTTGTAAAGACTTTCAAACACTGATTTTCAGGCAAGGGTATAATGTTCTGGTAGTGTCTGTCCATCTGTATGTCCATTAACAGTTTACTTTCTTCACGATAACCAAATTTCTTTACATATCTTCACAACACTTCACTGTTGGGTTTCCTTATAAGAAATAGAAAAGAATCCTTTGATTTTAGTGTATGAATGGCAAAGGTGAAGGTCTCTTGGACAGTCCAAATTAAATGTTTCATGCAATATTTTTGGTTTTGTTGCATATGCTTTCTCCAAACCTTATAGACTTGTAACTCAGTAGAATGCAAAGAATCCTGTTGATTTTGGTTGGGGAATAATGCTGAAAATCATTTTTGTGTGATTGACCAACATAAAATAGTTTTCATGTTTTAACACGAGTTTTGCTTTGCATGCCTTCATCATATGTTGCATGTTGGGTACAATGAAGAATGATTTGATGATTTAAGAGCAAAGTGACCATAATTCAGTTGTGAGCATGATAATTCCATGATGTTGTCATGATCATAACAATTTCATTATTTGGTTGTGAGCATGACAATTCCATGATGTAGTTTGGAACATGACCATTCCATGATGTAGTTGAAAGTTTCATGATGTAGTTGTGAACAATATAATTGCTTAATTTAGTTGCACTTAATAATAATTATCATGATATACAGTGAAACTCCTCAAACCTGAAAACCCGAAATTTGTTGTGGTTAATAGGTTTTGGTTTACTGATGTTTTTGCAGCTGTCAAAAAGTCTCTTTCAGACACAAAAGAGAGATAGATTGGGAGTTTGTTTGTCTGTGTAAAAGTACACACAATTAGGAATACTGTTCTTTTATTTTATTTTAAATACATACATTTCAGGACGAATTTGCTGCACAATATATGTTCTTGCCGAAAATCATACGTAGCATGAATAAATGCAGTTGCTTCATGAAGAAATAGTCCTCATCAGAAGAAACATTTATGGACTGTTGAAGTAACATGAGACTCTGGAATGCACTTTTAAAGTGGCATACTCACCCACAGATGCAGTTCAGAAATTTAATATCATTTTAATATGAACATTGTGAAATCAAAGTACTCTGGCATATGTTTTTAAAAACTGCCTTCACTGGTTACCATGTATATAAATGGAACAACCCTGAGGAATGAGATACAGTACTTTTATAACTTTACTATAAGTGCTTTGGAATTTTGAGTGATACTTTACAATGTTTAAATATTCCATATAATTCGGGGCCCCGAGTGGCCGTGTGGTCTAAAGCGATGTTTGTTACGGATCACTGCCATCTCACCTCTGTCTGCGTGTGTTCGAGTCTAGGATTCGGCTAATGTAGATATGTGAGAAAGCTTGCCAGTAGCTTCTCGTGGGTCGGTGGTTCTTTCCGGTGATTTCCCGGTTTCTTCCTCCACCATTAATACTGGCCGCCATGAATAGCCTATTGTGTGCTGAAAAATGGCGTTAAGCCCAACAACAAACAAATTCCATATAATTCTTAATCTTCAAAGTTCAAGAGCCAGGCTTGAAGAAGGAGCATTTTCAGTTGTTTCTTGCATTGTTCTTCAACTAATGTGCATTGTGGTAATGACTCCATTTCTTAAGCCATTACCAAACAAATGGTCATCCTTAGGAATTGCAAAGTTTTTAATCTCTTTGTTGTCGTTATAGGGTTTAACACCATTTTTCAGCACAAGATAGCCTATACATGGCGGCCAGTATTAATGGGGGTGGAAGAACCCCGGGAAGAACCACCAACCAAAGATAAGCTACTGGCAGGCTTTCTCACTTACCCACGTTAGCCGAGTCTGGAATTGTATCAGACAAGGCTTTTCAAATCCAGTTGATAGCATCCAACAGAGTAGTTTGTTTACAAAGTTCACTAACACTGTCCGCACAGTCAATCTGAGCTACAAGACAACACAGCACATTTAAGATATCTAGCCTTGAATGCACAAATTTTGCTCTGTTCAAAAAGCTGCAAATGTGCTGTCATGTTAGCTGGTAGGAATTTCAAAGTTACCTGACTCCAACATCAATTCTGTGTGATGTAGCTGTCAAAGAACATAACGATTTGTCTCTTCTTCTGACACATCTGTTTATATTATTTATGCATTTAACGAATATCTATGTAGTCACCCATGATTTCCTGTTAGCAGCATATGTCACTGGCAAATTTGTAACAATAATTTCCTCATGGTTAACTGACCTTTGAACTAATTTAGTTATTTAAATGAAGCTTTAGCCAGTAATATATCTTGTACAATAGTCAAGTCCCTAGCTTAGTAGTCAAGGTCTTTAGTAGGGTCAAGGTCTTTAGTAGGGTCAAGGTCTTTATTAGGATAAATCTAAATGCTTGGCACAGAAAATGTGTTGAAGTAAAAGCTCAACAAGTCTTTAAACGTGCATATTTTTAAGAGATTCACTACAGTTATATATATATATATATATATATATATATATATATATATATATATATATATATATATATATATATATATATATATATATATATATATATATATATATATTATGAATATAAGGAAATGCATAAGGGCTCTATAGTAACTCAAGTTTTGTATCCAATATGGTTTGGAATGGACTTGCACTAATATTATGCGTCAAACTATCGCGCACATGCTGATGCATACACTATTCACTATGCACTTAGCTTTTTGCATCCTTAAATACTGGTGCAGTGAAAATTTTCTGTATGTCCTCAAGCTCATCTAAATTTATTATCTCTAATTTATCGAGATGTGACTGAGTTTATTATGAAAATAAAACAAAAAAAAATCAATGAAAGATGACTCATGATGTAAAAATTTCAGGAACATCTGAACAGACAGAAGTTTTATTTAAAAAAAATGTTAAACCACCGGTTTATTGAGGGACTGAAGTATGGACCACCACAAAGCAAGTTGTTTTGCATGAAGTCTGATATAATCCCAATAATATAAAAGGGATTTGATTCAGCGAATGCTATAAAGTAAGTAATGGATATTGTGTATAAAAAGTAGAGATGAACATACCTTCTTCCAGACATAGCATTTGGAAAAGGAATTATTTGCTTTAGATATCTGTTTTCTTCCTTCAAATAAAGATTTTTAAAGAGAAACCATTATTACTTGAGTAGTTTAGGGTAAAGGGGCTATGAAAAAACAGTTCTTACCCATGGTCTCTTCGTGCTTTTTTGTGTAATCTGAGATCACTGACAATGCTCTCTTCCATCCAGAAAATGATAATGTCACTATGAGCACACATCAGAAGGAAATGAATTTTGTCTGCAAAGTATTTTATGTTTATGAAAAGTTCTATGAACCCAATGGAGAAAAGAAACGCAGTCATTCGTAACACCCATTTACTAAACAGTAGTATAGAAAAATAGTAACTTCGATATGGTATAATTTATAATGTCATGTAAGTGAAATATTTGCTAGAAGGCGTAGGGTTGGGAGAAACATATTATATCCCCCCTTAAGGACATTTAATTTCAAAGCAACTCCGAAATAAAGATGAATACGATTGTTCTGAATCAGCAGAGTCGAAGAAAACATTTTCAAATTTTCAAACAAAACACAAGATTAAGCACATCTCCATCAGCATGGTCTTTCTGTAATCAATTTTTAATGTTTGCCAATTGAGGGAAGACTTTTTGTTTTAAAAAAATCACATTTTGTTATGCAAAGATCAATACATAAACGTAAAGTAAAGAAATATATTTTAAAAAAATAAAAAGATATGCTGCGAAGTTAAATGTAAACCTTATTTTTTTTTTCTCATTAGCAAACATAAAGTCTTTCAATAAATTTACAGCTTAGTTCAAATTTCAGCAAAAGGATGAGAGGTAAACAATACAGGAAACATTGTAAATTGTTTTTAAAACAGGTTTTTATCACTTTTGCGGAACATTTTTTCTTAAAGTAAAATATTTATTCCAGATGTTCAACATGGTTAGTTTAAATTCCATAGCTGAGTCCGTGCGATCAGAAAGTTATAAATGGTCTCGAGTTGTTGAATTTCATTTTATCTATCTATGATGAGCTGACAAATTTACGTTGGTCAACATGTTGAGTGCTGAGATCAATCCAATGTTGTTAAGCAACATTGGTATGTAGATATAAATCCAAAATCTACATTTACGTTATATACTACAGTGATTTTAATGAATACTTCATCTCAATTGTTTTTCGAATGTACAGTCCAATCTCATTTGAAAATGTGCGTAACTAAACTAATTTCAACAGTTAAATATTCGTGTACCGTAGTTTTGTCTCGTATTTTAATTTCCCTTCGAATCTTCTTTGAATTTCATATGTCCCTAGACTAGTTTGAGGCTTATGTAATCTTACATATTTGCATTTTACATTTTAAGTATGAAACTCAAATGAAAGGATGTCTCTCTCTCTCTCTCTCTCTCTCTCTCTCTCTCTCTCTCTCTCTCTCTCTCTCTCTCACACACACACACACACACACACACTCATGAAGTAAATCGGAATTTTTATTCACGTCACGGCAGCCTTTAAACAAAAGATTTGAAAATAATTCTTCTTGCTTTAAAAAAAATGTATTGTGTATTTTAGTTTATTTTGTTTCTTTTACCTTTGTTCAGGACTGAAGATATGGTTTCGGGTTATGCATATTTAATTTATTTTATGTGTTTTGTTTTTATCAAAGGCTGATGATAGTAGGGTTTTTGAAAATAATTTATTTACAATGTGGGGGTAAGTTTCCATTAAGATCATTGAGCTTTTTCAGAAAAAGCTATTGCGATGTTGGGGATAAATATAAAGTTCAGATCAACAAAATTATTTATTAATCCTTTTAATACCGGTCTGAGTTTGTTTACTGTTGTGTTTAGATATAATTTGAAACAGATCATTTTTTAAATTATTGATTGGTATTATATTGTGTTCATTGACTGTTTGGAATAAAACAACAGTTTTGGATTATTGTGAATTCATTATAGTTTATATTGTCTATATTATATCATAGTGATACACTGAGACTGTTGGCACATCATATTATTCAAGAATTTTAGTACATCTGCACGTTCAAGACCTGAAATTCATTCATTACACTCATTACGTTTGGACTCGTGGTTAAAGTTTTAGGATCATTTGGAATTTAATTCACAATGTTCACTTTGTATTCTAGGGAAATAAATTATTTGTTGAATTTACTAAACTTGTCAAATTTGCTTTTGTCTGGTACTTTGTTAAAGACGACATGAGTCGCCACAATTTGTTTAGATAATTCATTCGTTAAATGCTTGCCGAACAATTTTTTTTATTGCATAACCGTTATCTTTTGTTTTTCACCATAAAATAGTAGGTTTCACTAAGCGTTATGAAGGAAGGGCACAGATCAGGTATTAGCTTTAAGATTTCAAAATCATTCCATTACGTTTATTTCTCAAGTGCGAATCCAAAGCTATTTGAATGTGAGCTTAAAATGCTGAGGTGGGGACGGTGTTAGTGAGTCCTAAAAACAGCTACAGTACTCTTTTTCTAATATTGAAACAAATGATATTTATGCTGGAAATGGGGATTCAGTCAGACCGCTTAATCGCTTCTAAATTCACCCCTGTTCCTGTAGTGAGACGACACTTATTGTCTAAATTGTGTTCGGTAGGTTAACTGTGTCCGCCCTCTTTGGCTTCGAAAATTACTCTTGTACGTGGAGTTTGTCACTGATTAGTTGACATATTACTTTATCCATTTCATTTTTAATGATTACATTTGCTGCAAGGGTAGTTGCTGTCTTCATTCTTTTTGCCATACACATCAACGGAACAGACTGGATATTATTGTTGAGAATCACGAACGAGTGAACTCCGTCCAAGCAGAATAAAATTGTTTAAAATAGGAAAGAAAAGGTAAGAAAGGAGTATATGTATGTAAATTGACTTTGACGGTTTCAGAGTTCATTTTTAAGACACATTCACTAATGGTCGATGCTGTCTTATCAATATAATTTACTGATGCCATTGTTCCCAGATAAAAACTCTAATAGCGCCAATTTCATCCGTTATCATTGAGGTTATGCAGATGTTTATATTCAGAAAAATGTCATGGGTGAAAATAATTTTAAGTTACAATAAATCTATATAGACCCCACCCCTATTCCAGGGCGCGACAAGAATACACCCAGGGACAATGTAAACCATGTATCTGAATTCATATTTTGATGCTTAATAAGTTGATGATTAAGAGTGCTGCTGTCGATAGTTTCTGAGTTACAATCCATTGACCACAATCAAACCCACAGGGGTAGAACAAATAGACAAGACTTTTGCGCTCATCTTGCGACATCACCCAATCATATCATTAGGTTTCACGTCTCTATATTGAGATAAACCAGAGGATTTGCGTGATAATCGAAACATCCGAAATTGCTGCCAATTTTTATATTGAATTCTGTGTATAGAAATGTGTTCACACACTTTCGGTGTTCGTATCAAAATTGCAGAACGGTTGGACACATCTACAGGTCATCCTTTTTTGTCTCAATTCTCTGTTTTGAACGGTGGAGGGATTATGCTGAATAATACATACACGCTTGTCCATACTGGCATGATTTTGTTTTCTAGCGTATTTGTATGGATAGATAAATTGAAGGCGAACAAAATGCAGAAAATCCTTATCCTACTTCACACGTGTCCTTTTATCTTGACACAGGAACACTTTTGCCCATATTCCTGACTCGGGGTAAGATTTTGGCCTTTATCCTGACTCGGGGACGATGTTGACCTTTATCCTGACTCGGGGACAATTTTTACCATTATCCTGACTCGGGCACAATTTTTAGCTTTATCCTGACTCGGGAACGATTTTGACCTTCATTCTGACTAGGGGACGATTTTGACCTTTATCCTGACTCGGGGACAATTTTGCTCTTTAATAATCTTTCATGACAATAACGATAACAATGATTTTCAGAACAGTTTACGTACTAATCCAGGTACAAGTTAAGTGTCCCGTAAAAATATACTCTACGTACATATCGACCAACTGTAATATAGCTTCGTGTAGGCTTGAGCCTTCTGAAGTCTGATTTTAAGCTAAAAAATCTGTTGTTGTAATTGTTCTTTTGTTTTAAAAACTCCCCCAATCTTATCATAATTTAGGAAAGATGAATAAATAATGTATCAAAGTTGAATCAATGATTCATTACTTTTTGTCTGTGACACTTCTTACTAGTAAGAGAGGAATTTATTTGTTTTACCTGTTCACATTTGTATCATTGCGTCAGCCATCGACAGTACACGATCCGGATGCTATATAATATCACTTTCTTAGCTATCGCAAGCATTGTTAGTTGAGGGCTAAAATGTGTTTAGGGGCCCCGAGTGGCCGAGTGGTCTAAAGCGCTGTCCGTTACGGATCACTGCCATCTCATCTCTATCTGCGTGGGTTCGAGTCTAGGATTAGGCGAATGTTGATATGTGAGAAAGCTTGCCAGTAGCTTCTCGTGGGTCGGTGGTTCTTTCCGGTGATTTCCCGGTTTCTTCCTTCACCATTAATACTGGCTGCCATGAGTAGCCTATCGTGTGCTGAAAAATGGCGTTAAGCACAACAACAACAACAAAATATTTAAACGTCAATTAAAGTTTACACTGAATATCTAATGGTTAAATGGGTATTCTCCTTTATCACAGTTACAATATTATTCTCATTACACCATTTTGACTTCAACCCTCATTTCTTATTTATTTACTACTATGAAAAATCAATCCTTCGATACGCATCTATGTTGATTGGACGATTTCATTATTGGGATCAGAATTTTGTCCGATGCAAAATTCTGACCCTCGGTTGGAATTCTCGTCATTCTACAATGACATATGGTAGACTACGTTAATTGCCGTCTTTTATCGAAAAGCACCGGGACAATAATGCAATTTTGTTATAGTTTATCAAGGAACCTAACTTTTTCATTGTATGCCAACATGGAAGCTGATTTCCACGTAATATTACTTGCATTCAAGGCACTACATTTGTGCAGCATCCTCTTTATTCTACCAATAGTGGTACAACTGAAAAACCTGTGTGACCGAGTTTTCTTTGTAATGTAAATGTGCCAATCTAGTTATAGTTAAATGTATTTTGTTGAAAATAGAGTCTGATTTATGTGCTATAGTACGAATTTATACGTAAATACTAATGAATTTATATCGTAACATCAAACAAATAATAAACAACTGAAATAATCACATAGTTTATGTTAACCTTTGAACTCAGGCGATATTTCGCGAAATCCTGTGATTTACAACTTCAAGATATCAATTAGCATAGAAAATAGTGGATGTTACCTCTCAAGGAACTATGTCTGATATTTACGATTTGTTCCACAAATATTAAGGTGCTGATAGAGATGTATACCTGAACGGGAACCCGTTGAAGAACTGGACCATTTTCCAATGGAAATGAAGCATAACATTTTACAAAAGTAAAATATTTTTGTTTAGTAAACATGAAATGCAGTGACAGTCTATGAATAAACGCGTAAAATACTGACCTGAAGATGGCCTCGAGTATGTTCTGACAACTTGTTAACATATCGCAGCTATTGATGTTCTATATCATATCACAAGTTTAATTTCGACATCTTGGATTTTTTATTTGGTGGAAAAAGTTTGCATAAAATGTAAATCCTGAACTTACCAATGGGATATAAAATTGAATAAAATATAATTTTATTTGAAATTTAACTCTTGATTTTTATATGTTAAATGCATGTTATTATATTATAATTGGTTCGAGCAAGAAAACATATCAGTTTAAATACAAGCAAAGTCTCATTGAAACCTTATCACTTTGTATAATTTCATTAAAAGTGAGATATCACCTGAATATCAAACACAGTCGTAATGATGCCGTTGTTTTCTATTACTGTCTACATTTAATTTTTGTGCTCGTGATTTAATAAAATTTATGCATATTGTATTTCTCTATAAAGATCTGGCAATTTGGTTGAGATATTCAAGCGAGGCATTGAAATGATCTGACTTTTTTCATAATGCTTGTTTCAAATATTGATTGACGTATATATTTAAAAAAGTCAATATTTTCAATTTTTCCTTACCCATGATATTTTCACGTGTAAGTATCCTTTAAGCTGATTACAGAGCAATAGAGGCCAAGGCATGGAAATCCAACAATCCGTACGCCGATTCTCCTAGACTCTACACAACCACTCTCTGTTTATCCGACACAGAAAACACCAAGGATACATTCCTAAAATTGCCCGAAAATGTCCTAAATTTTCATCATTAACTGGCTTGCTTTATTTATTGGAAGCTGCTCGATTCTGTCCTTGATAAATAGGCTTTTAGGTGAGAAATAATTTGAGTATCACTGTATCCGAAATATATCCGTTGTTTTTCGAGTTTGGAGGCATTGACAGAACCTCCAGTGGCGTTTTTAGCATTTAATATTGAAAATGATTTGGGGAAATGTAAACATTATTTTTTTTTCTCAAAATTATGAATTGATCGGACACATATCGTTTAAACTTGGTCCAAATAAACAGTTTAATTAGAGACTGAAGGGTCAGGTCATTTCTTTTGTGCTATTGTCGTGTAGTTTAATGATTATTACAAATACCGACCTGTAATCATTCGTGTACATATATTTTATCTCTGTGTTTATTTTATCAAGGGCCGGATAAAAGAGACAGTATATATGAACAATTTTAATACGGTCCGATGCTGGACGATTGGATCCATGCAAACAAGGTTTATTCCTGAACACATTTTGAAAACGGGAAACAGTACGGTGAGTTCTTTCTATCTTTAAAATATATTTACTTTTCTTTAGAAATGTTGAGATCTATTGATAATATTAAAGAAATGTAATGAAAGATTTATCAGAAATTTTGTCTGTAAGGTTTTTAGTTTACTGCAGAGAGCAGAATGACCCCCATCAGAAACAATAATGAAGAAAATTCTTTGAAGGAGTATCACGTAACTTTATCATGGCCAACAATCTCATGTTAAATTTTGACTGCAGTGTAATTGCATGGAAAACACCTATCGGCCCATTTGTTATAGCTTTCTTAACCATTTATTTTGGCTTATCTTTCCAGATTCTTGTATTAGAGCAACATAAAATGGGAGAGGAGATTGTGTTCAGGAATACGTCTATTTTAAGATTGGCGCTTTTCAGGCACCTTATCTACACCGATGCCAGACAACAAAACTAAAGACAATAAAAAAAAAAGCAAAACAAATTACAAGAAAGGTTCGTGTGTCGAGTATGAAAGCTTTGTCGGCAGCCTTACTTGTCTGAATATTCATATTATTAATACTGTTATCTTAGAAAAATAAAGTCAAAAGTGGATTTTGATTGTGAAAAATATTATACTTAGCCGTATGACGGATTAATTTATAGAAATAAAAATCTTCGTATCTTCTCTTTTCATTCTATGAAGTTTACTACAAAACACATTACTACTTGAAAGTGTTCATAATGTTTTAGTGACACGCAAAAGCAAGTCGCAGTATAGGTTATTTTATAAACAAAATTCCGTTGTATTCATATTTTCTTGGGTTACTGTAATTAATCAGTGATAATTATTTTCACGAAAATAAAATAGCGCGAACAATATTAAAGGTGTCTACAAAGGTTTACACTTGGACAAAACGGATAAAAAAGAAAAGGTGTATAAACATTATATATATATATATATATATATATATATATATATATATATATATATATATATATATATATATATATATATATATATATATATATAGATATATTTGTCCTAATTCATACTCATTCAAAACACTTGCATTCAGCCAATGGCTTCATTTATGATAGATTGATGAATTTTTATAAAGCAATACATTATATATTGTAGATATGTGGATATGTGAGAAAGCTTGCCAGTAGCTTCTCGTGGGTCGGTGATTCTTTCGAGAACAATGTATTCCACGGATGTTTTTAGCTCATTTACGGATCTCCAGCTGTTTATTTTTTTATTTATTTATTTATTTTTATTTTTAAAAGGTATATTCCAATATTCAGATATTTTTGTTAATCTTTAATCCCTTCCTGTCACCGATCGTTGTATTGACATGTATCAAAATTTGATAGAGCTATAAAAATTTATAAATTTGTATTAATTATATATTTAGAAATGTATCATGTAAGAAAATAGGTGTTGGCTAGGAATTTTTCTTCTTCTTCGTCTTCTTCTTCTTCTTCTTCTTCTTCTTCTTCTTATTATTATTATTATTATTATTATTATTACTATTATTATTATTATTATTATTATTATTATTATTATTATTATTATTATTATTATTATTATTATTATTATTATTATATTCTAACTTTTCGGATACTTTTGAATAAGCGAATTCACTTATTTAAATATTGTTTAAAAAATATTTTTGCTGTCCACTTTAAGGCTAAAAAGCATGCTGTCGCAAAACTAAAGTGTATATGGAGACTAATCGCCACGTCAGGAATGAGAAACGTCAATTATATGTCCATTTTTAGTTCGCAGATAATGAAGTTTCACAATGGATTCTGAAATGCACATATGAAATTAATAAGTCATCAAGTTAGAGGTTTGGTTGGAAAATATTGGTGTAGCTTGTTTCATTTATTCAATTGCTTATTGTCTTACTGAAACGAAACTTAAAGTATTATTGAAAACGTCGTTATGTTATATGAAATAAATGTTACTCACAAAGTTTCTACATCGTATAACTACCATGGTTTACTAGGAGTCTTGGCAAACAGATACTGGGGAGAAGACTAGTACTAGACAGGGTACTAACATGAGTCTATGTGCGTTACTGGAGCAGCAGGGTGTGAGTCATACCCGGCTCTTTTTTTTGAGCCTAATATTAAAAATTTTGAACATGTTTTCTTTATATATTATGAAATAAATTGAGTAGTCTTCTTATTTAATTGCAAATCATTGTAGAAATAGTGGTAAAATCTCGTTTACCTTTCTTATCCGATATTTTCGTTTTGATCGTCCGCCATATTAGTTCAAATAATACCTACTTCCGTTCTCAGCCTCGTTTGTTTGTGTGCCATATAAGGACGTCAATGCCTTATTTGGAAACGTGAACAGATCGTAGTAAAAAATATGGCGCGGTTTGAGTCGGAAATTCTGCGCATTAAAAGTAAATACGGTTAACCGGTGTCTTTGAAATTCCACCAAAAAGCAATTATTTTCTCAACAAAACCGTATTCCGCAATTTATGCAAGTATCCATTCTCCATCTTCCTGCGTTATGCCATTCAAAAACTGATAACATAGCGTAGATATATATATAGTCTGGCAAGCCATATGTAGAAAAGGGTCACGGCGGGAGTCTCGCGTTATCTGTCATGGTGGACATGAGGTTAGCATAACTATGCCAATTTATTTTACAGTGTAAAAGCTTAATAAATTCAAAATAAACCAAACTTTTTGACAAAATGATTATACTTATTTAGTAGATTTCTAAACTATTTGTGTTTTTGACTTAAGTGAGGATTTCGTTTTGCTCCATTACTGATATGGGATCAGTTCGTAGCCTCAACTACAACAAAACAAGTTGAGGCTACGACATCGTAGCTAGGGAGAAGACCGGAAGGTCTAACTCGTGTCGTGTTATGCAGACCGTAAATAATGTCGAAAGTTGGTTTCCACTATTCGCTCTCAAATTTAGAAACGTGTATATCTGCCATTTTTATGTTGTTATTTCCATCAGCGTGATGTGTTCATACGGTTTGGTGTTCTAATGATTATATCGATACGAAGTCTTCATCCAAGAATGTCTCTTTACAGAGATAGTGAAGTAAATTATCCTGGATGAAAATTTTCAAGTTAAATTAGTAAAAATTGGGTAAGTCGTGGCAGCCATTATTGGGATCGTAGTGTAGGACTCAAACGTACTAATTCAGTCCTCATTGTAAACCTATGCAAACACCACGATATTAAAAATTTAATAACTTTCAATTTCTGATAGTCCTCATTGTAAACCTATGCAAACACCATGATATTAAAAGTTTAACAACTTTCAATTTCTGATAGTCCTCACTGTAAATCTATGCAAACACAACACTATTAAAAATTTAATAATTTTAAATTTCTGATAGTTCTCATTGTAAATCTATGCAAACACAACGATATTAAAAATTTAATAACTTTTAATTTCTGGTAGTCCTCATTGTAAATCTATGCAAACACAACAATATTAAAAATTTAACAACTTTCAATTTCTGATAGTCCTCGTTGTAAATCTATGCAAACACCATCATATTAAAAATTTAACAACATTCAATTTGTGATAGTCCTCACTGTAAATCTATGCAAACACAACACTATTAAAAATTTAATAACTTTCAATTTCTGATAGTCCTCATTGTAAATCTATGCAAACACAACGATATTAAAAATTTAATAACTTTCAATTTCTGATAGTCCTCATAGTAAATCTATGCAAACCCAACCATATTAAAAATTTAACAACTTTCAATTTCTGATAGTCCTCATTGTAAATCTATGCAAACACAACGATATTAAAAATTTAATAACTTTCCATTTCTGATAATCCTCATTGTAAATCTATGCAAACACAACAATATTAAAAATTTAATAAGTTTCAATTTCTGATAGTCCTGATTGTAAACCTATGCAAACACAACAATATTAAAAATTTAATAACTTTCAATTTCTGATATTCCTCATTGTAAACCTATGCAAACACAACGATATTAAAAATTTAATAACTTTCAATTTCTGATAGTCCTCATTGTAAATCTATGCAAACACAACAATATTAAAAATTTAATAACTTTCAATTTCTGATAGTCCTCATTTTAAATCTATGCAAACACAACGAAATTTAATAACTTTCAATTTCTGATAGTCCTCATTGTAAACCGATGCAAACACAACAATATTAAAAATTTAATAACTTTCTATTACTGATAGTCCTCATTGTAAATCTATGCAAACACAACAATATTAAAAATTTAATAACTTTCAATTTCTTATAGTCCTCATTGTAAACCTATGCAAACACAACAATATTAAAAATTCAATACCTTTCATTTTTCTGATAGTCCTCATTGTAAATCTATGCAGACACAACGATATTAAAAATTTAATAACTTTCAATTTCTGATAGTCCTCATTGTAAATCTATGCAAACACAACGATATTAAAAATTTAATATCTTTCAATTTCTGATAGTCCTCATTGTAAATCTATGCAAACACAACGATATTAAAAATTTAATAACTTTCAATTTCTGATAGTCCTCATAGTAAATCTATGCAAACCCAACCATATTAAAAATTTAACAACTTTCAATTTCTGATAGTCCTCATTGTAAACCTATGCAAACACAACGATATTAAAAATTTAATAACTTTCCATTTCTGATAATCCTCATTGTAAATCTATGCAAACACAACAATATTAAAAATTTAATAAGTTTCAATTTCTGATAGTCCTGATTGTAAACCTATGCAAACACAACAATATTAAAAATTTAACAACATTCCATTTCTGATAATCCTCATAGTAAATCTATGCAAACGCAACAATATTAAAAATTTAATAATTTTCAATTTCTGATAGTCCTCATTGTAAATCTATGCAAACACAACGATATTAAAAATTTAATAACTTTCAATTTCTGATAGTCCTCATTGTAAATCTATGCAAACACAACAATATTAAAAATTTAATAACTTTCAATTTCTGATAGTCCTCATTGTAAACCTATGCAAACACAACGATATTAAAAATTTAATAACTTTCAATTTCTGATAGTCCTCATTGTAAACCGATGCAAACACAACAATATTAAAAATTTAATAACTTTCAATTTCTGATAGTCCTCATTTTAAATCTATGCAAACACAACGAAATTTAATAACTTTCAATTTCTGATAGTCCTCATTGTAAACCGATGCAAACACAACAATATTAAAAATTTAATAACTTTCTATTACTGATAGTCCTCATTGTAAATCTATGCAAACACAACAATATTAAAAATTTAATAACTTTCAATTTCTTATAGTCCTCATTGTAAACCTTTGCAAACACAACAATATTAAAAATTCAATACCTTTCAATTTCTGATAGTCCTCATTGTTAATCTATGCAGACACAACGATATTAAAAATTTAATAACTTTCAATTTCTGATAGTCCTCATAGTAAACCTATGCAAACACAACACTATTAAAGATTTAATAACTTTCAATTTCTGATAGTCCTCATTGTAAATCTATGCAAACACAACAATATTAAAAATTTAATATCTTTCAATTTCTGATAGCCCTCATTGTAAATCTATGCAAACACAATGATATTAAAAATTTAATAACTTTTAATTTCTGATAGTCCTCATTGTAAATCTATGCAAACACAACAATATTAAAAATTTAATAACTTTCAATTTCTGATAATCCTCATTGTAAATCTATGCAAACACGATATTAAAAATTTAATAACTTTCAATTTCTGATAGTTCTCATTGTAAATCTATGCAAACACAACGATATTAAAAATTTAATAACTTTCAATTTCTGTTTATCCTCATTGTAAATCTATGCAAACACAATCATTTTAAAAATTTAATAACTTTCAATTTCTGTTGGTCCTCATTGTAAATCTATGCAAACACAACGATATTAAAATTTTAATATCTTTCTATTTCTGATAGTCCTCATTGTAAATCTATGCAAACACAATGATATTAAAAATTTAATAACTTTTAATTTCTGATAGTCCTCATTGTAAATCTATGCAAACACAACAATATTAAAAATTTAATAACTTTCAATTTCTGATAATCCTCATTGTAAATCTATGCAAACACGATATTAAAAATTTAATAACTTTCAATTTCTGATAGTTCTCATTGTAAATCTATGCAAACACAACGATATTAAAAATTTAACATCTTTCAATTTCTGATAGTCCTCATTGTAAACCTATGCAAACACAACAATATTAAAAATTAAACAACTTTTAATTTCTGATAGTCCTCGTTGTAAATCTATGGAAACACAACAATATTAAAAATTTAATAACTTTCAATTTCTGATAGTCCCCATTGTAAATCTATGCAAACACAACGATATTAAAAATTTAATAACTTTCAATTTCTGATAGTCCTCATTGTAAATCTATGCAAACACAACAATATTAAAAATTTAATATCTTTCAATTTCTGATAGTCCTCATTGTAAATCTATGCAAACACAACGACATTAAAAATTTAATAACTTTCAATTTCTGATATTCCTCATTGTAAATCTATGCAAACACAACGATATTAAAAATTTAATAACTTTCAATTTCTGATAGTCCTCATTGTAAATCTATGCAAACACAACAATATTAAAAATTTAATATCTTTCAATTTCTGATAGTCCTCATTGTAAATCTATGCAAACACAACAATATCAAAAATTTAATAACTTTCAATTTCTGATAGTCCTCATTGTAAATCTATGGAAACACAACAATATTAAAAATTTAATATCTTTCAATTTCTGATAGTCCTCATTGTAAATCTATGCACACACAACGATATTAAAAATTTAATAACTTTTAATTTCTGATAGCCCTCATTGTAAATCTATGCAAACACAACAATATTAAAAATTTAATAACTTTCAATTTCTGAAAGTCCTCATTGTAGTCCTGCTACATATGCCTCATCGTCCCAATATTTTTTTGGGGGGTAAATGACGAGTCTTAATTTAGGGTGTCCAACTCTTATGATAGACGAATAAATGGCGAAATTGTTTGGATTATCACATATTTGACAACAATTATCAAAATTTATCCAGATATTTAAAAAAATCTGACATCAGCAAATGAACGCATTTTTATGTTCCTTTGACACACTATTCATATGGTTGCATTGTGATGGTGGCTGAGGAATACCGAAGTAGGTTTCAACAAGGCCGTTTTATTTTTAACGAAACGAAAGTATCTAATTGTTTTGGAGTGCTTTGTACCTCATAGCGATAATATAAGAAGTAAATTTCATTGTTATATTGAAACAATAAATAGAGTAATTGTGCTTCGGCTGAGAGAATGAACTACAGTAGCGGGTACTGGAACCAGTGTAAAATGAAATGAAATAACTTGACTCAAACATTCAGTTTATTTAACTGATCACGTGACCATTTGCGCAGGGGGGACATCAAAGTTCGTGACATTGTAACAAGCTATTGTGTAAACAATATATTTTTTATCTACTCGCTGACAATGGTCTTAGTAAATAAATACATTGGGATAAAATCGTCTACACTTTTGACATGACATATGGTTCAATAAATATAGCGTGTCATTGATTCTCTTGTTTTATAGTTATATATAACAAAGTTTGTGGATGGCTGTACAAACACAGTTGATGGATTTAATTTTGGATAGCACAGGAATTCATTTCAAAATGAAAAATGACGTCAAGTATCGGTTTATTTGCAGACATAACTATTGCGATATATCGTATAAAAATGCTGCTTTTTATTAGTTTACTGTATAAACAGTTACTATATAAAGCTTGAGATATCAGTTTGTAATTTTGTGCTGTTTATATTAATATGGCGAGAGAGTAAGTAAAGACGAGGAGAGATAACTGACACTATAAGAAAGATGTTATTTTATCAATCGGGGAGGGGGAGGGAAATTACTAACGAATACCAGTCGTTAAAATAACGTGAACTAAATACAAGTTCAATTCAATATTTTATTTAAAACATTATTGAATATAAAATAGCAAATACACATATAGGGTATGATGACAGCTTAAAATAAAACTACTGAATTTAATTATACGGAAAACTGATTAATCGGGACATTCACTGTGAATGAAGGTGTGTGGATTAACGAGGTTACACTAATTTTTAACGATTTTGGTACATGATCGCGTGATATAGTTATAACGTTAATGTTTGAGTAGAATTTTTACAATCAGAGATTGATACATTCGCACACCACCAAATGTGCGTAGGGAAGTTGTGGTATTATTCTAATTTTTTTTCATGTACGATTCCCTGACTTTTCTTATTGTTGAACATATTCTTTCGGGATTGTCAAGATCAAGTTTTACATTAAGTTTACACTTTGCTTTCCGATTTGGATTTCTAAATTTGGATCGCGGATTTTGTTGATATCTATCCACCAGTAGGGGACATACCAGTCAGTTGCCAAACAGGCAGATAAAACCAGACGTTGTTCTCAGAGGAATACAACTTTTATTAGGTCATCATGTACATATTACACATTCCATCATTGGCTAGTAACAGACATCAGTCATGTGACTACACTGAGAAACTGAATGAATCCACTATGCTCTATTTCAATTTATGCTACTTTAATTTAATTCAATAACTCCTTTTCTTAAAAAAATTTGTTGTTTCTCCTTTATTAAATGATTAATACAAGTATATGGGATATTTCTGACATATAGTGTATATTGAAAGTCACACTTTATAAAACTTTTCAGTTTGAATCTATTACAGATTATCAGTTCATATTCACTTACCAAAACAATGTACCATTAACTGACCAGGGTCTATATGTTAAGAGTTAATAATTCACTTGTAGCACACAGAATTCTTTCAGATAAGCAGGATCCCTGATATTTCTCTTTGGTCTGACTCTTGGTGCAGTCGTTGTCGTTATATCTGAATTTGGCAATACGTCATATTTAACATTATCTGAAGGTGACATTCCGGAGCTATTTGATTCACTTGGTGTTGCATTTGTTTGATCTTTGTAGCAATTTGTCGGTACATCAGTGTTCTCGGGTTTACGTAAAGGTGAAGTCTCCCGTATGCGTACTTTAATCTTTGTGGGTCGTATGTGCACACGATTCTGTTTATACGTTCATTCATCCTAACTTTCCATGATGTACGAACGTTCACTCAGTCTTTCCTTGATTTTACCAAGTTTCCATTTTTTTTCTTCTTTGTGTTCAAAATACTCAGTGGTGGTAACGTTCGAGCTCTCTTATCGTACCACTTCTTTATGGAGCGTTTTCGCGCTGATTGGTTGTTAATTCTTTGGCTTCTTATTCAAATCACTTGTTCATGGGATAATTGATCGGGTGTTTCTTCGGAAAAACATTTGAGTCCAGTATCCTGACGCGGAGTGTTTCTAAGTTTTAAAAAGGCTTCATATTGATTTCTACCATCCATGAGTGTCTTCTTCAACATGTTCTTAATGAATTTAACAGCAGATTCAGCCTTTCCGTTTGCTTGCTGATGATTTGGATATGACAGTCTGTGGTTAATGGGAGCCCCGAGTGGCCTAGTGGTCTAAAGCGCTGTCCGTTACAGATCACTGCCATCTCACCTCTGTCTGCGTGGGTTCGAGTCTAGGATTCGGTGAATGTGTATATGTGAGAAAGCTTGCCAGTAGCTTTTCGTGGGTCGGTGGTGTTTTCCGGTGATTTCCCGGTTTCTTCTTCCACCATTAATACTGGCCGCCATGAATAGCCTATCGTGTGCTGAAAAATGGCGTTAAGCCCAACAACAACAACAACAACAACAACAAATGTGGTTAATGCACCATTTTCTAATAAACTGTGCGAACTCCATTCCTGTAAACTGGGATCCATTCTCTGATATAATTGTAGTGGGAATTCAAAATCTTGCGAATTGTTTCTTCAGTACGGTTACAACTTATCTCCAACTTGCCGCACGCAAGTAGTCCACTTCTATAAAATTTGAAAAGTAGTCGATCACCACAAGATACCGTCTACTACTGATTTCAAACAGATACATGTCCACTTTATTCCAAGATCTGTATCCATCACTGTCCTGTAAAAGCGGCTCTCTTTGGTTTCTAGATTTGCATACTTCACAGGATTCAACCATTTGTTTTATTTCTCCTGCCATTTCAGGCCAAATATCTTTCCTCTAGCTCTCCTCATCATGCTATCCTAGCCTAAATGAGCGATGTGAAGACGATACTTCATATCCTATCTCAATGATTTTGGAATCATAATTGACTCTCCTTTGACAATTATTTCATCTTGAACACTAAGGACATCCGCATATCAAAGTATGGTAATTCTGAGAATGGCACTTTTGTCGCTAGATTCAGGCCCTCCCTCAATAATGAGTTCCATAAGGAACTGCAAATCAGCATCTTCCAAAGTTGTTTCTTGACTTCTAGAAGTCTCACATCTAGGGAGTTGTTGAACATAACGTTTTGGATCCTTTGTCATTCAGTTTCTATGTCGAGAGTTACTACATAAGCTTGGCTTAATGCATCAGTGATAACAAGATCTATTCCTTTCACAAATTTAAATTCGACGTCATATCGAAACAGTTTCATCATGACATCTTGTAATCGTTTTGGGTCTTTGCTCAAAGATTTCTTTAGTATCTCAGCTAACGCTTTGTGATCATTCTGAATTATGACTTTTCTTCCATTTGTGCATTTTTCAAAACGTTCCAAACCATAAAGAATAGAAAGAGCTTCCTTTTTAATTTTCTCTCACTTTCTTTCAGACGGTTTCAGTGCCCTCGACGCAAATTTAACTGGACTACCATCCTGAAGTAATACAGCACCTAGTCCATTCTTGCTACTATCTACTTGATGTACGACGTCTTTGTTATGTCAAAATATGCCAGTACTGGTGCTTCGGTCAGTCTTTTCTTAATTTTCTGGAAAGCAGTTTCGCATTCTTCAGACCAATTCAAAACAAAATCTTTATATGCGAGTTGACGAATCGGTTCCAGTTTACTTGCAAGGTCTGGAAGAAATTTTGCCATATACTGCACCATGCCACAAAGCCTCTTCACGTCAGAAATATACGTTGGTGTGGGCATTTCGTGTATTGCTTTGACATTTGTATTGTCTGCTTTGACTCCTTCACTAGTATTTTGTGACCATGAAAAATGATTTCAGCCAATCCTACTTCTTTTGTCATCATTTGACATGATATTCATGTTATCATTTAACATGATATTCCGTTCGATGCATCGTTTGTACAAGTTTTGTAATTTTCTCTCGTCAAGTTTTCACGTCTTCTTGAAGCGAGTGGCAATTTTCTGCAAGGCGATGCTTTAGATGGAATTTCGTTGTCGACTGTAAGAGATGCTTCCCCTAGATCGCAGAGTTTAGTAGTGTCTACAATTGCAATAAATCTGTCACTGTTAATAGTAATTTCATTTGTTGAATAGTCTTCGATCCTAGGAGATTCATGTAACCATTTGGTATAACTACTAGAGTAGCAGTAGCTTCTTCTCCATTGCTCGGGCAGACTACTTTCAGATCAGCTTCACAAGTGGTTTCATATGTGATTTATTTCACATTTTAAAGTTAGTGTTGTCGGCCTGACTTGTTCTTTTCGAACATGTTTCTGGCAGAGATAGTGTTGATAGCGCCGCTATCTAACTGGAAATGCACTTCACAATTGTTAATATTAATTAATGCAGAGATTATACTTTTCTGACTGGTTTCTTTGGTATTAAGCCAATTTTCATCGTCGCCTGTTTGTTCTTCGTGCGTTGTACTAGCACTAACTAAATGGATTTTCTTGCATTTCACCTTGAAATGATTCCTTTCTATGCATGCGTCGCATGTCACGCCCCATGCCGGACACTTTTCATTCTTAAACTCGTGATTGCGTCCGCAGAATTTGCATTCCTTAAGCGAAATGCTATCTTTACCCTGAATTGGTGAGGATAGTTTACTTCGTAATTTGCCAATCACAGGTTGACTGTTAGTATCTCTTTTCCTCTGCCTTAGCGTTTGGGCTTTATTTTCTTGAGTTATATTATTTACGATCGGACTGCTAGAACTGGTTTCCCTTAGCTCTTTTATGTGTTTATTTGACTGCTGAAATACAGGAAACATTTGTATGGTTTTGTCCAGGCTTAACTTGACTTCTCTGAGTAAGAATTCATAAAGTTTTCACGGAATTGTGAAAAGTATTTTATATCTGATCATTCTATCCTTCTCGCTGAAATTACATGACGATGCTTTAGTTTTAAGCTCAGTTAGGAAGCTTTCGAAAGGTTCTTGGTACGGTACATTCCAGAACCTACGTGATTCCAGGACCTCATTTTTTCTAGGGTTACAATATGCCTCAAGCTTTTCAAGTACCTTGCCGGGTTTGTTTTGTCGCCATCAGCGTCCCATAAAAACTGATCATAAATATCCAAAATATTTGGTCCTTAACAATGCAAAATTATGGCCGTTTGTACCTCATCCTCTTTATCAGTTGCTCCACTTGAAGTTAGATAAATCTGTACTTGTGTTTTCCAATGCTTAAAGTTTTCAGAAACGTTCCCATTGGTTACATTTAATATTGGCGGTAAACGTAATGTGTTTAGAAAACTGTCGGCTATGTTGTCGTCAGCGTTTCACCAATGGACCAGTAGTATGTGACACTTTGATAAAGGATGCAAAATGCTAACTTCTAGAATCAGTTTACCTCTAAAACTGCAGAATTATTGATGCGTCCTTAATTGGTCACCGCTGCCACCATGTTGATATATTGTCTACTAGTTGGGGACATACCAGTCAGTTGCCAAACAGGCAGATAAAACCATATGTTGTTCTCAGAGGAATACAACTTTTATTTGGTCATCATATACATACTACACATTCCTTCATAGGCAAGTAAGAGACATCGGTCATGTGACTACACTGAGAAACTGAATGAATCCACTATGCTCTTTTTCAATTTATGCTACTTTAATTTTATTCAACAGATTTCAAGATTAACGGAACAAATTAACGTTCAGGAATTCCGTTCTTATTGAATACTGTCTAGACGACAAAGTTTCCGGATAAATGGAGTCCGGATAAAAAAAAAACAAACTTTCTTGGTATATTCTTTGCTAAACACAAAGATCAACCGAACAGATCAAAATAAATATATCCTAAGAAAACACGGTTCAAATAGAAATAAATCTTACATTTAGGAAATAAAATTATGAATTACATCAGTCGCATATATAGCTAATACCCTGCTTTTTCAGTTACAAGCCGAATGATTTATGGGTTTTTGCAACTAATTTGAATATTTTTCAAGTTATGACTCGTGAATACGAGAACTTGCGCATTATTTCGCATAAAAAATGAATTGTTACAAAATAGTATTCAACTATTAACAATGTACATTCTGCGAATACTGCGTTTCAAGGAAGTATTGCTCTCTTTGGAGATTCAGTCAAATGGAAAATTCAATTTTTTACAGTTTATGCACCACTTTATTTAAGCAACAATCGTATTCGGGTTTGAATCCTAACAATAAATCACGTTGGGTAAGCTAGGCTGCAGTAGAAAATCCAAGACACTTTACTCCACTTGCTTTGGCGTAAATTATTCGTACTGCCGTAAAAAGTTTTTGTTGTTATTATTATTGTTGTTGTTGTTGGGCTTAACGTCATTTTTCAGCACACGATAGGCTATTCATGGCGGCCAGTATTAATGGTGGAGGAAGAAACCTGGAAATCACCACCGACCCACGAGAAGCTACTGGCAAGCTTTCTCACATATCCACATTCGCCAAATTCTAGACTCGAACCTACGCAGACAGAGGTGAGATGGCAGCGATCCGTAACGGACAGCGCTTTAGACCACTCGGCCACTCGGGGCCCCGCCGTAAAAAAGTAAAATGTTAGCTAAATTATTCTTTTGATTCTCTCTTCCTTATAAGTATTGATACATATTCGTTACAGAGACACCATAAAAGTAAATATAGCCTGAAAATGTTTCTTCGAAACAAAAAAGCTATGATAAAATGCACTTTATTAAAATTAATTATAACAATAGTCTTGGCTCTATCTAGTCATATAGACAGTTCCTTGAGTTGGTGAATGAACGTGCCAGTATGTCATGGATTTGTATCGTTCTTATAATATGGAAAAGCTCTGTGCCTGCCAGATACATAAGTGAAAAGATTCTCCCCCACAAGGAAGCCAGCCATCATTTAAACATTGCCGGTTCTGGTCTGACTCTTCCTTCGGTGCCTGAAGATTTCATTTTTTATAAAACTAAATCGTCAAACACATCAACCGATTCTCACAAAGGACATACGATTTGACTGCACTTACTATTTTCAATGTTTTGACCTTTAGCTGCTTGCAGATGATCTTTGAATAGCCTGTTCAGGACGTCATTAATTAGGTCCTTGGGAAGGTTTCTGCCAAAACATCTTCCATAAATGACTGCCCTGTTCCATGCAATTTCATGCCGTAGTTTTTCAGGTAACCAACAATTTGTGGCAACAATCAGGTGATGGGCGATAAGCAAGTATTTGGGGTGTCTCTTTCTGACAAAAATGTATTATATCCAGGCCCCAGTGGAACAGCATAGCCTCGCCACCCGTTTATAGCATAGCATCACGTTTACAAAGATTAAGACAACTGCATAAGATAAACAAGGAGTAATTTTAAACGTGATCGTCCTTGAGGAAATGATCTTTCTTTTTCTTTGACATCCTTTTCCCCTTTTTCCAGCCTGCTTTGGTCGTATGTTGATACAAGGTTTTTGGAAACTTTCCTTTGCAATCCATGCAGTACCACTTCCCTTATGGCACTTCGTCAAGTTATTCCGAGACAAACAAGATAATATCATTCTTTACCTAATCATTTCTTTTCAAAATTACATGCTATTATTGGCTCGTCAGTACTAAGATCCGTATGGCAAGAACAGTAATTTAAATGTTGGGTTGGTCGTTGTATCTTCTGTCTACAGTCTTCACTACAATACCATTCAGTGGGTATATTATCCCTATCAGTGTTCACACACGAGTAATGAAACCCACTCTCTATTGGGACAGTTTCCTCTTAGTTCACATATAATATAGTCATCGTCTTTCTTTTCATCATAGCAGAATCCTGCTGAGGTAGTATCATCTGTGTTCAATTGAAGCCAAGCACTGCGTACCATGTTATACTTATATATATATATATATATATATATATATATATATATATATATATATATATATATATATATATATATATATATATATATATATATATATATACATATATATATATACATATATATATATATATATATATATATATATATATATATATATATATATATATATATATATATATATGTATGTATATATATATATATATATATATATATATATATATATATATATATATATATATATATATATATATATATATATATATATATATATATATATATATAAGGGCAGAGTTTTACCTATATAAAGAGTCAATGTCTTTCTACAACGTATTCAGTTCACTCTCAATCCGATCAGAAGACGGAACTTTTCATCATAACTTTGAGAGGCGTCATATGGAGACGGACTACTCACCCTCCTTTCGAGATAAAAGTTAAGATTCTTGCTATATGTGTCATAAGAAAGTGGATTGGTATTCTGAATGTACTCAACGTCAAAGGAAGACGGGAATCTAACTAGGCAGAAGTCAAGATACCAGTTACAATTGTAAAGTGAAAGGATACTGTTCTTTAGACTGCCCTAAGAAACAAAACGATCAGAAGAAACAGAGGGTTCCGAAAAGGAAGAACTACCCGCCGAAAAGGAATAGCCCAGACATGGCCAGAAAGGAAACAAAAGAAGACAAGAAGAAAGTGAGAGAGAAGAAGAGAAAAAACTTTTGACAATGAAGAAATTTGGTAATATGTGGGGACTGAAAATACAAGAAAAAAAAAGAAGATTGGTATACTGAATGTCCACAGCGTCAAAGCAAGATGGAAAAGTAAATAGGCAAAAGTCAGGTTAATGTGATATCTTGTGAATTTGCATCGTACATTTATATCAGAGAATATACCAGAAAGAACATTGTAAGGTTTTCTTGGTTTTAATTTTTATAATAAGGACATACACACACGCACTCACATGTGAACATAATGGGGAAAAAGGGCACCTGAGTTTGGGTTTAGAATAGGTCATACGTAGATAAACCACTCCTACATGTTAAATGATGAAGGTCCACCAGAGAGCGTTTCTGGCATGAACCATTCACCGTGAAGCAATTTATGATAGATTTTTTCGATATCCAACCAGAGCGCGATCCTACAATGTTTAGTATAAGAAATAACGTTTCTTACATTTTAATATTCCTGAAAGAGGTAAAGACTTGTTGTAAGATATAATTTTTATGCCATCACTTTGAATGTTTTTATGTATTATATATACCTTCATTCTAAGTACCTTTTCATCTAAATATTCATCCATGCACACCATTTACAATCCCTGATGGTCAATAATAAACCGCGTGTCATGATCAAATAATCTTAAGTATAACCTTTTCTTTTTTACTACTTAGCTGTGCCGTATTGTTGCAAAATAAAAGTACAGTTAATCAATCACACACTTATGTCTATTTTCAGTTCGCTGAAAATGAGGCTTCACAATGGATTCTATTAAAATCTGAGGTAAGGAAAATATTAGCTTACAATCCTTTTTCATTCACTAGCATACTACTATAATTATATCTAATCATTTATAGGTGAAATAAATGTTAGCCATATACTTTTTACAGTTCATCAATGCCTCCAGCGTGTTTTTTTTTTTCTTCCACGGAACATACGATATGGTATTAAAAAAATGATTATATGCGCACCTAAACAATTGATTAGGACAGGGTCTTGACAGATTTTTAAATAGATTATCCGGGATAAAATTTGCGAAGTAACGATTGTATGTTAATTGGGTCAGTTGTGGCGTTGTTAACAGTTATTAAACATGAATCAACAAGAAGTGGGAAGTTGATTTGCTTTCGCCAAGACATAAAAGAAAAAATAATTAGGGAAAGAATTGACGATAATAGCAAACAATTTATTTCTGATGTTTGGAAAAACCGTCTTGCGCTACACGTTACAGCCAATGATGGTGAGTCGGAGAGAATTATTGATGATTTACACTAGGTCATATTATCCAATTCATTATTTTATGAGTCGTATACATTATTGGATGATTAATTCCTCAGTTTCCTAAAGCTTGTTCTGTGCAATTTTGAAAAATGCTGTTATGAACTGTTCAAGGTTTACCGTATTCGGGAGGTAGAGCAGCTACATGTACACCGTATCGTAACTGGTTGTAGCTCTCATTTGGTATTTTAAAGATGCAGCGAAACAAGTTTATTGGGACCATGGCTGATTCGGCCCAGGCTTATTCGGTCAAAAGTAAGAGATGATTCGGAACAGATTTCTGTTTGATAAATAAGCTTCGTCAGTCATTTAAATTTGATTTAAATTTGGTCAGGCATGGCAGGTATCATTGAATGATGTGAATATTAAACTTGATGCCCTCAAGCCAACCATAGGAGAATGGACTCCTTCCAACAGAGTCGTCTGTAAAGAGGAGGTAGTCATTGCAAGAATTAGAATCGGTCATAATTATTTCACTTATTCATATTAAAAGGAGACTTAAAATTAAAACAATACCCATCAGATTGCATTCCCTCAAATGAACTATTCACAGTTAAGCAATATGTTGGAGTGTTTCGACCTCCATCCTTCGCGTAATCTTTATTGCAATGTGCATGACATTAGGGAGCTCTTTGATACAGTTAGCGATTCTTATATTATACACTTCCTGAAGGAAGCAAATAATTAGCACAAGTTATTGCTTTTATGCTATCAACTTTAGTAGTTTTATATACCGCCCCTAAATTTTAATTACCTTGTATCTATTTTCATTATCCGAAACCATGTACAATGTCACTGTTACTATTTGTTTTACTTAAAACTGTTTGGTTTCGTGTCGCTGGTCGATTTGCATGAATCTGAGTTTTGAGTACTGTAATTACGGAACATATTTGTGGTTAGGGTTAATATGACTAATATATATATGGTGGAGTGAATTTTTTGTGTAATTTTTGATTGTGGAACCACATATCTTGGCTCGAGTTGAAGTTTGGTTCAGATGCTTTACTGTTTAAATATTCCTTGCATTGTTTGTTTTCTTCCAGTGATCCTTTGTATAAAACGAAATCTGTTTTTCAACTTTTGTAAATACTCAGCTACTTTCTATGAATTTTATGTCCAAAAACAAGTTCTTGTGGAGAAAATCCAGTAAATATTTTACTTTTTTCGATAGGCTATGATAATCTCTGGCAACACGTCAGATCAGTTTTGCTATTGTTCATGGTATTGGCCCACGAGTTGATGGAGTTTAGGCCGCCATGTAGTTTATTTTATATATTTGGGCTTGATGGCGTTGCCAGCTTTTAAGAAACATCAGTCAGCTAATTATGAAAGCTCCACAGTGTCTTGGAGTTTGCTAGGTTGTTCACCTTCAGATTTCAGAGCGTTGGGGTGATGACGCAGCCTTGGGGTGTTATGTTGTCCAGATCGTGGGTGGTGGAAGTGTCCTGTCTAAGCCCTACTTTAAATTTTAGGTCGGTTAGGAAGTTTTGAATCCATTTATGTAGACGTTCGCGGATGCCGAATTGGTTCAGTTAGGAGACATCCGTATTGGTTCAATTTGGAGATTAGACCGTTTGTCAAGTCGAAAGCCTTTTCTAAGTCAATAGATGGCGATAATGTGCGTGTTTGTTTTGCTTTGAATGCGAATTTTACGTCGGCCTCGAGTCGGATGCTTTGGTCAATTGTGGATCTGTTGCCCCTGAACCCGCTTTGGTTTTCGGTTAGTAGGTTGTATGCGGTAAGGTAGTGGTTCAGCCTGTTTTCTATCAGTTTCCATAATTTTGCAGATGGTATTGGTCAGCGATATGGGTCTGTAGGATGTTGTGAGTCTCGGGTTCCTAACAGGTTTGGAGTTGGGTATGACCAAGGCTTGTTTCCGGAAACCAGTTAGGCTTCCGGTTCTCCATACGCGGTTAAAGAGGTTCAATGCGAGGAGTTGCATGTTGGAGGAGAGGTGTTGGTATACAGTGTATCAGAGTCCATCTTCCCTTGGTGCTGTTGGTTTCTTAAGTTGGAGGGCCTTGGTCCACTCGTGGATGGTGAATAGGTCTTTGAGGGGGCTGTCTGTTGCTGCAGTTATCCTGAGCTGATTGGTCAGTGAATTGATGAGGGTATTGTTCCTCCAGTATCTGCTTCTGTGTGAGGAAGGCTGGCAAGTGGTTATTGATACTGGCTTGGGCTAAGTGATTAGTGAAAACTTATGCAGCAGTGCTTTCGTTTGGTGTATCTATTTCATAATACTGTGCTCATTGTCACTAAAGAATTTATCCAGCTCTGACTTAAGTTGTTCCAGCCGAGTACAAGTTTGATTGTCAGGTCCACATGAATCCAGTTGCTGTTAATGATTATTCTATCCTGACCATGCGATCCTCCTGTTTTCGCAGTTTATTTCACAACCAGTCAACTTCTTCCTATAATTCTTGAACGTTTCTACTGAGATGAAATAAAAGCTCTTGTATAGGGACAAACTAAAAAAAATAATCTTTTCGCAAAAAGTTCATCATGACTTTCAGAATTAGTAATCTTGAAAGGCATTTTATCATTAGAATGCTAGACACATTATTAACAGTTGGAGACTAATTTAAAGGACCCCCCCAATGAACTAGTAGCTTCATCACATTTGTCCTAAGCTGAAACAGTTTTTATGAAGGTTGTTAAATTTTAGTACCAAATTGTGCAGAAAACAATTTTCTTTGTTCAGTGCCCTTAATCTTTTGACCCCAATCGACAGGTTTCCTTTTACTTGCTCAAATCCATTGGAATAGTGACTCATTTTGCACAGTTCATGTAATTATTTACCTATATGTCTGTTTTTGGCCTGCTAGTTTTGTCTTTCAAATAGTCTGGTGCATTATCAGCAACAAGTCCACCTGCAACATATAAGATGGAAAATACAATCATTAGGACGTAAAGATAAAGCCATTTGAAATTAACTCCTAAGCATTCAGTGAAGGACATTCTACAAGGTACAGCAAACATTAGCTACAGTTTCAACGTTATTAAGGTTAACTACATACAAGTATATCAAAATGACAAGATTACTTTGCTATTTGATGCCTCAACACAAAATATGCTTAAAAGTGTTGTTATATTATGATGCATAACTGTCTAATCCAAGGTAAAAATGTGGTTCTGGTAAACTGACGTACCTCATTTGAATTGCACAAATCTTTCAACATATATTTAAAAAAATGATGTGATATTAACACGAGCTACATAAAATATAATTAGAAATTAGTAGACCATTACAAGAACCACATTTTTATTTTTGATATAAGCTAAATTTTAAAATTTTTTAAGGACTGTGTGCTCTTAATACTGTCCAAATCCTTTTGTCGTTTGTATTGTTCATTAGACTGAATTAAAATAGGATCTTTATCGGGTAGGTAAAGATCTGTACTTTTATAGTTTTCGGACTTCACATATTTACCTTAAATATAAAAGATACAAAAATTTCCAGTTGGCAGTGAAAGTAGGGTCGGTCGGTCTAAGATGATCTGCCAGAAAATATGATAGTATAATTAAAAAGACCATCAAAGTTGCAAGGAGCAAAGATAAATTAGTTAATTTTATATGCGAGACGGCTTTTAATATGAACATTTGGTAAGTGCAAACTGCAGAATAAATATGCTCATGAAGTTATTAACAGCTACCTCGCTTGACGCTCAGCATAAATAGGTTTATTAGGACTGGTCGGCCAGGTGTCAGGATAATGTGACTGGGTAGAACATCTTGCCCCAGTGCTAGACATCAATATAAACTGCAACATATCAGACATCGTAGCGATATGACAGATTTTTTTTTAAAGTTACGTTAAAGATCATAGTCACATAACATTGTTTTCTCTTCAAATGTTTCATTATCATTTACTGTAGAAATTTTTGTCTTGTCATTTCTTTTTCTGTTGTCAGTTTTATCAGTTTTTGAATACAAGGGCAAAATAGTCCCAACAAAACGACCTGTGTATGGATTAGTTGTAATAACTTAGCAAAATAGTCCTAACATAACGACGTGTGTATGAATTAATTGGAATATCATGAGGCTTTGAGAGGAACATTTTATGACGATCTGGACAATTTGTGAACCCTTTCCAAACGTACTGATGACAATAACATTGTCCAAGCTTGAAAGAAAAGGGATAAAATTATTGAGGCTAAACAGGTTTTATTATTCGATTCACCGATTCCACTTTGAGTGTTCTTATATGAAGAAAAACTGGCTCTTCATATTGTTTAGATGTTCTGCGTTTAAGGCTGTGGACTTGGTTGCAGATATTACATTTGGAAGAGATCCCTTTGTTTCATCTACGGCCACTGGGTTTTGTTCTCCACTAGCAATTGGTGACATTTTCTCATACTTTACCCTAACTGACTTGTTTTGAACAGATATATTTTCTCTTGGCAGGCTTTCTATCCCACGAGAACACAATTTTCCTTAATGAAAAACAACAAACATTTTTATGTATTGGTAAATGGCTTCAACGACAAATATTTGCATTTAATGCAACGCCATGAAATGTTGTTTCCACTAAATAAACATAAACCGTTCCAAAACTGTGGCACGAACAAATAAAGTCATTAAAGAGAGTAAAACGATGAATAATTATGTCACGAAATCACCGGGTCTTTTTTAGGAGTTTTGTTCACACCTGCCTCATTTAACTAAAACAATATGCTCCCGTGATTGTATCTTGCATAAACCAAGATAGAGTAGTCTGTCACATCAAAATTTACCTTTGCTACACTTTTCCTATAAACAAGGCTTTGCACATTTACAATCAATCCTCCATATACATTTCCACGGTAATTTGTCAAAGCATTTATTTTTAATTTTATAAATCAACTAGAATGTGCGGTCATATACTATGCAAAGACGTAGCATAAATAAAAACTTAAAGAATGGGAAACAAGCGTTAACGAGTACGTGTACCGTTTACTGTAATGTAACAAGTTTTTAATGGAAACATCACGAAAAATTATTTATCAGCCAATCTCAATCAAAGATAATTACATATTCCATTTCATACCAATCATTTCTTAGTAACAGACAACACAAAATAAATCCAAGATCAAAACTTATAAGTTTGGTTGGTTTGTTGGTTGGTTGAATTTTTACGGCGCACCAGCACAATGAGGCCATTTAGCGCCATACAAAAGGTTATATCCTTCATTATATACAAATGGTAAAGAGGTTATGTATCGGCCAGCGATACGAAACCAAATAGCTAAAGGTAAAACGATAAGAATGGTAACGGTGATAAAAAATAAAATTTCGATCAACGGGGATTGCAAATGTATGACAACGAATACATATGAAAAGTAATTAAAATCTAGCGACCATATAAATATAGCACATACAAATGTTTAAGATGATGACATAAAACTTATGATATATGTTTACTTCTTTAAGGAAGTCTATAACATAAGAAATACTGTTTCAAAGAGTCCTTCATGTCTTGCACATTGTAATATTGATTACGTGTAGATTGGAGGTCGAAACACTCCAGCAAAAAATGCTTAGCTATAAACTGCCACACCTCAGACATCATAGCGATACGACTAAAAAATTGTTAAAGCTACGTTAAAAATATAATCACATAAGATTTCATTTCTCTTCAAATTTTTCATTATCATTTGCGGTAGAATTTTTTGTCTTGTCCTTATTTCATTTTCTGTTATCAGTTTATGAATACAAGGGCAAAATAGTCCTAACACAATGACCTGTGTATGGATTAGTTGCAATAACTTATCAAAATAGTCCTAGCACAACGACTTGTGTATGGAATAATTGGAATAACATAAGGCTTTGAGAGGAACATTTTATGACGATCTGGACAATTTGTGAACTCTTTCCAAACGTACTGATAACAATAACATTGTCCAAGTTTGAAAAAAAAGGGAGAAAATTATTGAGGCTAAACAAGTTTTATTCTTCAAATCACCGATTCCACTTTGAGTGTTCTTGTTTAATTTAGTATTTAACACTAGATTTACATAGCCGGTACTCGACACGCATGCGTAATATATTATCCCTCCTTCACTCTCTCTCCCCTGGATATTTTCAGTTTGAAATCACTTGGCAGGAATGTACTTGTATCCAGCTACCCAGCACACATTAGACTACTTAGAGCAAAGACTGTGGTCACCTGTATAGTCCATAACTATTGTATCTGTTGCATAATATAAATTACTTGTTAATTTTGGTGTATATCTATCATATTTTAAGTGATTTTTCAAACAGCCTGGAACGTCAAGGGCAAAGATGTTAACCGCATCTTTTCATCCATTTTTTTCAGTTCTTCCTGTCATGAAAGCAATTAATTTGCTGCCAGTTTATGAATGTTATTTGATTGTGAGCCAGATGGCGTGTATCAATATGATTTACAGGGACTGTTATAGTTATTCCTTCTTCTATAAGGTCCAGACTAGTCCGGTAGCTAGCAGTGTCTGAATCAGTTGTCATGTTGCATACCTGTAGATTGTTTTCTTGAAATGTATATGTCCTTCCTTATAAATGTGTATTCAACTCTAATATTTGTAATGTTATATTTGATCTGCAGTGACATAATTTTGTTTTGTAGTGTTTTCAACTTGAATGTATGCACTGGGTGGCTGGTTGAAAGTGCATAGGACATACTACACTATAAATTGCATTATTATATGTTGAATCACACTGAATATAAATTGTTTTATTTCGTATCATAGAAGCAAACTCCTTGACAAATTTTACATGATCAGCCACTTTTTTCATGTAGGTACATTCAATATTTAGGCAAACATTATTTGAACATTTCTGCATCCTTTTTGTTGAGGGAGCAGGGACATTCGCACTTAAAATAATAATTTCATTGCCTTTGCTCTCTCTCTCTCTATCACCTTGATATTTTCAGTTTGAAATCACTTGGCAAGAATGTACTTCTATCCAGCTACCGATCACACATTAGACTACTTCGAGCAAAGACTGGTCACCTGTATAGTCCTTAACTATTGCATCTGTTGTGAGTTTCAGCCAAATGGCGTGTATCAATATGATTTACAGGGACTGTTATAATTATTCCTTCTTCTATAAGGTCCAGACTAGTCCGGTAGCTAGCAGTGTCTGAATCAGTTGTCATGTTGCATACCTGTAGATTGTTTTCTTGAAATGTATATGTCCTTCCTTATAAATGTGTATTCAACTCTAATATTTGTAATGTTATATTTGCTCTGCAGTGACATAATTTTGTTTTGTAGTGTTTTCAACTTGAATGTATGCACTGGGTGGCTGGTTGAAAGTGCATAGGACATACTACACTATAAATTGCATTATTATATGTTGAGTCACACTGAATATAAATTGTTTTATTTCGTATCATAGAAGCAAACTCCTTGACAAATTTTACATGATCAGCCACTTTTTTCATGTAGGTACATTCAATATTTAGCAAACATTATTTGAACATTTCTGCATCCTTTTTGTTGAGGGAGCAGGGACATTCGCACTTAAAATAATAATTTCATTGCCCTTGCTCTCTCTCTCTCTCTCACCTTGATATTTTCAGTTTGAAATCACTTGGCAAGAATGTACTTCTATCCAGCTACCGATCACACATTAGACTACTTCGAGCAAAGACTGGTCACCTGTATAGTCCTTAACTATTGCATCTGTTGTTTCAGCCAAATGGCGTGTATCAATATGATTTACAGGGACTGTTATAATTATTCCTTCTATAAGGTCCAGACTAGTCCGGTAGCTAGCAGTGTCTGAATCAGTTGTCATGTTGCATACCTGTAGATTGTTTTCTTGAAATGTATATGTCCTTCCTTATAAATGTGTATTCAACTCTAATATTTGTAATGTTATATTTGATCTGCAGTGACACAATTTTGTTGTGTAGCGTTTTCAACTTGAATGTGTGTCCACTTGGTGGCTGGTTCAAAGGGTGTCCTACATAATACACTATAAATTGCATTATATGTTTAGTCACACTGAATATCAATTACATGTATATGTTTTATTTCCTATCATAGAAGTAAACTCCCTGACAAATTTTACATGTTCAGCCAACTTTTTCATGTTGGTACATTCAATATTTAGGCAAGCTGTATTTGAACATTTCTTCATCCTTTTTGATGAGAGAGCAGGGACACTCGCACTTAAAAGAATAGTTCTCATCGCTTCGTTTCCAACAGAAGACTGAAAGTCCTATCTGTATCGCATTATTTATACAGGCAGTTCTTCTTCCACACCCTCTCTTCGGCATTTCTTCATACAGTTGAAACATTCTTGACGTATACCTGAATGTTGAATATATTACTCTCTTCCTCCACAGGAGACCACTTTTCTCTTCATGTTGTAAGTCCCATGATAGATGACTTTGACAGCTCATGGAACACGGTATTCCACATCTCGGCATTTTTTCCAGTGTGCACTAAGATATATATGGCCTCATTGTGCTGGTACCCCGTAAAAATTCAACCAACCAGCCAACCTTCTTCATCAGATCTATTGATGTGAATAGATGAAAAACAAGCTCCACGTCAGAAATGTGGTTTCAGATTTGAAACAGAAGCTATTTAAATAGGCAGCATTGCTATGTACTTAATATAAAGTGATAGAGTGGAATCCCTCTAAAACGCAATGATCTGGGTCCATAAAGTCGGATCGCGTTAAAAGCGGGGTCGCGTTAATGCGGGGTTTTACACTATTTAACTTTTTCCCGAGAATATCATTTAGCTGTAAATTTGAGCTTGTTACTTGATATGCCAAATCAAGGTATATTCCCATTTGTAACTGAGTGATCGCAAAGTTTGCTTTGTTTATCTTTGTGTTTCAATAATTGATCATTTTATTCGGCTTTATATTGAAAAGTAACTTAACGCTGCTTGATGTGGAAAGTACCCACAAAAATGATTTTGAGTCTTTTTCAAAAAATTGCATTGACTTAACAATGTCATTGCAAGAATTCGACCCTGTCATACTCACTTAACACTCCTACATATTAAAAGGAGAAGACCCACCAGAGTGCATAGCTTGTAATGAACCATTCACCGTTAAGCACTTTATGCTGGAATGCTTCGATCTTCAACCTACGAATAATCATTACTACGTTGTGCAAGACATGAGGGAGCTCTTTAATACAGTTAACATTACCAACATTATAGACTTCCTTAAGGAAGCAAACATTTATTATAAGTTATAGCTTATATTTTATCACCTTGTTCAGTTCTGTGTTATATTTATGCAGTCGATAGATTTTAATTGCCAATCATATGTTTTCGTTATTATACATTTGCACTACCCGTTGATCAGGAAACTTTTAATTATTTACCATCATTACCATTTTATCGCATTTAAATTTCACTCTTTGGTCTCCAATCGCTGGTCGATAAAATTATTTTACCAGTTTTAAACATAAAAGGATATAACATTGTTTGGCGCTAAATAGCCTCAGAGTGCTGGTGCGCCGTAAAAATATAAATCAATCAATCAATAATATGTATTCCTTCACTTCTTTTGGATTATAATTGGAAGGTCGCTGATGACCTTCATAGCAGTGATCATTTTCCAATATATCTTAAGATCACCAGTGCCAAAATTGATGACACAATTCCACAGTGGAACGTAAAGAAAGCTGACTGGGCCAAATTTGAAACACTTTGTACAATCAGACTTAACAGGAATACCATACTAAATGATGATCCAATTCGACAATTTACATCTATCGTAATTGAGAATGCAGAAGAGTCCATTCCTAAAGTCTCGACAAATTCTCAAAAAAAGCCTAAACCATGGTTTACTAAAGAATGTAAAGAAGCCATTAAACAACGCCGAGAAGCACTGAACAAATTCAATAATCATCCAACGCCCGAAAATCTAGCTCAATACCGTATTACTCGGGCTAAAACTCGCCGCACGATTAAAGAAAGTAAACGAACATCATGGAAAAATGTTTCAACTTTAAACTCTCGTTCCTCTATAAACAAAGTTTGGGACACGATCCGCAAAATAAAATGGAAAAGGAAAATACAAATGCCTCCAACACCTGAAGCTAAATAACCTCAATTATAAAAGCAAGCATGAAATAGCTAATGTACTTGCTGATTGTTTCTCCAAAAATTCCCCATCGTCTAATTATTCCGAAGCTTTCCGAAGACTTAAAACTCAAATGAAAAAATACGGTGGAAATTCGAGTTATAACAAATCGTTTTCATTGTCGGAACTTATGGAATCCTTGAATAAGGCCAATGATACTACCGCTGGGCCTGACGATATACATTACAATTTTTAAAACACCTTCCAGAACAATCCTTGACAGTTCTTCTGGAAATCTTCAATGATTTATGGATCACTGGTAATGCACCAAAAATTTGGAAAGAAGCAATAATAATACCAATTCCCAAACCAGGCAAATATAACGCAGATCCTACCAACTACAGACCTATATCACTAACTAGCTGTGTATGTAAAACAATGGAACGAATGATCAATTCTCGGCTTGTATGGTATCTGGAAAGCAACAATTTAATTTCTCCTTTCCAAAGTAGCTTTCGTCATGGTCGTAGTACCAACGATCATCTGGTTAGACTCGAAACATTTATTCGTGATACTTTCATAAAGAGGGAACATTTAGTAGCGGTTTTCTTTGATTTGGAAAAGGCCTATGACACAGCATGGAAGAACGGAATACTAAGTGACCTGCACGATCTGGGTCTAAAAGGCCGACTGCCCTCGTTCATATCAAATTTCCTCTCAGACAGGGAATTCAAAGTACGAGTGGGCTCCACCCTCTCTGATATACACGATCAAGAGACGGGTGTACCCCAAGGCAGTGTTTTATCGGTGACGCTTTTCAACATAAAAATTAATAGCATCACCAAGTGTCTGACACCACGTGTGGATTGCTCACTATATGTTGATGACTTTTTAATATGTTACCGAGCCAAGCATATGCATACAATTGAAAGACATTACAGCAAAATATAAACATAATTCAACATTGGGCCACTACTAACGGCTTCAAATTATCGAAATTAAAAACTGTCTGTATGCATTTCTGTGAGTTACGAAGACATCACGATGGACCTATACTCGCGCTGGAAGGAACACCTATTCCAGTTGTTGAGGAAACAAAATTTTTAGGCATTATTTTCGATAGAAAACTGACTTTTATTTCACACCTGATAGAAAACTGACTTTTATTTCACACCTGAAACATTTGAAAGCCAAATGTTTGAAATATCTTAATTTACTTAAAGTAATAGCGCACACGGACTTGGGTGCTGATAGGAGAGTCATACTCAGTTTGTACAGAACGTTTTATACGCTCCAAATTAGACTATGGTTGCGTTGTTTATAGTTCAGCAAGGAAATCGTATTTAAAGATGCTTGACCCAATCCATCATTAGGGAATTAGACTTGCCCTGGGAGCATTTAAAACATCCCCGTGTGAAAGCCTCCTCGTCGAAGCTGATGAACCACCCTTATCACAACGTAGAGAAATGCTCTCCGCACAATATGCTGCCAAATTAAGATCCAACCGTCTGAACCCAGCTTTTTCGGCAGTTTTTTCCCCCTGTGGGTTCGGGGTAGTAGAATTGGCTCGACGTGCCTCGCTACGTGTCGTAAAAGGCGACTAAGTAGAGGCAACCTGTGTTGCCGTGGGTTGCGACCCGTAATGGAGGAGGAAAGGATCCTGGTAGTTGCAACACACTACTTTGGCCTCTACTTCTCTTAAGACGGGCGGTTGAGATGGGCCCGGTCTCGACAAATCGGCTGGTCACGCCGAGCCCTAGGAAGTCTTAATTAACTCTCTCACCTCCTTTTACTTTATTCTTGTATCTCGCTTGATACCACCGTTGCCCCTATATTCTATTCCTATATCTTTCCCTTTCTTAAATCTTAGAAGACTTCCTAGAAGGCGGTGGCTTAACGGGTCAATCGGGGGGTAAATTTACTGACCTTCGAAATTGGCAACTTCAGGGTCAACCTAAGGTAATTTTACCAACTGAGTATGGTGTTTGTGTATCCCTGGCACTTGAAAAGTGTCCCCTTGTTGGGCTCCTTGGTGGGTGGGGAGCACGGGTGCTGAATCTTTCAATCTGCCATCATGGAAAATTTAAAAAAAACTCCCAAACGTACCAAAACTGTGTCATCAGAGTCGGATGATGAACCATGTAGTGTGGAATCCTTTCCTCGCTTCATGGTCATCCATTCAAAAGACGAAACTAAACAACTTGCCACATTGTCACCATTTATAGTCGAAAAGACTATACTTGGATTAGTCGGCAAGCCAAAAAGTGTGAAGAAGCTAAGGTCAGGTGACCTACTTGTAGAGTGTGAGCGCAAAGCTCAAACTGAAAATATACTGAAAATTAAATCGTTTCACGATATTCCAGTAACCTGCTCCGCCCACTCTACACTTAATACATCAAAAGGCATCATTCGTTGCCGTGACCTTGCTGGAGTCTGCGACAAGGACATCGTCGAGGGCATGAAAACTGAAGGTGTCACTGCAGTCCGTAGAATTCGTATCAAACGAAACAACAATCTGCAGGACACCAACACTATTATACTCACCTTTAATAAGCCCATACTACCTAAAGTGGTCAAGGTTGGCTTCTTACAAGTTAAGGTTGAGGTATATATACCAAATCCCCTCCGATGTTACAAATGCCAAAAATACGGCCATCATGAAGACAGATGCTCTCGAAGCCAAATCTGTGGCCGGTGTGGCGACTCCTCCCACCGTGAATCAGAGTGCAAGGCCACTCCGCACTGCGTAAACTGCGGCAAAGAACATCATGCTGGTTCCAAGGAATGCGACACTTGGAGACAGGAGAAGGAAATCCAGAGGATTAAATATACTAATAATATTCCCTATCCAGAGGCCAGGAAGCTTGTTCAAGCTAGATCATTCCCCGGCCCATCCTTCTCAACTGTAGTAAAGAGCAGCCAGAAAGCAACGAAAGATGCACAAACTCAAACAAACCCGCCTGAACCCCATGCTGACTCAAACATCCCACACTATAAACCGCAGAAAAACTCTACATCGACGCAAACAACATTCAACATTACCTCACCACCAAAATCACCAAATAGCAAGAAAAGGCTTCAAACAAATAGACATAAAAAAGGGTCTGATGACCCTATAAAAATACACAACAGGTTTGAAGACCTAGAGGACATGGATGCGGAGGAATTTGCTTCATGTCCTCAGGGTAACTCCAGATCCAATAACAAAAGATACACCCCCGTACTTCCTCCAGAAAAATAACCAAATTATTTGCCACTCGAAAGGTCTAATATACAGCTGAAATGAAGAACACCATTTTACAATGGAATTGTAGAGGACTTAAAGCCAACTACCATGATATTCTTCTGCTTTTAGATGAACATGATCCTGCAGTACTATGTCTTCAGGAAACATTTTTGAAAACTACAGACAACATCACACTTAAAAAGTACTCCCTGTTTAACCACTACTCTCAGAATGTTGACAGGGCCTCAGGGGGAGTCTCTGTTATTGTGAACAATAGAGCCCCTCATAAGGTCATTCCTCTAAACACAAATTTACAAGCCATTGCTGTAAGCGTCACTCTTCAGCGAGTGATTACATTTTGTTCTATTTACTTACCACCAAACACTAACCTAGTCCCAAACGAATTAGATACCCTTGTGCAACAACTTCCTGCACCATTTGTTTTACTCGGAGATTTTAATGCCCATAATATTCTATGGGGATCAAATCATATAAGTGATAGAGGTCACAAAATTGAATCCCCCTGCGGGTCCGGGGTTGTAGAATTGGCCCGCCGTGCCTCGCTACGTGTCGTAAAAGGCGACTAAGTAGAGGCAACCTGTTTGCCGTGGGTTGCGACCCGTAATGGAGGAGGAAAGGATCCTGGTAGTTGCAACACACTACTTTGGCCTCTACTTCTCTTAAGACGGGCGGTTGAGATGGGCCCGGTCTCGACAAATCGGCTGGTCACGCCGAGCCCTAGGAAGTCTTAATTAACTCTCTCACCTCCTTTTACTTTATTCTTGTATCTCGCTTGATACCACCGTTGCCCCTATATTCTATTCCTATATCTTTCCCTTTCTTAAATCTTAGAAGACTTCCTAGAAGGCGGTGGCTTAACGGGTCAATCGGGAGGTAAATTTACTGACCTTCGAAATTGGCAACTTCAGGGTCAACCTAAGGTAATTTTACCAACTGAGTATGGTGTTTGTGTATCCCTGGCACTTGAAAAGTGTCCCCTTGTTGGGCTCCTTGGTGGGTGGGGAGCACGGGTGCTGAATCTTTCAATCTGCCATCATGGAAAATTTAAAAAAAACTCCCAAACGTACCAAAACTGTGTCATCAGAGTCGGATGATGAACCATGTGGTGTGGAATCCTTTCCTCGCTTCATGGTCATCCATTCAAAAGACGAAACTAAACAACTTGCCACATTGTCACCATTTATAGTCGAAAAGACTATACTTGGATTAGTCGGCAAGCCAAAAAGTGTGAAAAAGCTAAGATCAGGTGACCTACTTGTAGAGTGTGAGCGCAAAGCTCAAACTGAAAATATAATGAAAATTAAATCGTTTCACGATATTCCAGTAACCTGCTCCGCCCACTCTACACTTAATACATCAAAAGGCATCATTCGTTGCCGTGACCTTGCTGGAGTCTGCGACAAGGACATCGTCGAGGGCATGAAAACTGAAGGTGTCACTGCAGTCCGTAGAATTCGTATCAAACGAAACAACAATCTGCAGGACACCAACACTATTATACTCACCTTTAATAAGCCCATATTACCTAAATTGGTTAAGGTTGGCTTCTTACAAGTTAAGGTTGAGGTATATATACCAAATCCCCTCCGATGTTACAAATGCCAAAAATACGGCCATCATGAAGACAGATGCTCTCGAAGCCAAATCTGTGGCCGGTGTGGCGACTCCTCCCACCGGGAATCAGAGTGCAAGGCCACTCCGCACTGCGTAAACTGCGGCAAAGAACATCATGCTGGTTCCAAGGAATGCGACACTTGGAGACAGGAGAAGGAAATCCAGAGGATTAAATATACTAATAATATTCCCTATCCAGAGGCCAGGAAGCTTGTTCAAGCTAGATCATTCCCCGGCCCATCCTTCTCAACTGTAGTAAAGAGCAGCCAGAAAGCAACGAAAGATGCACAAACTCAAACAAACCCGCCTGAACCCCATGCTGACTCAAACATCCCACACTATAAACCGCAGAAAAACTCTACATCGACGCAAACAACATTCAACATTACCTCACCACCAAAATCACCAAATAGCAAGAAAAGGCTTCAAACAAATAGACATAAAAAAGGGTCTGATGACCCTATAAAAATACACAACAGGTTTGAAGACCTAGAGGACATGGATGCGGAGGAATTTGCTTCATGTCCTCAGGGTAACTCCAGATCCAATAACAAAAGATACACCCCCGTACTTCCTCCAGATAAATAACCAAATTATTTGCCACTCGAAAGGTCTAATATACAGCTGAAATGAAGAACACCATTTTACAATGGAATTGTAGAGGACTTAAAGCCAACTACCATGATATTCTTCTGCTTTTAGATGAACATGATCCTGCAGTACTATGTCTTCAGGAAACATTTTTGAAAACTACAGACAACATCACACTTAAAAAGTACTCCCTGTTTAACCACTACTCTCAGAATGTTGACAGGGCCTCAGGGGGAGTCTCTGTTATTGTGAACAATAGAGCCCCTCATAAGGTCATTCCTCTAAACACAAATTTACAAGCCATTGCTGTAAGCGTCACTCTTCAGCGAGTGATTACATTTTGTTCTATTTACTTACCACCAAACACTAACCTAGTCCCAAACGAATTAGATACCCTTGTGCAACAACTTCCTGCACCATTTGTTTTACTCGGCGATTTTAATGCCCATAATATTCTATGGGGATCAAATCATATAAGTGATAGAGGTCACAAAATTGAAGACTTTATTTCTAGACACGATCTGTGTCTCTATAATACCAAAATACCTACATACCTACACCCAGGCACGGGTACATACACATGCATCGATTTGACAATTTGTTCTCCCTCGCTGCTTTTGGACTATGAATGGAAGGTCGCTGATGATCTCCACAGTAGCGATCACTTCCCAATCTCACTTGTAAATCTTAACTCTACAATTGATGAAGTAATTCCACAATGGAATTTAAAGAAGGCCGACTGGGTCAAGTTCGAAATACTCTGCAAAACTAGGCTGAATGAGGACACAGTTTTCAATGTTAGCGATCCCATTCAGCTTTTTACATCTATTCTAATAGCAATTGCAGAAGACTCTATTCCCAAGTCCTCTACCAACTGTAAAAGAATCTTAAAACCTTGGGTCACTAAGGAATGTACGGAAGCCATTAGACTACGTCGAAAAGCATTAAACAAATTTAATAATCATCCGACGCCCGAAAACTTAGCTGTATATCGCATTGCCAGAGCCAAAGCTCGTCGCACAATCAGGGAAAGTAAACGAGCATCATGGAAGAAATATGTTTCTTCTTTAAACTCTCGTTCCTCTGTTCAGAAGGTTTGGGATACTGTACGCAAAATAAACGGAAAGAACAAACAAAACCCTCTCCGACAACTGCAACTAAACAATAACAACTTTAATTCAAAACGTGACATTGCAAATACTCTTGCTGACAGTTTCTCCAAAAATTCATCATCATCTAATTATACCGAAGCCTTCCAAAAACTTAAAGCTCAAAAAGAAAAGTCACGTTTAAAATTCACATCCAAGAACTCGGAAAATTATAATCAGTTGTTCTCATTATCAGAGCTTAGGGAGGCTTTAGATAAGGCCCATGATACATCCACTGGGCCTGATGAAATACATTACCAGTTTTTGAAACACCTTCCAGAACCATCATTAAAAACTCTTTTAAAACTCTTCAATGATGTATGGATTATTGGTAATGTACCCAAAAACTGGAAAGAAGCAATTGTAATACCAGTTCCCAAACCCGGTAAAGATAGCGAAGACCCCAACAGCTACCGACCAATTGCACTGACAAGCTGTGTGTGCAAAACAATGGAACGAATGATCAATACTCGACTACTCTGGTACTTAGAAGCTAACAATTTAATATCTCCTTTCCAAAGTGGCTTTCGATATGGACGGAGTACTAATGATCATCTAGTTAGACTAGAAACATTCATTCGTGATACCTTTATCAAAAAAGAACATTTAGTAGCGGTATTTTTTGATTTAGAAAAGGCCTATGACACAACATGGAAGTACGGGATACTAAAAGACCTGCACGATCTGGGTCTCAAAGGCCGTCTGCCCTCATTTATCTCTAATTTTCTCTCTGACAGGGAATTCAAAGTTCGAGTGGGCTCTACCCTCTCCGATACACACCAGCAAGAGATGGGTGTGCCCCAGGGCAGTATTTTATCTGTGACGCTTTTTAACATCAAAATCAATAGTATCACCAAATGCTTAGCTCCCGGTGTTGACTGCTCATTATATGTTGACGATTTTTTAATTTGTTATCGCTCAAAACACATGCATACAATTGAGAGGCAACTACAGCAAAATATCAATAAGATTCAAAGTTGGGCCAGTAATAACGGTTTCAAATTTTCAAAATCAAAAACAGTATGCATGCATTTTTGTCAGTTGCGAAGACATCATGATAACCCTAAACTCACGCTGGATGGAACACTTATTCCAGTTGTTGAGGAAACAAAATTCTTGGGTGTTCTTTTTGACAAGAAGCTGACATTCATACCACACATTAAGAATTTGAAAGCTAAATGCTTAAAAGCCTTAAATTTGATTAAAGTAATTGCTCACACTGATTGGGGTGCTGATAAAAAAGTCCTCCTTAATTTGTATAGAACATTTATCCGTTCCATCTTAGACTATGGATGCATTGTTTATGGTTCAGCTAGGAAGTCTTATTTGAAAATGCTTGACCCAATTCATCATCAGGGAATAAGACTTGCTCTAGGAGCATTTAAGACATCTCCGTGTGAAAGCCTTCTCGCGGAAGCGAATGAACCACCTTTATCGCATCGCAGAGAAATGCTTTCTGCACATTATGCTCTTAAATTACGATCCAACCCTCTGAACCCAGCTTTTTCGGCCGTTTTTCATCCAAATTACAAAGCTTTATACGTAAATAAACCAAATGCTATACCTTCATTTGGTATTAGAATATCATCCTGCTTTGACCAAATCAAATGTAATCTATCTTTAATCCAGAAAACTTTTGTCTCGAAAACACCACCTTGGCTCATTAAGCAACCCCAAGTGAATTTTACGTTACACGATCGGAAAAAATCTGAGACAAACCCTATCTATTCTTGAATTCTTATCATGATCTACTCAATGAATTTACACATTATGCTAGATTTTATACTGATGGATCAAAGGTTGCTGATAAGGCTGCTGCAGCCTTCGTCAGTGGCAAACACATAACCAAAGAGCGTTTGCCAAATGATGCATCCATATTTACAGCGGAAATCAGAGCAATAGACCTTGCTCTGACATTTATCGAAACTAATCATATTCTAAATAGTATTATCTTCTGTGACTCATTATCAGTGCTTCAGGCGCTACACAATATCAAACTAGATAATCCACTATTGGTGAATGTTTTGATAAAAAACTCTGAACTTAGTGCCTCATGCAATATAGTATACTGTTGGCTACCTAGCCATATTGGTATTAGAGGTAACGAAGAAGCAGACCGGGCTGCTAAGATGGCCCTATCTTTAGAACCATCGGATTTTAAATTACCATATTCTGATTTTAAACCTTGTATCAAAAAGTATCTACGTCAAAAGTGGCAGGTATCATGGGATGATGCAATCAATAACAAACTTCATGCCATCAAACCAATCTTGGGAGAATGGACTCCTTCCTACAGAACTATTCGTAGGGAGGAGGTTGTCATTGCAAGAATCAGAATCGGTCATACATACATTACCCACTCACACATACTAAAAGGTGAAGATCCACCAGAGTGCGTTCCTTGCAATGTACCATTTACTGTTGAACACTTTATGACCACGTGTTCCGACCTGCAACCTACGCGTGATAAATACTATAATGTACACGACATGCAGGAACTTTTTGATACTATTCAAATCACTAGTATTTTAGAGTTCCTAAAGGAAGTAAATCTTTATTTTAAACTGTAACTTTTTATGACCTTACCCAAACTAATTTTTAACTAATACCAATACCAACTATTATTTACATCTTTTCATCAAGATACATTATTTACATCTCCCGTTGATCGGGAACCAATATCTTTAACTGTTACCAACATTTACCATTTTATATTTATCTACTATGGATTTTTTTACTATATCGCTGGTCAATATTGAACTTTTTTTACAAATATGACCTACTGTATGGCGCTAAATAGCCTAAAAGTGCTGGTGCGCCGTTAAAATTTAATCAATCAATCAATCAATCAATCTAGACACGATCTGTGTCTCTATAATACCAAAACACCTACATACCTACACCCAGGCACGGGTACATACACATGCATCGATTTGACAATTTGTTCTCCCTCGCTGCTTTTGGACTATGAATGGAAGGTCGCTGATGATCTCCACAGTAGCGATCACTTCCCAATCTCACTTGTAAATCTTAACTCTACAATTGATGAAGTAATTCCACAATGGAATTTAAAGAAGGCCGACTGGGTCAAGTTCGAAATACTCTGCAAAACTAGGCTGAATGAGGACACAGTTTTCAATGTTAGCGATCCCATTCAGCTTTTTACATCTATTCTAATAGCAATTGCAGAAGACTCTATTCCCAAGTCCTCTACCAACTGTAAAAGAATCTTAAAACCTTGGGTCACTAAGGAATGTACGGAAGCCATTAGACTACGTCGAAAAGCATTAAACAAATTTAATAATCATCCGACGCCTGAAAACTTAGCTGCATATCGCATTGCCAGAGCCAAAGCTCGTCGCACAATCTGGGAAAGTAAACGAGCATCATGGAAGAAATATGTTTCTTCTTTAAACTCTCGTTCCTCTGTTCAGAAGGTTTGGGATACTGTACGCAAAATAAACGGAAAGAACAAACACAACCCTCTCCGACAACTGCAACTAAACAATAACAACTTTAATTCAAAACGTGACATTGCAAATACTCTTGCTGACAGTTTCTCCAAAAATTCATCATCATCTAATTATACCGAAGCCTTCCAAAAACTTAAAGCTCAAAAAGAAAAGTCACGTTTAAAATTCACATCCAAGAACTCGGAAAATTATAATCAGTTGTTCTCATTATCGGAGCTTAGGGAGGCTTTAGATAAGGCCCATGATACATCCACTGGGCCTGATGAAATACATTACCAGTTTTTGAAACACCTTCCAGAACCATCATTAAAAACTCTTTTGAAACTCTTCAATGATGTATGGATTATTGGTAATGTACCCAACAACTGGAAAGAAGCAATTGTAATACCAGTTCCCAAACCCGGTAAAGATAGCGAAGACCCCAACAGCTACCGACCAATTGCACTGACAAGCTGTGTGTGCAAAACAATGGAACGAATGATCAATTCTCGACTACTCTGGTACTTAGAAGCTAACAATTTAATATCTCCTTTCCAAAGTGGCTTTCGATATGGACGGAGTACTAATGATCATCTAGTTAGACTAGAAACATTCATTCGTGATACCTTTATCAAAAAAGAACATTTAGTAGCGGTATTTTTTGATTTAGAAAAGGCCTATGACACAACATGGAAGTACGGGATACTAAAAGACCTGCACGATCTGGGTCTCAAAGGCCGACTGCCCTCATTTATCTCTAATTTTCTCTCTGACAGGGAATTCAAAGTTCGAGTGGGCTCTACCCTCTCCGATACACACCAGCAAGAGATGGGTGTGCCCCAGGGCAGTATTTTATCTGTGACGCTTTTTAACATCAAAATCAATAGTATCACCAAATGCTTAGCTCCCGGTGTTGACTGCTCATTATATGTTGACGATTTTTTAATTTGTTATCGCTCAAAACACATGCATACAATTGAGAGGCAACTACAGCAAAATATCAATAAGATTCAAAGTTGGGCCAGTAATAACGGTTTCAAATTTTCAAAATCAAAAACAGTATGCATGCATTTTTGTCAGTTGCGAAAACATCATGATAACCCTAAACTCACGCTGGATGGAACACTTATTCCAGTTGTTGAGGAAACAAAATTCTTGGGTGTTCTTTTTGACAAGAAGCTGACATTCATACCACACATTAAGAATTTGAAAGCTAAATGCTTAAAAGCCTTAAATTTGATTAAAGTAATTGCTCACACTGATTGGGGTGCTGATAAAAAAGTCCTCCTTAATTTGTATAGAACATTTATCCGTTCCATCTTAGACTATGGATGCATTGTTTATGGTTCAGCTAGGAAGTCTTATTTGAAAATGCTTGACCCAATTCATCATCAGGGAATAAGACTTGCTCTAGGAGCATTTAAGACATCTCCGTGTGAAAGCCTTCTCGCGGAGGCGAATGAACCACCTTTATCGCATCGCAGAGAAATGCTTTCTGCACATTATGCTCTTAAGTTACGATCCAACCCTCTGAACCCTGCTTTTTCGGCCGTTTTTCATCCAAATTACAAAGCTTTATACGTAAATAAACCAAATGCTATACCTTCATTTGGTATTAGAATATCATCCTGCTTTGACCAAATCAAATGTAATCTATCTTTAATCCAGAAAACCTTTGTCTCGAAAACACCACCTTGGCTCATTAAGCAACCCCAAGTGAATTTTACGTTACACGATCGGAAAAAATCTGAGACAAACCCTATCCTATTCTTGAATTCTTATCATGATCTACTCGATGAATTTACACATTATGCTAGATTTTATACTGATGGATCAAAGGTTGCTGATAAGGCTGCTGCAGCCTTCGTCAGTGGCAAACACATAACCAAAGAGCGTTTGCCAAATGATGCATCCATATTTACAGCGGAAATCAGAGCAATAGACCTTGCTCTGACATTTATCGAAACTAATCATATTCTAAATAGTATTATCTTCTGTGACTCATTATCAGTGCTTCAGGCGCTACACAATATCAAACTAGATAATCCACTATTGGTGAATGTTTTGATCAAAAACTCTGAGCTTAGTGCCTCATGCAATATAGTATACTGTTGGCTACCTAGCCATATTGGTATTAGAGGTAACGAAGAAGCAGACCGGGCTGCTAAGATGGCCCTATCTTTAGAACCATCGGATTTTAAATTACCATATTCTGATTTTAAACCTTGTATCAAAAAGTATCTACGTCAAAAGTGGCAGGTATCATGGGATGATGCAATCAATAACAAACTTCATGCCATCAAACCAATCTTGGGAGAATGGACTCCTTCCTACAGAACTATTCGTAGGGAGGAGGTTGTCATTGCAAGAATCAGAATCGGTCATACATACATTACCCACTCACACATACTAAAAGGTGAAGATCCACCAGAGTGCGTTCCTTGCAATGTACCATTTACTGTTGAACACTTTATGACCACGTGTTCCGACCTGCAACCTACGCGTGATAAATACTATAATGTACACGACATGCAGGAACTTTTTGATACTATTCAAATCACTAGTATTTTAGAGTTCCTAAAGGAAGTAAATCTTTTTTTTAAACTGTAACTTGTTATGACCTTACCCAAACTAATTTTTAACTAATACCAATACCAACTATTATTTACATCTTTTCATTAAGATACATCATTTACATCTCCCGTTGATCGTGAACCAATATCTTTAACTGTTACCAACATTTACCATTTTATATTTATCTACTATGGATTTTTTACTATATCGCTGGTCGATATTGAACCTTTTTACAAATATGACCTACTGTATGGCGCTAAATAGCCTAAAAGTGCTGGTGCGCCGTTAAAATTTAATCAATCAATCAATCAATCAATCGGCAGTTTTTGAACCGAGATATAAAACCTTGTATGACAATAAACCGAATGCCATACCTACATTGGGCATTAGAATATCACAATATCTCGAAAGTACCCATATCGATCTTTCAAAAATTCTGAAAGCAAACATATCCGAAACACCCCCGGGGCTACTTCAGCAACCAAGGGTATTTTTCCCGTTACACGATGGAAAAAAATCTGAGACAAACCCTTCCATTTTCCACAACTCTTACCATGAACTCCTCTTACAATTTGAAAATTATACAAAAATATATTCTGAGGGATCAAAAGATGAGGAAAAGGCTGCTGCAGCCTTCGTAAATAGAAAACACAAAGTTCGCTTGGCAGATGGTACTTCAGTTTTTTCAGCCGAAATTAGAGCAATAGACCTTGCTTTGTAATACATTGCAAGTAAGCGTATTTCAAATAGCATAATCTTCTCCCGACTCACTATCAGTACTTCAGTCACTACATAATAGAAAACTGAAGTAAACCTATATTATAAGTTATAACTTCTATTTTATCATCTTAAACATTTTTGTGCTTTATATATATATATATATATATATATATATATATATATATATATATATATATATATATATATATATATATATTCGCTAGATTTTAATTACCTTTCATATGTTTTCGTTGTCATATTATTTGCAATCACCGTTGATCGGGAAACTATTTCTTATCACCGTTACCATTCTTATTGTTTTACCTTTAGCTATTTGGTTTCGTATCGCTGGCTGATACAGACCCTTTTTACCATTTGTATATAATGAAGAATATAACCTTTTGTATGGCCTCTTTGTGATGGTGCGCCTTAAAATTTCAACCAACAAAAAGACCTGCACGATCTGGGTCTAAAAGGTTGACTTCCCTTATTCATATCAAACTTCCTCAAAGATAGAGAATTCAAGGTACGAGTGGGATCCACCCACTCTGATATACACAATCAAGAGAAGAGTGTGCCCCAGGGCAGTATTTTATCGGTAACGCTTTTCAATATAAAAATTAATAGCATCACCAAGTGTTTTGAGTCCTGGTGTGGATTGCTCCCTATATGTTGATGACTTTTAAATATGTTACCGCGCCAAGCACATGCATATAATCGAAAGACAATTACAACAAAATATCAACAAGATCCAAAACTGGGCCAATACTAACGGTTTCAATTTTTCGAGAACAAAAAATGTATGCATGCATTTTTGTCAATTACGAAGACATCTTGACGGACCAAGACTAAAGATGGACGGAACACCTATTTCAGTTGTTGAAGAAGTAAACTTTTTAGGTATCATCTTCGATAGAAGACTGATCTTTATCCCACACCTAAAGAATTTAAAAGCTAAATGCCTCAAATCTCTGGATTTACTTAAAGTAATAGCACACACTGACTGGGGTGCTGATAGAAAAGTCATAATCGGCATATACAGAACGTTCATTCGCTCGAAACTAGAATATGGTAGCATTGTCTATGGTTCAGCAAGAAAGTCTTACTTGAAGATACTTGACCCAATCCCTCATCAGGGAATAAGACTTGCCCTGGGAGCATATAAGACATCCCCGTGTGAAAGCCTACTCGTTGAAGCGAACGAACCACCTTTAGCACAACGAAGAGAAATGCTTTCCGCACAGTATGCTCTCAAATTAAGATCAAACCCTCTGAACTCTGCTTTTTCGGCTGTTTTTGAACCCAAATATAAAACCTTACATGACAATAAACCAAATGTCATACCTATATTTGGCATTAGAATATTACAATTCCTTAATAGTACAAAAGTTGATATTTCGAAAATTCTGAACACGACCATTTCCGAAACACCTCCATGGCTACTTAAGCAACCAAGGGTACGTTTCACGCTACACGATGGAAAAAAATCGGAAACAAACCCTTCCATCTTCCTCAGCTCTTGCCATGAACTCCTCTCTCAATTTGAAAAATATACAAGAATATCACCTTGTTCAGTTTTGTGTTATATTTATGCAGTCGATAGATTTTAATTGCCAATCATATGTTTTCGTTATTATACATTTGCACTCCCCGTTGATCGGGTAACTTTTAATTCTTTACCATCATTACCATTTTTATCGCATTACCTTTCACTGTTTGGTCTCCAATCGCTGGTCGATAAAATTATTTTACCAGTTTTAAACATAAAAGGATATAACATTGTTTGGCGCTAAATAGCCTCAGAGTGCTGGTGCGCCGTAAAAATATAAATCAATCAATCAATCAACCAGTTTTAAACATAAGAGGATATAACATTTTGTTTTGGCGCTAAATAGCCTCAAAAAGATGAGGAAAAGGCCGCTGCAGCCTTCGTTAGTGAAAAATACATAAAAAATGTTTGGTTTGTATGCCAAATGGTACGTCAATTTTTTCAGCCGAAATCAGAGCAATAGACCTTGCTTTGCAATACATTGTAGGCAAGCGTATTTTAAACAGCATTAATTTCTCCGATTCACTATCAGTACTTCAGTCACTACATAACAGAAAACTGGAGAATTCATTATTAGCAAATATTCTCCTTAAGCATACTGGTAGTTGCAACACACTACTTTGGCCTCTACTTCTCTTAAGACGGGCGGTTGAGATGGGCCCGGTCTCGACAAATCGGCTGGTCACGCCGAGCCCTAAGAAGTCTTAATTAACTCTCACCTCCTTTTACTTTATTCTTGTATCTCGCTTGATACCACCGTTGCCCCTATATTCTATTCCTATATCTTTCCCTTTCTTAAATCTTAGAAGACTTCCTAGAAGGCGGTGGCTTAACGGGTCAATCGGGGGGTAAATTTACTGACCTTCGAAATTGGCAACTTCAGGGTCAACCTAAGGTAATTTTACCAACTGAGTATGGTGTTTGTGTATCCCTGGCACTTGAAAAGTGTCCCCTTGTTGGGCTCCTTGGTGGGTGGGGAGCACGGGTGCTGAATCTTTCAAACTGCCATCATGGAGAATTTAAAAAAAACTCCCAAACGTACCAAAACTGTGTCATCAGAGTCGGATGATGAACCATGTAGTGTGGAATCCTTTCCTCGCTTCATGGTCATCCATTCAAAAGACGAAACTAAACAACTTGCCACATTGTCGCCATTTATAGTCGAAAAGACTATACTTGGATTAGTCGGCAAGCCAAAAAGTGTGAAAAAGCTAAGATCAGGTGACCTACTTGTAGAGTGTGAGCGCAAAGCTCAAACTGAAAATATACTGAAAATTAAATCGTTTCACGATATTCCAGTAACCTGCTCCGCCCACTCTACACTTAATACATCAAAAGGCATCATTCGTTGCCGTGACCTTGCTGGAGTCTGCGACAAGGACATCGTCGAGGGCATGAAAACTGAAGGTGTCACTGCAGTCCGTAGAATTCGTATCAAACGAAACAACAATCTGCAGGACACCAACACTATTATACTCACCTTTAATAAGCCCATACTACCTAAAGTGGTCAAGGTTGGCTTCTTACAAGTTAAGGTTGAGGTATATATACCAAATCCCCTCCGATGTTACAAATGCCAAAAATACGGCCATCATGAAGACAGATGCTCTCGAAGCCAAATCTGTGGCCGGTGTGGCGACTCCTTCCACCGTGAATCAGAGTGCAAGGCCACTCCGCACTGCGTAAACTGCGGCAAAGAACATCATGCTGGTTCCAAGGAATGCGACACTTGGAGACAGGAGAAGGAAATCCAGAGGATTAAATATACTAATAATATTCCCTATCCAGAGGCCAGGAAGCTTGTTCAAGCTAGATCATCCCCGGCCCATCCTTCTCAACTGTAGTAAAGAGCAGCCAGAAAGCAACGAAAGATGCACAACTCAAACAAACCGCCTGAACCCATGCTGACCTCAAACATCCCACACTATAAACCGCAGAAAAAACTCTACATCGACGCAAACAACATTCAACATTACCTCACCACCAAATCACCAAATAGCAAGAAAAGGCTTCAAACAAATAGACATAAAAAAGGGTCTGATGACCCTATAAAAATACACAACAGGTTTGAAGACCTAGAGGACATGGATGCGGAGGAATTTGCTTCATGTCCTCAGGGTAACTCCAGATCCAATAACAAAAGATACACCCCCGTACTTCCTCACGAAAAGAAAAATAACAAATTATTTGCCACTCGAAAGATCTAATATACAGCTGAAATGAAGAACACCATTTTACAATGGAATTGTAGAGGACTTAAAGCCAACTACTATGATATTCTTCTGCTTTTAGATGAACATGATCCTGCAGTACTATGTCTTCAGGAAACATTTTTGAAAACTACAGACAACATCACACTTAAAAAGTACCACTACTCTCAGAATGTTGACAGGGCCTCAGGGGGAGTCTCTGTTATTGTGAACAATAGAGCCCCTCATAAGGTCATTCCTCTAAACACAAATTTACAAGCCATTGCTGTAAGCGTCACTCTTCAGCGAGTGATTACATTTTGTTCTATTTACTTACCACCAAACACTAACCTAGTCCCAAACGAATTAGATACCCTTGTGCAACAACTTCCTGCACCATTTGTTTTACTCGGAGATTTTAATGCCCATAATATTCTGTGGGGATCAAATCATATAAGTGATAGAGGTCACAAAATTGAAGACTTTATTTCTAGACACGATCTGTGTCTCTATAATACCAAAATACCTACATACCTACACCCAGGCACGGGTACATACACATGCATCGATTTGACAATTTGTTCTCCCTCGTGCTTTTGGACTATGAATGGAAGGTCGCTGATGATCTCCACAGTAGCGATCACTTCCCAATCTCACTTGTAAATCTTAACTCTACAATTGAGGAAGTAATTCCACAATGGAATTTAAAGAAGGCCGACTGGGTCAAGTTCGAAATACTCTGCAAACTAGGCTGAATGAGGACACAGTTTTCAATATTAGCGATCCCATTCAGCTTTTTACGTCTATTCTAATAGAAATTGCACAAGACTCTATTCCCATGTCCTCTACCAACTGTAAAAGAATCTTAAAACCTTGGGTCACTAAGGAATGTACGGAAGCCATTAGACTACGTCGAAAAGCATTAAACAAATTTAATAATCATCCGACGCCCGAAAACTTAGCTGTAGCTGTATATCGCATTGCCAGAGCCAAAGCTCGTCGCACAATCAGGGAAAGTAAACGAGCATCATGGAAGAAATATGTTTCTTCTTTAAACTCTCGTTCCTCTGTTCAGAAGGGTTTGGGATACTGTACGCAAAATAAACGGAAAGAACAAACACAACCCTCTCCGACAACTGCAACTAAACAATAACAACTTTAATTCAAAACGTGACATTGCAAATACTCTTGCTGACAGTTTCTCCAAAAATTCATCATCATCTAATTATACCGAAGCCTTCCAAAACTTAAAGCTCAAAAAGAAAAGTCACGTTTAAAATTCACATCCAAGAACTCGGAAATTATAATCAGTTGTTCTCATATCGGAGCCTTAGGAGGCTTTAGATAAGGCCCATGATACATCCACTGGGCCTGATGAAATACATTACCAGTTTTTGAAAAACCTTCCAGAACCATCATTAAAAACACTTTTAACACTCTTCACTTCAATGATGTATGGATATTGGTAATGTACCCAACAACTGGAAAGAAGCAATTGTATACCAGTTCCAAACCCGGTAAAGATAGCGAAGACCCCAACAGCTACCGACAATTGCACTGACAGGCTTGTGTGTGCAAAACAATGGAACGAATGGTCATTTCTCGACTACTCTGGTACTTAGAAGCTAACAATTTTATATCTCCTTTCCAAAGTGGCTTTCGATATGGACGGAGTACTATTGATCATCTAGTTAGACTAGTAACATTCATTCGTGATACCTTTATCAAAAAGAACATTTAGTAGGGTATTTTTTGATTTAGAAAAGGCCTATGACACAACATGGAAGTACGGGATACTAAAAGACCTGCACGATCTGGGTCTCAAAGGCCGACTGCCCTCATTTATTTCTATTTTCTCTCTGACAGGGAATTCAAAGTTCGAGTGGGCTCTACCCTCTCCGATACACACCAGCAAGAGATGGGTGTGCCCCCCCAGGGCAGTATTTTATCTGTGACGCTTTTTAACTATCAAATCAATAGTATCACAAATGCTTAGCTCCACGGTGTTGACTGCTCATTATATGTTGACGATTGTTTAATTTGTACTCGCTCAAAACACATGCATACAATTGAGCGGCAACTACAGCAAAATATCAGTAAGATTCAAAGTTGGGCAGTAATAACGGTTTCAAAATTTTTCAAAATCAAAAACGGTATGCATGCATTTTTGTTAGTTGCGAAAACATCATGATAACCCAAAGTCACGTGGATGGAACACTTATTCCAGTTGTTGAGGAAACAAAATTCTTGGGTGTTGTGTTTGACAAGAAGCTGACATTCATACCAACACATTAAGAATTTGAAAGCTAAATGCTTAAAGCCTTAAATTTGATTAAAAGTAATTGCTCACACTGATTGGGGTTGCTGATAAAAAGTCCTCCTTATTTTGTATAGATAGAACATTTATCCGTTCCATCTTAGACTATGGATGCATTGTTTATGGTTCAGCTAGGAAGTCTTATTTGAAAATGCTTGACCCAATTCATCATCAGGGAATAAGACTTGCTCTTGGAGCATTTAAGACATCTCCGTGTGTAAGCCTTCTCGCGGAAGCGAATGAACCACCTTTATCGCATCGCAGAGAATGCTTTCTGCACATTATGCTCTTAAGTTACGATCCAACCCTCTGAACCCTGCTTTTTCGGCCGTTTTTCATCCATGTTACAAAGCTTTATACGTAAATAAACCAATGCTATACCTTCATTTGGTATTAGAATATCATCTGCTTTGATCAATTCAAATGTAATCTATCTTTATCCAGAAACTTTTGTCTCGAAAACACCACCTTGGCTCATTAAGCAACCCCAAGTGAATTTTACGTTACACGATCGGAAAAAATCTGAGACAAACCCTATCCTATTCTTTAATTCTTCTTATCATGATCTACTCAATGAATTTACACATTATGAAGATGTTATACTGATGGATCAAAGGTTGCTGATAAGGCTGCTGCAGCCTTCGTCAGTGGCAAACACATAACCAAAGGAGCGTTTGCCAAATGATGCATCCATATTTACAGCGGAAATCAGAGCAATAGACCTTGCTCTGACATTTATCGAAACTAATCATATTCTAAATAGTATTATCTTCTGTGATCATTATCAGTGCTTCAGGCGCTACACATATCAAACTAGATAATCCACTATTGGTGAATGTTTTGAGAATAATCTCTGCACTTAGTGCCTCATGCACTATGGTAGCCTGGTGGCTCCCTAGCCATATTGGTATGCGAGGTAACGAAGAAGCTGACCGGGCGGCTAAGATGGCCCTATCTTTAGAACCATCGGATTTTAAATTACCATATTCTGATTTTAAACCTTGTATCAAAAAGTATCTACGTCAAAAGTGGCCAGGTATCATGGGATAAGGATAATGCAATCAATAACAAACTTCATGCCATCAAACCAATCTTGGGGAGTAATGGACTCCTTCCTACAGAACTATTCGTAGGAGGGGAGGTTGTCAATGCAAGAATCAGAATCGGTCATACATACATTACACACTCACACATACTAAATGGAGAAGATCCACAGAGTGCGGTTCCTTGCAATGTACCATTTACTGTTGAACACTTTATGACCACGTGTTCCGACCTGCAACCTACGCGTGATAAATACTATAATGTACACGACATGCAGGAGCTTTTTGATACTATTCAAATCACTAGTATTTTAGAGTACCTAAAGGAAGTAAATCTTTATTTTAAACTGTAACTTTTTATGACCTTACCCAAACTAATTTTTAACTAATACCATTACCAACTATTATTTACATCTTTTCATCAAGATACATCATTTACATCTCCCGTTGATCGTGAACCAATATCTTTAACTGTTACCAACATTTACCATTTTATATTTATTACTTTACTATGATTTTTTACTATATCGCTGGTCGATATTGAACCTTTTTACAAATATGACCTACTGTATGGCGCTAAATAGCCTAAAAGTGCTGGTGCGCCGTTAAAATTCAATCAATCAATCAATCAATCCTCCAATATTTATGCCTTTTTGCGCTGAAAATGGTATTAAACCCTACAATAACAAGTAGATGAACAAAAACAACAAAACTCGTCACAGTGATATTGATATCAGCACTACCTAACTGGCTGTAGAGGTTCGTGTGTCCATAAACAATAATCTTTAACTTCCATGCATCTTTATCCAAGCACTACAAAAAATGTTTTATTTTGACCATCTTAATAAACAGTTAACAGCACCGTTTTGTTTTTTTTTTTCTTGGCTACGTAAAAGGCTGTCAGTACACTTTGAGGCTGCATAGAGAGGGAAGAAAATGGAATCATTACATCCAGTAGTCTGAAAGATAAAAATCTCAGAGTAACGGTAGGTACCACCCTTTATGAACGCTACCAAATGATTATGACTGCCACTTTCGTACGTGTACACGGCTTAATTTAATTTTCTGCCTGTAAACATTTATAAAATCTGTGGCCGTGTAAACGAAAATACATGTGGCTTTCAGTCACAGAGTTGCTGCCATTTCTAATTAAAATTCCCCGTTGATCGGGAAACGTTATTTTTTTATCACCGTTACCATTTATATCGTTTTACCTTTAGTTATGTGGTTTCTTATCGCTGGCCGATACAGAACCTTTGTACATAACCTTTTGTATGGCGCTAAATTGCTTCTTTGTGCTGGTGCGCCGAAAAAAAATTAACCAACCAACCAACCAATTAAAATTATATATAAGGACTGTTTGGTGGAATGTAAAATGTTTATTCTTTAACTAGAGAAAACTACATTAATTAACATTGAAAGATAGGTGCATCATTATGATCTTACATACGTTACATTTAAGTTTATGGAAACTTTAATTAACCTAGATACCATTGCAGTTCAGTATTCATTGTAGTATACAAAAGCAAAATTTGCGCATGTCCAGGAAGTACGTCAGCTTGTATTAATAACTTTACATCGTGTGCATCTATGTAACAGTGCTTTACAATATCACAACCATCCTAAGGCTATTTTACCTAATTTGTCAAATATCTTAAAACTCACCAAATTCGTATCTTACAATTGTAATACATGGTACATTAAGCCTAGAGTCTTTGGAATCTTTTCGAATACACGGCATCTTTTGTACTATTCTGTATCGTGTAAAGTTTGGTAAACCTTTCAGTCACCGTTTTAAACCTGAAACTAAAAAGCGCTGTGAAATACCTTCGTCTAGTAACTGACCGATCGTTATATATTGACGAGTTGAAATGTTCAAAATCTAAAATTTGTTACATTCACTTCTGACGTTTACATAGGTGTCTTCTTGATTCGGAAGGGTGTCTGTAAAAAGGTAGGAACATAAACCTTCCAAATAAACATAAAAATGAAGTGTTACAAGATAAAGATAACATTTAATGATGTTAAAATTCTGTAAAATGTATATAAAAAAAGTTAATAACTTTTCTTCTTCGTCGTCTTTAAAAATAAAACTTTAAAAATACAATAAAAAAAGATTTTATGTCAGAACTACTAAGGATTACCAATGCTTGTTGAATGCATGCATTCCCTATACCACGCACACATACAGTATGTGCTAGTGATTCAGTGACACGGGGCTACAAGAAGATAAGAACAACAGCAGTACAGGGTAATTCCTTCAAAGTTTAAACTCCGTACCTCAATAACATATCCTATTTGCGTCCGATAGTTTGCTTTATCGTTCTTGTATAAACATGTTTTTTTTATTATAAAACTAATGTAAATTGGATTGCACAATTCTTGTGAGCTTCATCGATTATTTTATTACTTACATATGGCAACTGATTGCCACAATGTTCTTGATGTGAGACTGACACATTCCAGAAACTACTTAAATATGCTTGTTTTTATTGTTCAATATTGCATGATACCGGTTTCCGAATATATATTCATGAAAATGTATTATCACAAGTGATTTGTAAAGACGAAGAATACCGAAGTGAATATCATCATCCCAACACGTCCAATATGAGAGGGAAATGATCTTAATTTGCATGATAGCTTTGACTAATTGATAGATATTTAACACTGAGTATTTAAATGGTCTCAGTTTAAATTTATTTCAATTACTGTTCTTATTTTTAAGATTTTCAAAACACAAGGTCCATTGTGCATTATGTCTCCTTAACGAGAAAGTATTGTACGAATTAACTAATATTAGACCTTTTAAGACAGAATAATAAAACAGTTATGCCAGTCTATTTTTACATTCACAGGAAGGAAGCTGTCTCCTGTGTAGGCAGTGTATGATAAGCTATTATTCCACATATACTGTTTATTTAGTATGCATATGGTGTGTGTGTGTGTGTGTGTGTGTGTGTGTATAAGAGAGAGAGAGAGAGAGAGAGAGAGAGAGAGAGAGAAGGAGTGTAACAGTAATGAAGTATTGGGCATTAAATAATACAGGTAATTAGGTAATTACGTGTGTTAAAACACGCGACTTTCATTCACAACTATAATTATTTAATATTAACATCCAACATTCACCCAACCCTAGGAGAATGGACTCCTTCCTACAGAGCCGTCTTTAGGGAGGAGGTAGTCATTTCAAAAATTCGAATCGGCCGTACTTATTTAACCCACTCCTACATACTAAAATGAGAAGACCTGCCAGAGTGCATTTTGCAATGAACCATTCACTGTTAAGTACTTTATGTTCGAGTGTTTCGACCTCCAATATACGCTTAATCATTACTACAGTGTGCGTGACATTAGGGACTTCATTGAAACAATTAGCATTTCTGATGTTATAGATTTCCTTAGGGAAATAAATATTTATCATAAATTATAGCTTTCATGCCATCATTTTGAACAATTTTATGTGCTACATGTACCGTCGCTACATTTTAATTAACTTTATCTATTATCGTTGTCGTACATCATTTGCACTCCCCGTTAATAGGGCAACTTTATTTTGCTTATTACCGTCACCATTTTATCGTCTTACCTTCAACTGTTTGGTTTTGTATTGCTGATCGATACAAAACATTTTACTACTTTTAAATAATGAAAGATATAACCTTTTGTATGGCGCTAAATAGCCTCATTGTGCTGTTGCGACGTAAAAATTGAACCAACTATCCAACATTCACAAAATTGGTCTCAATATACATAACCATAACACCAATAAAAAAAAACGATAGTGCTTTCTAGTGCTGGTTTTAGCCCAAAGTTTATGCACTTTAGCTTCATCAAGCCTATAATGTAATGTTAAAAATGTATTCTGAAGTGTGCATAGAGCGCAATTATAGCAGTAACTTTGCTATGCCTTAGAATAGGTATTGAGTTGTTTTATTTTGATATGAAATACTTATTGGAATTCACTAAAAATGGTTTGCAGCAGCAATCGTGGAGTACGTAAATTCCAAAGTGTATGGATTATCAGTTCCAGGTTCATTCTTTAATTCAGTTATCGGTTTCTTAAGTCTTGGTGTCCGGTGTGGTATACACAAACACTATAAATAGATTTGTCGCTGGGCAAAATTGGAATTGTTGACCTTGTTCAAACCTCAAGAGCATTTTATTTTAGCTTATCGGTATCACCAGCACCGAGACCAATCAAAGCTATCTTTAGCCTTGAACCCACCTGTACAAAGTGTAAGAAAGGCAAATGACAGTTTTATACATGCCTCAAACAATGAGAAATAGAACACGTTTGTTTTAGTTTTAAAATTCGCTACAATTATTAAAAACGTCTTTATTTTTGTGACCTTAGTGTCAGAAATCGGGGGAAATAGAACGTTGCTATTTTAAACTGCTGTGTATCAGAGATATTCATTTTGAACCCGACGTTTACTTATTCGCTGTCGTTGAAGAAAGAATGCTTTCGAATGGTTGAGAACAACAATAGAAATTGCAAAGAAGAGAGATAACCTATCTAGAACTGCATACATTAAAACCCATCTGGAACGTCAAGATAAATAGTAGGGGCCAAAAAAGAAGGGCCGTGAAGTTAGGAAGAGAGAGACAAGTAGATAGCCAAATCACGGGCAATGAAAAAGGATGACCAATAACCTTCAATAAGGCATTGAAATGAAAGTGAGATATGGTTTAGAGTAGGTCTCCGTTAGAGGACACGTGCTCATACAGGACATCATTTTATTCCCTATTTCACTGCAGTTACAAATTTTAATCCTATTAACAGAGCACAAAGTTTTTTGATCCCTGGAGTGTACTTTTTGGTCATTCCATAACCTAAATTAGTTCATTTAGAAAACGTGCAAATATTGCTTTGACATGGATTCCTACTTTGTATGTGTCCAATTTAAAACCAAATATTCTTACTATTTAATAATTCGTAACAGAATGGAAGCCATGTTAGGACATTGGCTATTGTTGCTTCTACAATGAACTTACAAAGATAAGTCTGCACAAATAAAAGGGAAATTTTCTCTTACAAGTGCTAATGTTTGTCTTTGTTATTTTTTTAACATTATTTTCGAAACGTTATTCTTATGTGTTGTCTTTCTTTTAAACAAAATGCCTGCGAAGGTTTTGTTTTGTTAACAAATTATTTGAAAAAGTTCCGCTTAGTGGGCACTTGAACTAGCAATATCTGAAACGGTACAGTTCACAAATTCGCATGCACCCAACCAATTTGTAGTGGGTCTAATACCGTTGAAATGATTATACACGGTGGATAAGGAATATTTGCCCCTTGCACGATGAATACCTATAGGAGTGAAAGCGTTTTACAGTTTCACAACAGGAAATTCTACCTAAATGACAAACCCTTTAGGGTTTTATCGGGCGCCATACATTACTTCCGAGTTCCACCAGAATACTGGGAGGATAGGTTGGTGAAACTGAGAGCGTGCGGATGCAATACGTTGGAAACGTGAGTAGTAATACTCGGGTTTAGCCTACTTGTCAGATGTCACTGCACCATTATGTATGGAGGACAGGAGAGGACATAATGCTATACTTCATTGTAACCGATGTAGATTGTCATTTTTTTTAAATTTCCCTTTTTTTGTTTTTTACAAAATAACAAATACACTGTCCTAATTTTTTCCCAAGGGAATTTTTGCTAAAAGTTGAAATAATTTTTAACATAACAAATTAGAACAAAGTATCGTTTGCAAAAGGTGATGTCGGAATTCTGGACCTAAGAAAATTTGGGGAAAAAGAATAATTCCCCCGCATGTTAAAGAAACTTTTTTTTCATTTTTTTTAAAATTTTTCATTCTAGAAAATTAAAGAAAAAAAATTTACTCATAAAGTAAACAGCATTCATTATTTGAGAAAAGACATATTTAAATCTTTGTAAACACTTCGACATGAGACTAAATAATCTGAAATTAATTTTATAACTTAGAAATGAATCAATAAGGTATTAAATTAGATAGCCTTTTTTAATTTTTTTTCATCGTACCAATATTTGGTCCACATTTATAGAAGGGGAAAAATTCTAAAATGTTTTTCAGTACCACCCGGGTTTTTGGGAGGGGTGAACTTTAAATAAAACCGTGAGCAATGCTTTTATAGTTGGGTTTTTTTGCCTTTAAATTCCGTGTTTACAAATCAAATTAAATAACTTTCCGCAAACAAAAATTTTGGGAAAAAATTAAAAATCCCTAACACGCAGATTTAAAGTAAAATAAACAAAATTGCTGTGCATGCAGTTTTGATTGTTTCCAGTAAATAGATGTTCAAGATTCCATATTGAATTTGGCTTCTTGCCAACAGGGGGGCAAAAAATTTCATTAAAAGCCTTTTAAAAAATAAAAAATTTAAATTTTGTTTCGGGATGCCCCAAAGGCTTTAATTCACAAAATACATTTTTTAAACCATTTTTTCCCGGCAAAACTATTCGAATTACCAAATTTCCCTTTTAAATTTCCCTAATATTCCTGCATTTCTCATTTTTTTTTTTAATTTCAAAATTTTGATTGAAAATTTGGGAATGTAATAAATCAGAATAAAAAAACCTTTTTTAATTTTTAAAACTATTTGCAGTTTAATGCACTTTTAAAAAATTTTTTTTCCATTTCGTACTGCACATAGTAAAAATTAGGAAAAGATCCCGCGGCAAATGGTTTGAAATCTTACTCAAATGAATGCTGTAGCTTTGGTTTTAAAAATCCTGTCTGGTTAATCTAAAAAAATTTTTAAAAAGGGGGTTTATTTTTGCGTTTTTAAAATACAGTTTGGGCCCTTTCGGGAAGGGTCTTTTTTTGATATGAACAAAAATTTTAAATAAAAAAGGGGAAAGAAAACGAAAAATTTCCCCACGGATTAGGGGCTGAAGCCAAAAGGTTATTGATCAGTCACAATATTTATTGGTTTGTTAGAAGTTTTTAATCATCAGAAAAACTTTGGGTTTCAAAATTTTGGTTTTGGTTAGAATTTGGGTTTTTGGGTTTGGGTACCATAGATTTTTAAAGATCACAGTGGGCCTTTTGTCAAAATTTTCCCTTTCTATTCGTAAGCGTGCCGACCTACTCTTTTCATATCCCAATTGTGTCCCCATCCTTTTAAATTTTTTTATGAACCCATAATGCCCTACGAAATTTTTAAAGGTAGCAGGGGAACCCCACTTTAAATCAAGCAATTTTAAAATTCCCGACTGGTCCAATTTTCAGATTTAAAAGTTTCCTTTGGGTTTTTATATACCGCAAAGGGTTTAAATTCAAAAGGGGTGGCATTAAACTGGTAGTAACCTGTCCCTGTATTCAATTTCCCTGGATGGCCAAAGTGTCGCAGCTCGACATTAAATTCCCATGAATGGTCATATACAAAATTCCATATATGTCAATAGCAACCAATCCAATCTTAACTTCCTTAGAGGACTATAACATCCCATCGCCCCGTTAAATTCGCATAGGCCCCCTTAATGCATCAAACCCTTAATAAGTTTTCCCCTTAAAATTCTAAACCTCAACTGAAAAAAAAAATTCAATTCCTGTATGGCACCTTTGGGCCTTTTTCCCCCTGGGGGCCCGGGGGTTTTGTAAAAAAGGGCCCCCCGGGCCCCTCCCCACTTTCGAAAAAGGGGACAAAGTAGGGGCAACCTGTTCCCGGGGGTTTTGGACCCGAAATGGAGGGAAAAGAATCCTGTTTTTGCAACACACCTACTTTCCTCTACTTTTTTTAAGACGGGGTTGAGAGGGGCCCGGTCCCCGACAAATGGGCGGGTCACGCCGAGCCCTAGAAGTTTTTAAATTAACTCCTCACCCCCTTTTTTATTTTATTCTTGTATCCGTTTGATACCACCCGTTGCCCCTTTTTTCTATTCCAAAATTTTTCCCCTTTTCTTAAATCTTAGAAGATTTCCCTAGAAGGGGGTTTCCCTAAGGGGGAACCCGGGGGAAAATTTTAAACTGACCTTCAAAAATTTGGCAACTTCAGGAAAACCCAAGGTAATTTTAACCAACTGAGAAATGGTGTTTTTTGTACCCGGGCACTTGAAAATTGCCCCCTTTTTGGGCCCCTTTTGGTGGGTGGGGAGCCCCGGGTGCTGAATTTTTTAAAAACTGCCATCATGGAAAAATAAAAAAAACTCCAAACGACCAAAACTTGTCATCAAGTGGGAAATATGAACGGGTAGTGGGGAACCCTTTTCCTCGTTAAATGGTCATCCATTCAAAAGACAAACTAAACAACTTGCCAAAATGCCCAACCATTTTTAGTCGAAAAGACTAAACTTGGATTAGTCGGCCGCCAAAAAGGGGGAAAAAAGCTAAATCATGACCACTTGTAGGTGTGAGCGAAAAACCAAACTGAAAATATACTAAAAATTTAAATCGTTTAAACCATATTCCATAACCTCTCCCCCCACACTACACTTTTCCATCAAAAGGAAACATTCGTTCCGTGCCCTTGCTGGATCGCGACAAGGACACGGGGGGGGCATGAAAACTGAAGGGGGCACGCAGTCCGAAGAATTCAAATAAAACGAAAACAACAATCTGCAGGACACCAACATTATTATACTCCACCTTTAAAAACCCCCAAACTACCAAAAGTGGTCAAGGTTGGTTTTCTTACAATTTAAAGGGGTTTTGGGGTTTTTTTTAACCAAATCCCCCCCAAATTTAAAAATGCCAAAAAACGGCCATCATGAAGACGGGTTTCTCCGAAGCCAAATCTGGGGCCGGTGTGGCACTCCTCCCCCCGGGAAAACCCAGAGTGCCGGGCCCCACCCGCACTGCTAAACTGCGGCAAAGAACATAAATGCGGTTTCCAAAATGCGACCCCTTGGAACGGAAAAAGGAAATCCAAGGTTTTTAAATATATTTAAAATATTCCCAAACCAGGGGCCGGAAGTTTGTTCAAGCTAGATCTTTCCCCGGGCCCATCCCTCTCAACTAAGTAAAAAAAGCCCAAAAACCCCAACGAAAGAGCCCAAACTAAAAAAACCCGCCTAAAACCCCATGCTAAAATAAAACATCCCACACAAAAAAACCGCAAAAACCCCAACATCGCCCCCAAACAACTTTAAACATTACCTCACCCCCCAAATCACCAAATGCAAGAAAAGGCTTCAAACTAATAGAAAAAAAAAAAGGGTCGTGACCCTAAAAAAATAAAACAACGGGTTTTGAAGCCCTAGAGGACTTTGATGCGGGGGAATTTGCTTCAGTCCTCGGGGTAACCCAATCCAAAAACAAAAAAATACACCCCCGTACTCCCCCAGATAAAAAAACCAAAATTATTTGCCACTCAAAGGGCTAATAAACAGCTAAAATGAAAAACCCCAAATTTAAAAAAAGGAAATTTGAAAGGATTTAAACCCCAAACCTACCTTTTAAAACTTCTTTTTTTTAAATGAACATGATCCGCAGTACAAGTCTTCAGGAAACTTTAAAAAAACTACAGAAAAATATCACCCAAAAAAAGTACCCCCTTTTTTAACCACTACTCTCAGAATTTGACAGGGCCCAGGGAGCCCCCTGTTATTGTGAACAATTTGAGCCCCCCATATGTTTATTCTCTAAACACAAAATTTTTCAAGGGCCCTTGCCCGTAAGCGTCACTCTTTTCCGGTGATTACATTTTGTTCTATTTACTTTAAAACCCCAAACACTAAAACCCCTTTTCCCAAAAGATTTAAAACCCTTGGCAACAATTCCGCAACCATTTGTTTTACTCGGGGATTTTAATCCCAAATATTCTATGGGGGTCAAAAACATATAATGATAGAGGTCACCAAAAATTTAAAAACTTTTTTTCCCAGACACATCGTGGGCTCTAAAAACCAAAAAACCTACATACCTACACCCACACGGGAAAAAATACACATGCATTGATTTGACAATTTTTTTCTCCCTCGGGTTTTTGGCTATGAATGGAAGGTCGCGGGTGATCCCCCACATAGCACAAAAACCCCAAACCACTTTAAATCTTAACTCTACAAAAAGATGAAGTAATTCCACAATGGAATTTAAAAAAGGCCGACGGGTCAAGTTCGAAATACCGCCAAACTAGGGGAAAGAGGACACAGTTTTCCCAAAGTTAGCGATCCCCTTCCCTTTTTTCATCTTTCTAAAACAATTTTCAGAAGACCCCTATTTCCCCTCCTCTACCAACTGTAAAAAAAAATCTTAAAAAACCCGGGGCACTAAGAATGTACGGAAGCCCTTAGAACTACTTTTGAAAAGCATTTAAAAAAATTTAATAATCAAAAACCCACGCCCGAAAACTTACTGTATATTTGCATGCCAACCAAAGCTCGTCGCACAATCAGGGGAAATAAACGGAAACAAAGGAAGAAAAAATGTTTTTTTTCTTTAAACTCTCGTTCCTCTGTTTAGAAGGTTTTTATACAGTCCCCCAAAAAAAAACTAAAGAACAAACAAAAACCCCCCTCCGACAACTCAACTAAACAATAACAACTTTAATTCAAAAATGACATTGCAAATACCTTGCTGACAGTTTTTTTCCAAAAATTCATCAATCAAATTAAAACCCAAGCCCTTTCCCAAAAAATTAAAGCTCAAAAAAAAAAGTCACGTTTTAAAACACATTTTTAAAAACTCGGAAAAATTTTTAACATTTTCTCATTACAAGCTTTGGGGGGCTTTTAAAAAGGCCCATGAACATCCACTGGCCTGAAAGAAATACATTTCCAGTTTTTTTAAACACCTTCCAGAACCATCATAAAAAACTCTTTTAAAAATCTTTAATGAGTAAAGGAAAAAATTTTTGGTAATGTACCCAAAACGGAAAGAAGCAATTTAAAACCATTCCCAAACCCGGAAAAAATAGCAAAAACCCCCAAAAGCTTTCCGACCAATTGCGACAAACTTGTGTTCAAAAAAAGGGGCCAAAGATTAATTTCTTTGACACTCCCGGGACTTAAACAAAAAATTAATAACTCCTTTCCAAAGTGGCTTTTGAAGGGCGGGTACTAATGATCATCTAATTTGACAAAAAACATTCATTCGTGATTCCTTTATCAAAAAAGAACATTTAGTAGCGGTAATTTTGATTTTGAAAAAAGGGCCCATACAAACATGGAAGGGACGGGATACTAAAAGACCCCCGCACCCATCTGGTCTCAAAGGCCCTCTGCCCCCCATTTTATCCTAATTTTCTCTCTGACAGGGAATTTCCAAAAATTTTTAGTGGGCTCACCCTCTCCGATTTCACAACCCCGCAAGAGGGTGGGTTTTGCCCAGGGGATAATTTTTTTCTGGGACGCTTTTTAAAATCAAAAACAAAGTATCACCAAAACTTTGCTCCCGGGGTTTACCTGCTCATTAAAAGGTTTTACATTTTTTTAAATTTTTTTATCGGGTCAAACACTTTCCCAAAAAATTGAGAGGCCCAAAACACAAAAAATCAGTAAGATTTTAAAGTTGGGGCCCTAAAAGGGTTTCCAAAAATTTTTAAAAACAAAAACATAAAGCCCTGCATTTTTTTTCATTGCAAGAAACTGAAAAACCCTTAAAATCACGCTGGAAAGGAACACTGATTCCAGTTGTTGAGGAAACAAAATTCTTGGGGGTTTTTTTTTTGAAAAACTGACATTCCCTACCAAAACATTAAAATTGGAAAACTAAATGCTTTAAAAACCCCCCAAATTTTATTAAAAATAATTGCTCAAAACTGATTGGGGTGATAAAAATCCTCCTTAAATTTTTATAAACATTTATCCTTTTTTTCCCCCCCTTAGACTATGGGTGCAATTTTTTAAAGTTTTACAAGGAAATCCTTTTTTAAAAGGGTTACCCCAAATTTATCATCAAAAAAAGAAATTTCTCTAGGAGCTTTAAACATCTCCGTGTAAAACCTTCCGCGGAAGCGAATGAACCACCTTTAAAAACACGCAGAGAAAAAGCTTTCTTTGCACAATTTTCTCTTAAAAATTTCGATCCAACCCTCTAACCCCGGGTTTTTCGCCGATTTTTTCCAAATTACAAAGCTTTTTATAAAGAAATAAACCCCAAAACATACCTTTATTTGGGGATTAGAAATCATCCGCTTTACCAAATTTAAATTTTTTATTTTTAATCCAAAAACTTTTGTCTCGAAAACACCACCTTGGGGTTTTTTAAGAACCCCCAAATGAATTTTTCGTTACACGATCGGGAAAAAATCTGAGACAAAACCCATTCTAAACCCTTTAATTCCTTTTTCATGATCACTCAATGAATTTACACATAAAGCTAGATTTAAAACCGGGTGGGTCAAAGGTTGGGTGATAAGGCTGCTGCAGCCCTTTGTCAAAGGGAAAACATAACCAAAGAAACGTTTTTCCAAAAAGATGCATCCTTTTTACAGCGGAAAACAGGGGCAATAGACCTTTCCAATTTAACGAAAATAACATATTTTAAATTAAAATTTTCTTCTGTGACCATTACATGCTTCACGCTAAAACAAAATCCCAAAATAGATAAACCCTAAAGGGGAAGTTTTGAAAAAAACCCCGAACTTAGGGGCCTCATGCAATTAGTAAACTGTTTGGGTACCCCCATATTTGGGATTAAGGTAACGAAGAAGCAACCGGGCGCTAAAAGGCCCCCCAAAATTTTAAAACCCTCGGGTTTTTAAAATTTCCATATTTTATTTAAAACCCTTGTTCAAAAAGAAACTACGGCAAAAAATGGGAGGTATCATGGATGAAGCAATCAATAAAAACTTCCCGCCATCAAAACCCAAACTTGGGGGAATTTTACTCCTTCCTACAGAACTATTCGTAGGGAGGAGGTTGTCATTGCAAGAATCAAAACGGCTACAAAACATTACCCACTCACAACCAAAATAAAAGGGGAAGATCCCCCGAGGCTTCCTTGCAATTACCAAATTTTCTGTTACCCTTTATGACCAAATTTTTTCCCACCCGCAACCCTAAAGCGGAAAATCTATAATGTCCCGACATGCAGGAACTTTTGATACTATTCAAATCACTAGTATTTTAGAGTTCCAAAAGGGAAAGTAAATCTTTATTTTAAACTGTAACTTTTTATGACCTTACCCAAACTAATTTTAACTAATACCAATACCAACTATTATTTACATCTTTTCATCAGATACATTATTTACATCTCCCTTGATGGGGAAACCCAAATTACTTTAACTGTTACCAACATTTACCATTTTATATTTATCTACTATGGATTTTTTACTATATCGCTGGTCAATATTGAACTTTTTTTTACAAATATGACCTACTGTATGGCGCTAAATAGCCTAAAAGTGCTGGTGCGCCGTTAAAATTTAATCAATCAATCAATCAATCAACCGTATGGCCTTCACTCTTGATGAAACGGTTTCTCCATAGGACCCAGTACTGATCCAGAGTTTTCTTAATTCTAAATTCATGCGGCCATACAGACAAATCCATGTTGAATTTTCGTAGGGCTCTTAGAAAACCTCGACCAATGCGAACATAGATTTTCATAGGTTCCCAAGGTAGCCCATAAAACTAATGACGTGAAAGTGAATCAAGTAGTACTGTTTTACAATGTCAGAATCGTTACCGTCCTCTTCTTCCTTCATTTCTTCTGCTTCTTGATTCACATCCTTTTGATGGAAATTTTGAATGATTTCATCATCATCATCATCATCATCATTATCATCATCATCATCATCATCTTTTTCTTTCTCTTTCTATTGTTGTTATTATTATTATTATTATTATTATTATTATTATTATTATTATTATTATTATTATTATTATCATTATAGATATGTTCCATGGAATCTTCACGAGGAATACCCTGGGGAATTCCATTTCGAAGGCATACTGGATCTCAGGTATGAACTTTAGAACGTCTCTAGAAATTAAGTGGTGCTTGGATTCATCGGTCTTTTGTATCGGCATGGGGAAGATAACATTAGTAAATACCGTCCTTTGGCAATTGCTGTCCACTCTTTCATATGTATGTATGTATGTATGTATGTATGTATGTATGTATGTATGTATGTATGTATGTATGTATGTATGTTTGTATGTATGTATGTTTGTTTGTTTGTTTGTTTGTTTGTTTTATTGTATGCATGCATGCATTCACGTACGTACGTACTTATATATGTATGTTGTCGGATAGACAATTTGTGGAGGTGCATCTGTGCTCTTGCTCCGAGTGCAAAACCGTAAAAAAAAATGCTATGAACTGATGCAGAATGCATAAAAAAGAACTATGTTGAATACTTCAACTGAAAAATCTTGGGAAATTAAACCATTATTAAAACATTTAACTTTCCTAATGAAGTCTGTTCAAAATTCCAGTCAGGAATCAGTTGACATCATTTAGTCACCTTTATGCAAATACTGCGTCAATATTTAGTCAAAGGACTTATTCCTTACCTTTTGATATGAATTGCTTCTTACAACAACTGTTAATAATTCTATATTATTATTGAATTATTATTGAAGTAACAGTAGCAGTTGTAGTAGTAGTAGAAGCAGCTGTAGTAATAGTAGCAATAACATCTGTAGTAGTAATGATCGTAGTGGCATATCTTGTGCAGTTTACGCCGCATCATTTTCGTGGCATAATTTTTTTTTACCACCATTTCTGTACAGTTATTATATATTGCAGTGTCTGGTATATAAAATGGAGCTGATTTTGCATCATTGAAAACTCTCTCCAGCTGCTTATATACCCCAACCCCTAAAATATGTTTTAGTCATTTTTTTCGTTTAGTGTTTGTATTGTGGATGCAGATTGTGTTTTATTCCGACGAATAGCTCCATTAGCGTGAACTTTGAGAAACTGTTTTGTACTGCTGTTAGCAGTGTTCGTGTTAATATATACATCATGTACATACTTTACTATTGCCCTTTCTTTCATTATATGGATCCATAACCCTTTTGTATGAAAATAGTATTATCCCCAAAATTAAAACATTTTTTTGGCTATATATGTCATGCCATGACTCCTAACTTACCATTACAATAGAATTTAAGGTAATGTTACAAAGAAAAAAGATCTCCATATGAGTGTATTAATTTCGTAGGGCTAAGTTCCGTGAAATATACCTCTATATTTCCTTAGGGACAAACAACTTTATATTTGACCGTAGGATCGTTTCAGCATTTAAATAATTAGATCGTTCAAAATGAAAGTGTGTGAATTTATGGAACTCATATTATGAATTAAAATTGTTGATGTTACTATCAGAATTGTCTATAATAAAACATCTCATTTTATTTTATTTTTATTTTTCCAGACATTATATCCAGTTGGCGAAGGAAGTTGGTCTTTATGTGATACTTCGTCCGGGCCCATATATTTGCTCCGAGTGGGATTATGGTGGCTTGCCGGCGTGAGTATCTTTCACACACACACACACACACACACACACACACACACACACACACACACACGCACGCACGCATTTGTGTCGACTTGTTTTGTTTTTATGTTTCCTGCCAACATTACCTGTCCTGAACGGCCAGAAACCTTTCCCAAATTAGTTGCACATCAGATTTTGTTTTAAATTCTCTAAAGTTGTCTCTTGTTTGGATTAGTGAGGTTTTAGGAATCCACGATTTGGTTTTAACTAAAATAAATAGAGTACCAATTTCAGTTGAAGGTTTAGTGGTTTAAAGTCAATGTGTATTAATTGCGAACGAAATAAAAATTGTCTCACTAGTTCTTTCTATTCTTCTAATATATATTGTACTAATCGCACGAATTTTGAATTCTAAATCTGTTTAATCGTTCGCTTCACCGTCAAACCCTGTTTACGTTTATTATTTAGATCAGTTTCTCATGGACATTTGGCGTCAGAGTCGTAAAGCTAACTCTGGGTATGGATGACTCTTTACGAATGCAACAATCTTCCACCCTATGTATATCAATCAGTGTGGCATAAAATTAGCATGACCTTGGGAACGATTTGTCAAAGTGGTAATGACTGGGCAAGTGTGTTCAGTGTGGTGGTGGTGTTTACAATTTTTAACGTAGCTTTAACAATTTTTCTCTCATATCGCTACGATGTCTGCAGTGTGGCAGTTTATAGTGATGTTTAGCACTGAGGGGCATCATGCCGCAGACATGTAACATGATGTCCCTCCCAGTCACATTATCCTGACACCAGGCCGACCAGTCCTAACACTAACCTCTTAATGCTGAGCGTCAGGCGAGGCAGCTGTTAGTACCATTTTTGTAAGTCTTTGGTATGACTCGACCGAAGATCGAACCCACGACCTCCCGCATCCGAGGCGGACGCTCTAACCACTAGGCCACCGGAGCGGTTAGTGTGTTCTGTATACACTTCTCTAGTTATCCCATTGATGTATCCTGTTTATTTGTTGAAGGGCCAAAACCATATAGTTATTGTAATCTGCTAGACGACAAAAAACAGCATATCCAGGAGGAAAAATATCTATGTCAGTTTATATATATATATATATATATATATATATATATGTATATATATATATATATATATATATATATATATATACATACATACATACGTACGCGATATTTTATTTATATCTCATACTTTAATATATATTTGCCCTTTGAACGGAGTTAAGATTTACCGCAGGAATCTGTGTATTGATTGAGTGTGTAAACTCTTTACACCATCCGAGTGTGTGTAGTTCTATGCCTTTGTGGATATTCACAATCACCTGTGCATATTGATAAGTTAATTGTTTTCTTTGTTTAATTTTATTTTCTTGACATTGATTAGATCAATATATTACACTGGATTAAAACGTTAATGATGGTTTCAATGATGAAAATTGAGTACTACAAACGCATGGTTAGCTACGCCATTCACATGAACTCTTAGTCATCACGTACCGGCGCATCTAAATTAATATGGACTAGAAACTAAGCGAAATGACGAAACAAAAAGAGACAATTAAAATATTTTAATATATTTATTGTTGATCAAAGTCATTATTCTTCTTTAGTAACAGTACCACCGACCATAATCTCTCTCTCTCTCTCTCTCTCTCTCTCTCTCTCTCTCTCTCTCTCTCTCTCTCTCTGGTCGGTTTGACTTAAATTTCACCATTACTCTCTTTCTTTTTTTTTTGGACGGTTTGACTTAACTTTTACCATTATTCTCTCTCTCTTCTCCCTCTTTGTCTGTCTGTCTGTCTGTCTCTGTCTCTCTCTCTGTCTGTCTCTCTGTCTCTCTCTCTCTCTCTCTCTCTCAATTTACCGTATGATGTTGACCTGATTTGCACCTTTGTATCATTGATAAACACTGTAGATAAATCAGGAAAGTGCATACATGTAGGCTACTTTCAAAGCCCAAATTCCTTTTCTCTCTCGCTCCACATTTCTACGCAGTTTGTCCGTTATGCATGAGAGGGGAAGGGGAAACAGAAGGCAGAAAGGATTGTGATGAAAATGTGTACCATATTAAATTCATTTAGAAAACGGGGTTTATTAATATTTTTCATCGTTATTTATATACGTCACTAGTTACTAATGTTTGGAAATTGATCATTGATATAGATTCAACTGCAGAAGCTAGTGAGAATGTTTATATATGCGTATTATTGCGCCTTGAGCGGATCACAATTTGATATACCAATAGCATTGGTATATCAAATTTCTTTATACGAGCACTTTAAATGCCATGTTTTTTATAATGTATGTGGTATATATATATATATATATATATATATATATATATATATATATATAAATAATATATGTATGTATGTATGTATGTATGTATGCATCATACATACATACATACATACATACATACATACATACATACATACATACATACATACATACATACATACATTAACCAGTTTTGCTGGTCGCTCATGCATGCACTATTGTAACATGCAAATAAATACTTTAATATAAAAGAAATTATGAAAACACGATACTAATAAAAGCGCTGATATTTTTTAAACACCATGTCCAATATGGTGTTCTAGTAATTCATGCATGTAATTTCAGTTGGCTTCTTCACGACCCCAATATGAAAGTCAGAAGCCAATACCCAGGATACAAAGAAGCACTGGAGAGGTACTTCAACAAATTGATTCCCTTGGTTGCCGATCTGCAGGTGAGTGAATACTTTATCTTTCATTCACAACGTTACTCTCATGTGTCGATCTTTTGCTCAGTCAGTATTATTGTCTTGGGGTGGGTGGGTTTGGGTTATATTTAATGCTTCCAATCTATCGTTTGATAAGACTGAATAATCCGCTTCCATTGATTAAACCAACTTTGGAAACAAAACTGTCGAACTCACAGTCGGCGGCTACTGTTTGATCTACTGTCGGTGCTAGCCGGTATGGGCTGCCGTAGTCTTTCTATTGGCCAGGCACTTCACTTACCTTGTCTTGGCACTAACCAGTCTTATCGGTGTCGTTAAATGCCAATCAATGATTAATAAGCCCAACAACAGTTATCTCCAGGTCGACCGGATCAGTTGTTTGGTGAATGCATCTTGAATAAGAGACATGAACTGCATCCGTGGCGAGCACCAAAATGCGACTCACCCGTAGGCCTTGAATGCTGCTTTATGGCGTGTGTGTGTCCATTTGGATAAAGAGACCGGTTCTTTTATTTGAGATGGTTATTTGAGATGGATTTTCGGTTGAGCTAAAATTCCTAAACCTAGACCAAACGGTCCGCAGTTTATGTAAGCCGTTGATAAGAGTAATGTATGGTCGAGTCCGCAGTTTATGTACGCCGTTGATAAGAGTAATGTATGGTCGAGTTCGATGTACGCCGTTGTTAAGAGTAATGTATGGTCGAGTTCGATGTACGCCGTTGATAAGAGTAATGTATGGTCGAGTTCGATTACCATATACAAGAAAGGAAGTTATTGCAAATCCTAAAGATAAAAGACCATATAATATCAGATTATTTATTATATCTTCTGCCCATAAAAATCTGCAGTGTGTTTCTAGATTATAAACAATGCTTCACGATGATAATAAGTGTGATCAACCTTAAAAAAATTATATACGTTTCCAATCGCCAGTTATTTATCAAAATATCGGTAAAAAGT
>JAEAOA010002338.1:1107500-1125651 GCA_016746295.1 Potamilus streckersoni | reverse complement strand
GTTGATCCCACCATAGGATGTTTTGATCCAAACGTTTCTATTCAACTGATATATCAATGTAGCAGATCATTTATATGATAAAATTATTCAATCCATTTGGACTCAGAAAGATGGTAAAGAGAATACCCCATTGTGTCTCTCAGTCTAAATAATTGCCATGATTATCGTTGCCATCACACTCAAATTAATCATTAACGGAACCTCCAGTAACCATCTTTTTATATAACCACCTTAATCTGGTCATTTTTGTACGATTAATTCATTTATCATCAATTTTTAGGCTACAGTAGATTAGACTGGTATGATTCGTTCCTGTCATCAAGATCAAAACTTATTCTAAAGGGATACAACTCTGTAAAGACTACAACATATTCCACTATGCTGAAGTCGCTTATTGCAAAATATGCCCATTCTTATCTTTTTAACTGCCAATCATTATATTTGAATTTTTCCACATTTCTACAAAAGAGAAACCGAAAGTGCTGTTTGGTTCATGAACTAGTGTATAACCTGCAACTGTAAATTATTGCCATCATAAATTCTATCTGCATTTAAGATAGACGCCAAAAGTCAGAAAAGATCTGTTTATACGAGCTTTAAAGTATGACACAATGGTGAAATTGTCGTCCTGATATGAGGGCTTCCTTAATAAACTTATCAATTCAATTTTCATTAGGATATTTAGTAATTCAAATGTATACCAATATGAATGTATCTCCGATTTTTTTTTGGCAAATTATAGGATATTTGCAACAGAACACACTAGTGGATATCAATAGAATTCTTGACACTATACTTTCAACTATTAAATATATGTCAACATATATAGTTATATTCCCAGATATCCACAAGAAGTATTTATTTTTATTCACAATCCTAATTGGATTATTTCCCTTACACACAGACGTTTTGAAGAATCCTACCATGTCCAAAGGCATATAATACAAGGCAAACTGAATGCTACACAATATTTGGCATAACCTCGATATTCATGCACACAAATATATGCATACGCCATATTGATCATTGCTAATATACATATTATGACGTGATACACATTCTATATAATTCTGTTCCCCACTAGTTACATTAACTGCATCCAAATCTCGTCTGGCTTATCGATTCACTATATGTATAATGTTATATGTTACGATGTTTGATCAAACCATACATTACTATGAGTTAATAGACTTAAACAAAGCAACAGAAAAAGGAAAACCACCAAGTTGAGTAAATCGCATCACACACTTTATTTACGCTGAATACTTTATTTGCCTTGATCACAAAAGTGAAGATGTAAACTGTACTAATACAAAAACTGAATTTGATACCGTAAAAGCCCTAAAAAATATATAACCAGTCCAAAAGTATAGTATACTTTGAATGAAGTACAATTTTGAATGTGCTGACGTTACAGCAATCTTGGTATATCACATTATCACATTAACTTAGTCCAGAATGTATTTGAAACAATTCACAATAGTTGCAAAATAGCGTTATTACTATTCATGTCTCAATCACTGTATAACTTACCGAAATTCGAAATATAAAAATTAAATGCTGACATAGCACATACAAAACATACTTTCAAACCTTGATTGATTCTTAAATAAAGCTTGTTGGATGTAAAAAATGCATATGTGGCTGTTTATAGTGATGTCTGGCACCTGGGCATTAAGCTGTTGGCATAAAACATCATGTGTCACCTAGACACAATTTTCGAGGATGATACCGACAGTTTTCATGTCTTAGCCTAGGTTCGAACACGCGACCACGAATAACCAAGGTGAGCGCTCTAACCACTTAAACCAAAAATATCGGTGAATCTATAGTTTTTGTGATATAATAGCTTCTGTAGGTCATTTAGATAGTTATGGACTAGATGGCCATAAACATATTAAACAGTGAATTTAGAAAATATTTTGTTATTTTTCCTGGGATATTTATTTACACTAAGCTTCAACGACTTCACGCACATTTGACTTATATACTCTGTTTTAATTATTTACTTATATTATTTTCAATCAAGATAAAACTATCCAAGTTAAATATACACAACTGGATTTTAATGAATTGATTGGACGGATCATGCGCACAGAAACAAAGGAACTAGTTTGAATTTAAGTTCTCAAAAAAATCTTCATCTTTCAACCGTTCAGAAATCGACATATTGCGTGTGTCTATGTATGTGTTCTGAGAGAGGATCAGAAATGGAAAATCATTTATTATTGAACTGAATAATATTCATATTTTGCTTACATTGAGATTATTTTTATGACATACATGTTATATCAATGGTAATAATTTAAGTATACAAAGATATAATTCAAAGCATTCTTTTCAATCTTTGTACCTTTCATTTTTTCCGTTAAAAATGAAGTCAGAGAAGCAATTTGTATTTTATTAGTTTGTAACATGAGAATGTGAATACAACACACATAAAAAGATATATAAATGAAAATATCCGTATAATATTTTGCCAGTGACCAGACTTGAAGTAAACCTCATCTAGAACATGTCGACCTGACTAAACCTGTAGATGGATCATTATAACATTCATCATCATAAATGTCGATTGTTAGTTTAAGCAACACGTTTTGCCCTAATGATATATTTAAACAAGCTATAAAAGACACATTTCCTAATATTCGTTGCAAAGGAAATCGGAAATAAACTTTCAAGTTTGTTGACCTCCTTCCTCTTCTCATTCCTCGTCTTTAGTACAAAAGCTATCACGCACTTAAGGAATGACATTGAGTAGATTTAATACATGTTTATTTAGTGCTTTCTAAAACTTGTCCCATAATGCTTGTCTCATTAGTTATCGGCAAAGTTAAGATGCAAGTTTAATAGTTCAAATAATGCTGTGACGTAATATCATTACTATTTGCGTTGTTTTACAGTTCATGCCTTTAGCAAATTGAAGAATATGTCAGTCGTTATTGATATTTATTGTCCCTATTAAGCACACCAACAAAATAAATAATTCCAGAATTTGAAATTAATTATATTTACTGGCCTGAGCATATAGTGTTTTTATCTCTATGCATTTCTTCGATCTTCACAACTATCAACAAAAGAAATGCATGATAAATGAACATTGCAGTATTTCATGAATTTCACTGCAGTCAACATTCACTCCCATTCATTACATTACTATTGTACACTTTCTTTTAAATGTAATCACACCTGCCAATTTTCAAAACATTTATCTTACGTTTGTATACACATCTTGTTATAATAAAGTCCTTGTATGCTTGCCAATGTTCAACAAATCCTTCCGTCACTCAAGAATGCTGCAGGATATGTAGATGTCGTACAACAATACTACGAGTAAGATATGCTATTTTATTTAAGTCCTTGTCCTACCATTAGATGGCACTGCCTTTTGTTGTGATCTACTTTGCTTAACAGATTTAACAAACGTATATATTAACTATTCCTAACGGCGAAAGTCGATAAACAAGAATATTAATTTTCGTTGTGGCTATTCGATAATCAGATTAAAGAACTGGACCAGACGATACTGCACACATATATGATACAAAGACGCGTACAGTAAACATATATTTCGTTCTTTATACATAAAGGGTAATACGAGTCAATTATATGCTGCTTTCTCACAATTATCTAGTGGTGTTTATTATTGTTGTGTGATGAGGCCTCTCCGTAAATAATGGATTTTCCCAAGTATTAACTATACGTGAAAACATCTTAGAAAGTAATATAGAAAAAATGGGCTTTGAAGAGGGATTTCTTCCAAACTGCTTTCCTTTGACTAGAAAAAAAGATAAGCTATAGTGATAGTAAATGTTGTTAATGTTACATCTTATAAACATGATATGTCCACATTGCGTTTCAGGATATTATGAGATAAAATTAGGTCATTAACGTTAAAAAAATTGAATCATTGTTAACATCATTTTACAATAGTACGAAGAAAAGAGAAAACATATGTATGGTTAAAATAAAGCTAATTGTGTCAAGTTTTACTGTCAACTATTATTGATAAAGACATAATATAATATTAAACAATGAATGTGAATGCTCAGGGAAAGAAATATAAAATAATATTCTAAAATTTATGCTTTCTGTTTCAGTCGTCTAGTATTATTTTCCAAAATAGCATTCAACCATTTTCGCTGCAGATTATATTTTCTGAAACTTTGTAGTAGCCATCACAAGTGTGTGTTCTACTTTGAATTTGCTAAATACGTTTCGGATTCATGATTATCGAATCATATAGCTGAATTGTTTTTATGTTTATTACTGTTAGGGGCAGGAACAGTCTAATTGATAATACGAAGTTGAGCATGGATCTACCCATCGCATATCAAGGCTGGATGATGAATAATACTAATCATATAACTTTGTTTTAGATACGATTTCGGAAAAATCTATAATCAGAAGCCGAAATCCCAAATAATATAATTGTTGCTAATGCATTATCAGCTTGAAATACCAAGACGGGACGTACAAGTTATAATCTTGGATTTGGTTTTATCTTTCATAGAAATTTAGTAAAGTCAGATATTGCCGAACACATCTTGGGAAGCCTAAAATTTGAGGTCAGGACATCCAAACATTTCAGTTTCTGTAAACAGGAAACTTCAGTGTTTCCTACAAAGACGAAAGTTTATGGGATAAAATAAAGTCATTTAATTCATCAACGTGATATTTTCTTTCGCTGAGAATGTACTTAATATGAAATGTACATTTCCTTCTAAGAAAAATAAACCGTAAATATCACTTCCCTCGTGGAAACCTTTTTATTTCCTTATTAGTTTCCAATGATATAGGAAAATATTGTTTTTAATTTAAAAAATATGAAGTATATATTACTTGTATTTTTGAATGTCGTATACTAAAATCACTCTAAGTTTACAATAAAACGTGTTAGTAACACCTAAAATATTTCTTCTTTTGCCCTTAAATAATTTCCAACCTACTTGTTGCTCACATTAGGAAAAAGTGAAATATTTAGGTTACCTGATTCTGTATATAAAGGGAAAAAATAGGGGATAATATGACATGACATGGGAATCTACTGCTCTTAAAGAACATGTCTTAATAACAGATTAATTCAGATCAAAGCAAGAGGGTGCATATAATTTAAAATAGAACAAACTAGTATATAATATCTAACTTTCTTTTGCATATAGCTTTTATTTGAGGTAGGATTTCGGACAAAATCTATAATTAGAAGCCAATTACTCCAACTAATCTTTTGGAATTTCATGCACTATCAACGTGAACTATTAGGACGTGACATATAAGTTATATTTTGGGATTATTTTCAAATTGAGATTTTCCCGAAATAGATAAAATAATACCGAATATGTATTATCACATTTTTGTGCTATCTATTCCCTCCACAAAATTGTAAAAGACCTAGTGCCCCGATCACCGCCAATTTTATGTTAACATAATTGAAAGAACATGGCGCGTAATATGTACAATATACGATAATTCAACTTATACTGACTTACGATCTTTCCAATGTTACAGGAAATTGATATTTTATTTGCTTTGGTAAATATGAAGTATATTCCAATTTTATTATTGGATGTCGTATCATAAAACACCTCTAAGATTGCAATCAACCATGCTATTAACATATCAAATATTGATTCTTATTTTGTTCTTAAAAATTTGCTAACCTATATTCTGCCAGCACAAACCGAACCAAAAATTAAATAAGTAAAATCAAAGGATAATTATTTCATATGACTAATTTATTATGTAGATTAATATTATATATAAAGTGTCAGTGTCTTTGTTTTGTCTAAGCATTTGTATGACTAATGTCTACCATCTTAGAAGAAAATAGATCATTATTGCAATAATACCATAGTGTGTATGCGATATTATTTTATCCACTTTGGAAACTAGTAGTTTGTAAATACGATAACTTTGAGCAAAACGACGTACTAAATTAACATTATGACTAAGAAAACTGTGTAGGAAATGTATATCTCATTTGCCCACAATTGTCTTTTAATGCAAATGGACGCTATATCCGATGTTATTTCCTAATATTTTGAAGATGTTTAATCGAAATTCCATCATTCGTCCTAATTACTATAACGCACCTTGGTGAATAACACACCTAGGCGAGCTCAGTATTTTACAGGCATTTAACTACAAACTTGTACCTAATAAGGAAAAAACACATCTTTCCAAGAGGGAAGGCATTTGAACGGTTTATTTTCCTACGTAGAGTAAGTTCATTTCAATATATATACATATATTAACATAAATGTTACGGTGATCTCATATGCGTCCCAATATGTGATCGGCATTACTAGAATTTACTTCGATTATATGAAGATAAAATCAAATCCAAAATTAGAATTTGAACATCAAGTTTTGATATTTGATGCTGATAGTGCATACGAAGACTTTATTGGTAGTTTTGGCTTCTGGTTCTCGATTTTTCCATAATTGTATCTAAAATAAAAGCCATATGACTCTAAAGTATTATTCATCAACCAGCCTTGATATTCGATGGATGACCCATGATCCTCTTCGCTCTTTCAAGTCATTAGATTGGTCCCGCCCCTAAGAATTAAGAAAGGAAAACCAGCCTGCTATATGATTTGATAATCATATAGCCGAATTTTATTTAGCAAATTCAAAGTATGATAAACAACTGTAATGGATACTGTAAAGTTGATGAAAATGTAATCTTCAGAGAAAATAGTTGAATGTTATCTTGGAAATTTGTACTTGACGTCTAAAAAAGAAAACAGTATTATTTTATAATATTATTTTATATAATATTTCTTTCCTTACCCATTCATAATCATTGTTTGATAATATATTATGCCTTTATGACTAATATCAGAAAGTAAAACTTGACACCATTATCTTTAATATAACCATGTATATGCATTCTCTGTACTATTGTAAACTAATGTTAACAACGATTTAATGTTTTTGAATTTTTGATATAATTTTATCTCATGCTATCTTATAATGTCATGTAGCCAAATTAAATTAAAATGGCTTAACATAAGAGACTAATGGAGAATTACTGATTCTAAAGTTTGCTTATTGTAGTTCAAACAAATGAAGTTTAGAAAAAAATTTCTAAGACGATTTTCTAGGAAAAATATTACCTTTGTTTGGTTTTTCACTTATTGTTAATTTTTGTGGAAAGCCATTATTTTCAGAGAAGTCTCATCACACAACAATGATATCCACCAGTAGATAGTTGTGAAAAAGCAACTTGTCTTTGACTCGAGTTTCTCCTTATGTGTAAAGTACGAAATATATATTTAATGTACGTGTCTTTGTATCAGCTATCTCTACAGTATCGTCTAGTCCAGTCCTTGAGGCTGCTCTTGAAGAAGTCACCTCGAACGTTAATTGTCTTGTTTATCGCCGTTCGCCGTTATGTACAGTTACCATATACGTTAGGTTAATATGTTAATCAAAGTACATAACATAAAGGACTTTTAAGATTTTAAATCAAATAGCATATCTTAATCGCAATATTATTGTACGCCTTATACATACTCTGCAGTATTCCTGACAGATGGAAGAATTTATTAAACATTGTAAAGAATGAAATTATTTTATTATAACGAAATGTTTATAAAAACATCAGATAAATATATTTTGAAATTGGTGGTTACCAATTGATTGCATATAAAAAGAAAGTGTACAATATGAATGCAACGAAAGGGAGTGAAAGCGGACTAGACTAAAATTCATGAAATACCTCTAATGTGCATTTTCATGAATTGCCTTTGTTTATATTTAGTTGTGAAGTTCGACGAAATGCAGAGAGATAAAAACACATTATGCTCAGGCCAGTAAATATAATTAATTTTAAATTTTGACATTATGTATTATAATGGTGTGTTAAAAGGGACAATAAGTGTTAAAAACGACTGACATATTCTTGAATTTTGCTAAAGGTATGCACGATAAAACAATTAAAAAACTTTCTTACGTCACAGCATCATATGAGATATTGAATTTGTATCTTAAGGTCCGTTAACTAATGAGTGCATTATGGGATCAGTTTTAAAAAGCACTATTTAATTGTATCTGAACTGTACGCAATGAAATGCAATACGAGCGTTTTAGCTTCTAAATTAAATAGGAATGGGAAGAATAAGGAGGTCAACAAACTTCAAATCTTATTTCCGGTTTTCATTGATAAGAATATGAGGAAATGTGTCTTCTATAGTTTGCTTTAATATATCATTAGGGCAAAGCCAGTTGATTTGACTAAACAACAACATTATAGTGACGAATGTTATAAAGATCCTTCCATAGGTTTAGTAAGTTGGTCGGCATGTTCCATATAAGGTTTGTTTCATGGTTGGTCACTGGCAAATTATTATACGGATATTTTTATGTATATCTCTTTTTCTGTGTTTAGTGTTCACTTTATCGTGTTAAATGATAATACAATGTAAATAGCTTCTCTGTCTTCACTTTAAATGGACAAAATGAAAAGTGCAACGTTTCAAAATAACGCTTTAACTTATTCCTACTCTTTTCTCATTAGCATATTACCGTTAAATAGCATTTATATCATAAACATAAATTCAATGTAAGAAAAACATGCATAGAATTCAGATCGTTTGATAAGTTCAATAATAAATCACACAACATTTCCAATCATGGAAAAAAGATATATATATATATATATATATATATATATATATATATATATATATATATATATATATATATATATATATACATATATATAAAGATTGTATGCAACACAGTCATCAAATTATATCTTACCTTAAATATATGGCCTACCGATCATACAAAACGAAAACTTTGATGTAATAGGAATAGTTTAAAAGGTAAACTAAAAAGTCATACTTTATTTTATTAGCACTTGTATAATTTGTGTAAATACTATAAAATTGCTAAATTCAACAATGACATCACTTCTGATTAATCTAACGTACATATACAAATTCTGTAGGATCGAGTGTACCTAAAAATCAGGAGATATTTGTTCCTAAAATGACACCATCTATTTCGTAAATTCAGGGATATAAATGTCAAGATAATAAAGTGTCTCGTCCTTCCTTTTAACATACTCACCGCTTTTCCTGGGAAATATTGACCTTTCTTATTTATTGAAACTGGATATATTTGCTCCACCTGAATTTAAGTTGTATAGACTCAAGTATGAGTTCGTCATTTTTTTGGCCTTACTTTAATTATTTGCAAATGATAAATTACAAGGCATCACCTCCTTTATTTCATCTTGCTGTAAGGTAACCGTTACCAAAATTATTTTGCTTCTAAGGATGGATTTTACACTTTTGATAGGTTTTTTATATAGTGATCAAAATATGAAACAAACAGTACTCTAAATGGATGCATAATCATAGCCACGTGATTTTGATGCGTATATAAATACGTTGTTGCAAGCAGGCAACCATCATATTAGGTGGAAGGACCCTTGCTTGTCGTGACGAAGAAGATAAAGCACAAGTAAGTAACATAGTAACATTTGTTTAGTCCTCACAAAGCGAGAAGTCAAACAAGAAAACATAATGAAATGATTGCAATACAGACGAATGTTTTGGTTTCTAACCCATAGCGATCTAATTCAATATTAACCTACAGATTCACGAGTGTTTTGGCTTCTGCCATTTGGAAGTAATTAATTATCTTATATTATATTAAAATATACTTCATTTAACATAAATTGTTTTCACTCGCATACATTGTTCTCGATGTTATAACTTGATGCGAAATCCATACAATTAATGTTTTTTAACAGTATGAACGTTTTGGAAATGATACGATAGAATTATAATGAACAATCAGTTACCCTGCTTTACTAAAACTAAATACAGTTATTTATGGAGACAAAAAGGACTGCCTATCGATATTTGCAACAGACCTGATAGCCCAATCAAAAATAAATTTTGTTTCAGACTTATCCCGTTTTAAGTAATAAGTAAAGGACCGTGACATCAAGTTTGGAATAACACAGGAAAGTATTTGAAAACAGTGAACAGACAATGACATATACTTTACTTCTAGCTTTATTTCTTTGCGTACAATTGCACTGACAAGGCATTCCAGATCATATGTTATTACTTCTTAACTAATACACATGCAATGAATATTAATAATGTGACGAAACAGTCTGAATTAAAAGTAGGAAAAATTATACTATTACATATTTATCAAAATACAATTAAAAATAGGGTTCATTAAATTAACTTACCATGTTATATGATTTGCCGGAGTGTTGATTCAAATAATGACCCAAGAATGAGTGAAAGTAAACAAGTAAAAATTTAATTATGCAGTGGATAAAAGTCCAGTTATCCTTTACGACAAGATTGCCATTATAAAAAGTGTTTCGTTATCGTTATTCATTATAGACATACTATATCCCCCTGTACAACCTCCACTAGGAACTTGAACTAGAAACTATTTCAAAAGTTTCCTTTGTGGAGTCGGGAAAGATACACAATTAAAAACACAACTATAAACAAACGTAATTATTAAAGAAGGGGGGATATATTTTGATTCTATTAAGATAGCCTAGATCAGAAGCATGTATGACCAAATGGGAAACCCCCTTTTAAATAGCTTTTTTATACGAGGAATTAAATCGATTATACATTTGCAATTGCTTTTTAAAAAGAATTAATAAATGTCCGAAAGACGTCTGGAAAAAGATATGTTGAGTTAGAAAAGTAACTGTATAAATATAATTTAGAAACACCTTGTTAAAAGGAATCTTATATACACATAACTGCAAGTAAAGATTGATAAATCGTAACAAATTTCTTAATAAATCTGGATTTAATTTAGTGTTTTAGCATTTCAGTGGCTTTAAGGTGCCATCAAAATCTACAGAAATAATTATTATTAATGATTATCAATTAAAATATTCTTTTGCACTTATGTTAACATAAAAGTGGCGGTGATCGGGGCACTAGGTCTTTTACAATTTTGTGGAGGGATTAGATAGCACAATAATATGATAGTACATATTCGGTATTACTTTATCTATTTTGGGAGAATCTTAATTTGACAAAAGTCCAAAAATATAACTTATATATCACGTCCTAATAGTTCATGTTGATAGTGCATGGAATACCAAAAGTTTAGTTTGCGTAATTGGCTTCTAATTATAGATTTTGTCCGAAATCCTACCTCAAATAAAAGCTATATGCAAAAGAAAGTTAGATATTATATACTAGTTTGTTCTATTTTATATTATATGCACCCTCTTGCTTTGATCTGAATTAATCTGTTATTAAGACATGTTCTTTAAGAGCGGTAGATTCCCATGTCATGTCATATTATCCACTATTATTCCCATTTATATGCAGAATAAGGTAACCTAAATATTTCGCTCTTTCTTAATGTGAACAACATGTAGGTTGGAAATTATTTAAGGGCAAAATAATAAATATTTTAGGTGTTGCTCGCACGTTTTATTGTAAACATAGAGTTGTTTCAGTATACAACATTTAATAATACAAGTAATATATACTTCATATTTTTTAAATAAAAGAAACCATTATTTTCCTATAACTTGGTAAAAAAAAATCCATATAAGTTGATTTATTCTCTATTTTACGCCTTTTTGATAGACATGTGTGAACATATAATTGGAGGTATTAGGGTCACTCAATGTATTAATTTTTTTGTATGGGTTCGATAGCACAATAATGCGATAGTGCGTATGAGATATTATTTTATCAATTTCTGGAAACTAGTAATTTGGAAGTCATATACCTTTAAGCAAGGCACATAAAATAAATATTATGACTAATCAATCTTTTAGGAAATGTATATCTCATTTGCCAACAATTATATTTGAATGCAAATGAACCCTTTCTCCGACTTCATGTCCTTTCCTAATATTTTGGAGATGTATAATTGCAATTCCACATTTCGTCCTAATTACTGTAACTTACCTAGGTGAGCTCAGTATTTTGCATGTATTTCAGACATACTTAAACCTAATAAGGAAATAAACAGGTTTCCACGAGGGAAGTGATATTTACGGTTTATTTTTCTTAGAAGAAAATGTACATTTCATATTAAGTACATCCTCAGCGAAAGAAAATATCACATTGATGAATTAAATGACTTTATTATATCCCATAAACTTTCGTCTTTGTAGGAAACATTGAAGTTTCCTGTTTACAGAAACTGAAATGTTTGGATGTCCTGACCTCAAATTGTATGCTTCCCAAGATGTGATCGGCAATATCAGACTTTATTAAATTACAGATTCACGAGGGTTCAGGTTTCTTCCATTTGGAAGTAATTATATTATATTATATTAAAATATACTTCATTTAACATCAATTGTTTTCACTCGCATACATTGTTCTCGATGTTATAACTTGATGCAAAATCCATACACTTTATGTTTTGTTACAGTATGAACGTTTGGAAATGATACAATATAATTATTATGATCAATCAATTACCTTGCTTTACTAAAACCGAATACAGTTATTTATGAAGATAAAAAGGAATGCCTATCGATATTAGAAACCGACCTGATAGCCCAATAAAAAATAATTTTCTTTCAGAGGTATCCCGTTTTAAGTAATAAGTCAAGGACCGTGACATCAAGTTTGGGATAACACACGAAAGTATTTGAAAACAGTGAACAGACAATGACATATACTTTACTTCTAGCTTTATTTCTTTGCGTACAATTGCACTGACAAGGCATTCCAGATCATATGTTATTACTTCTTAACTAATGCACATGCAATGAATATTAATAATGTGACGAAACTGCCTGAATTAAAAGTGGAAAAATTATACTATTATATATTTATCAAAATACAATTAAAAATAGGGTTCATTAAATTAGCTTACCATGTTATACGTTTTGCCTGAGTGTTGATTCAAATAATGATCCAAGAATGGGTGAAAGTAAAAATTTAATTATGCAGTGGATAATAGTCCTGTTATCCTTTACGATAATGCAATCGAATACCGAATTCGACATTCTAGATGCAAATTATTGAAATATCTTTTTCTTGTCTTGCAATGTAACGAGAAGACGTCGAATTAAATGGCTACAAAATGGTATCTTTCAACAAGTTTTAAGTAATGATTTTCAAAATAGAGATGGACAACTTTATGTGTTATATGCCATTTTAGTAAATGACGTGAAATATTATTTCATTTTCAAAACGTAATCTTCACAAGACTCAGAGAATTTGCCAAAGGTTAATGCATTCATCTAAATTACTTTTTGAATCAATAAAGAATTTATGTTTGCCGTAACGTATAAAAAAACGAATGACGTGATAAGCTAATTTGTATAATAACAGCAGATTTAATTAAGAATTACAGCATGACACTCATTTGTAGAATAAATAAAATTACACTTTTGGTCTGAAAATTATTTTGGATAAGCAACTTGCACATAAGAAATTTTGATACAAAATAGGAACCTTACAAAACATTCTTTCTATACTGAATATTAACATATCGTTAATTATAATCCTGTGCTTATCAAGGTATGAGTTTAGAATGTGTCGCTGCGGTAACACGTGTTAGTATCCATCAGTACACTGCCAAGTCAGCCCTACTATTAAGGGGTTCCCAAGCTATTTAGCAATTCCCAGTCATGAATGTCTCACGGGAGGTAGTTCATATTAATGAAAATGTGTATATGTTTGGGAACAAAACTTTGTTTCTTTTCTCTGTACATATCATTATTTGAAATACACAGTTATAACAGTCATTGTTCAAATTGGTGCCTGGATCCGCTAATGGGAATATCACATACTTATATTTTGTTCACACATGGCAACGGTCAGTCCACGGCGCCTAAACCTGTGCCCGGGGTTAAAGCATAAAAAAAACAGAATGATAAAATCATGATATAAATATTTAGAAAGAATGATAAGGTATATGTCAGTGAGAAGATGTACCAAGACTGATAAATTTATATAGTAGTATTATAATGTGGTATGATTGGTAATGCATATGGAAGTATTAAGATGTAAGAAGAATAAATTCTAATTATCAGTATGAGAATGTAGCATGATAGTACACAATAAAACACAATACATTCTACTTTAGTGACAAGTTTATGGCAGTGTGAAGAAGTAACAAGATTGATGCAGTGTTTTGCACTCTGAAGATTTAACAAGATTGAAACCCAGAACATACATAACAAAAGATATTGCATTGTGGACAACATTATATATGCTAGTAAAAGTTTACAGAATAGCAAATGAACAAACGAACCGCATGAGGGAGCAGTGACGATACAAGACAATTCTAAGAAAGAGAAACTAACACAATTTTGATATTTTTCTTTTGTACCCCCTAGGTAAAGCATGAACCTTGTACCAATTGGATTTCTATGCCTGACACTGTTTGCACTCGCAGATGGATTATTATTGCCTCAATCTGGAGGGTTTGGAGGATTAACTGCCATTTTTAGTATGTTTACACTAACTCTTTTTCTGTCCCTCTCGGACCTTTCTTCTTTTTGAGGGTGAATACGCTTTATCAGTAGTATTATTACACAACAGTTATTCTGTCTATGCTTACTCGTTCTATTTAAACTGCTATGTATGTATGTATGTATGTATGTATGTATGTATGTATGTATGTATGTATGTATGTATGTATGTATGTATGTATGTATGTATGTATGTATGTATGTATGTATGTATGTATATGTGTGTGTGTGTGTGTGTGTGCGTGCGTGCGTGCGTGCGTGCGTGCGTGCGTGCGCGCGCGCATGCATGCATGCATGCATGCATGCATGTATGTATGTATGTATGTATGTATGTATGTATGTATGTATGTATGTATGTATGTATGTATGTATGTATGTATGTATGTATGTATGTATGTATGTATATCTCAATAGCTAGTATTTTCTGAATACTCCCAGTATATTTATAGTCTTATGTATGTATGTATGTATGTATGTATGTATGTATGTATGTATGTATGTATGTATGTATGTATGTATGTATGTATGTATGTATGTATGTATGTATGTATGTATGTATGTATGTACGTACGTACGTACGTACGTACGTACGTACGTACGTACGTACGTACGTACGTACGTACGTACGTACGTACGTATGTATGTATGTATGTATGTATGTATGTATGTATGTATGTATGTATGTATGTATGTATGTATGTATGTATGTATGTATGTATGTATGTATGTATGTATGTATGTATGTATGTATGTATGTATGTATGTATATCTCAATAGCTAGTATTTTCTGAATACTCCCAGTATATTTATAGTCTTATGTATGTATGTATGTATGTATGTATGTATGTATGTATGTATGTATGTATGTATGTATGTATGTATGTATGTATGTATGTATGTATGTATGTATGTATGTATGTACGTACGTACGTACGTACGTACGTACGTACGTACGTACGTACGTACGTACGTACGTACGTACGTACGTACGTACGTACGTATGTATGTATGTATGTATGTATGTATGTATGTATGTATGTATGTATGTATGTATGTATGTATGTATGTATGTATGTATGTATGTATGTATGTATGTATGTATGTATGCAATTACAAACACACGAGCATACTTGTGTATGTTAACAAATAATTTAGATTTCATATACTATATGACAGTGCATGTCTAAAGAAATTATGGAAGATAGCTAATTCGGAATGCAGATGACTATCTCTTTTGTCTTGGAAATAATGCCGCGTACACATTTTATATTCAATATATATGTTCATCAGCCATTGTATTTATTATTTTAATGATCCGTGCAGAATATTTGATACTTAGCATTTCTTGAATATTATTAAGCATTGAATCATTATTATTTTCGGTACTTATCAACTTCTGAATATATGTAGCAATGCTATTTGTTTTATTTCAGGTATATTGCTCCTTATCCTTTTCGTAGCTGCGCTGGCCCAACAAAATAATAATTCTACTACTCCTATTACTACTACTCGTAGGTATCTCTCTCATTTCTCGTGGAATTCTTGTATGTTACAATCCCTTGAGCTTTGTTTTGCTCATGTGACATTTTTTCCTTTTCCGCTTTTGTCTTCCTGCTTTATTTCTTCTTTACAGTTCATTATACGAAGATTGTTAGAAATTAATTCATATTGTTATTTTAAAACATGCCGCTCAGCACAGTCATAAGCATTGTCGTTCCAAAGATATTGTTTTATTTGCTCTTCCCACTGCTCGGCAAAAATTGGAAGCCTAAACGTTCCCTGCACACCATTTGCCTTAATAAAATAAATCTTTGCAACTTGTTTAGTTTAAGAAGCATTTTACATACTCTTGATAAGTTCCGTCTTTCGAAACTGAATTAACCATGATTCTCGGCGATTGGCTGAAGTGAGAAGAGAACGGCACCTAACTGATATATTTATATTATAAAGTTTTCATTGGAGAAAGAGAAACGCCAAAGCATGAGAGAAAAGATAGTCATAAAAAATTCAAACATGGTAAGATGAAGAAGAGAGACAGATGTTGAAAACTTCTTTCTAGAATCAATACAGAGCGATTTAAGTTTCATCAAAAATTAGATACATAACTAAATAACACCCAAACTACCTCTCGTCATGACCGACAAATTCGAGAGAGAGAGAGAGAGAGAGAGAGAGAGAGAGAGAGAGAGAGAGAGAGAGAGAGAGAGAGAGAGAGAGAGAGAGAGAGAGAGAGAGAGAGAGAGAGAGAGAGATAGCATTAGCTTTTAAACGTGAAGTAACCATATATACTTTAGTGTCAATTTCGTCTCCAAAAGATACCCATTTTATTTTCAAGAAATAATGACTGCATGTTTTATTCCATGTATATATAACTTCTGATATGGTGTAATTCATATAAATGTATATATTTTTCACATCGGTATATGTTCACCGTTATAGTTCCACATTGTATCTCATCTTAACTGTGTGCAAGTGTGTTTAATAAGATAATTTCTTCAAAAGCTGACCTCCTTAAGACAGACTGGTCTTTCATGATCAATTATGTTGTCCACATTAAATATAAATTTTTATTATTATTATTGTTATTATTATTATTATTATTATTATTATTATTATTATTATTATTATTATTATTATTATTATTATTATTATTATTATTATTATTATTATTATTATTATTATTATTATTATTATTATTATTATTATTATTATTATTATTATTTCCATCTTTATATTATATTTTTATTATTATTATTATTATTATTATTATTATTATTATTATTATTATTATTATTATTATTATTATTATTATTATCATTATTATCATTAATATTATTATTATTATTATTATTATTATTATTATTATTATTATTATTATTATTATTATTATTATTATTATTATTATTATTATTATTATTATTATTGAAGTTGTCATCTCTCTGTCATTACCGTATTTGCTTTCGGGACGATAAGTTCATTTCTGAATCGTATTTACTTCCCATTCATTGCCTGCTGATGGCATAGAATCGAAAGGCATGTTGGAGAAAATCATTGTATACAAAAGAATGGTGTAGAAAGGTATGGTAACGAAATATATGGTTCATAAAGGCATATCTCATATAAAAGCAATGTATGGATAAGCATAGCAGTGATAGTCATAGTATTGAAATGCATTGTATAGAAAGAAATGGCATATAAAGGCATATTAAAAAAGACATGGTATATAAAGGCATATTATAGAAAGAAATGGCATATAAAGGCATATTATAGAAAGACATGGCATATAAAGGCATATTATAGAAAGACATGGTATATAAAGGCATATTATAGAAAGACATGGTATATAAAGGCATATTATAGAAAGACATGGTATATAAAGGCATATTATAGAAAGACATGGTATATAAAGGCATATTATAGAAAGAAATGGCATATAAAGGCATATTATAGAAAGTCTTGGCATATAAAGGCATATTATAGAAAGACATGGTATATAAAGGCATATTATAGAAAGACATGGTATATAAAGGCATATTATAGAAAGACATGGTATATAAAGGCATATTATAGAAAGACATGGTATATAAAGGCATATTATAGAAAGACATGGTATATAAAGGCATATTATAGAAAGACATGGTATATAAAAGCATATTATAGAAGACATGGTATATAAAGGCATATTATAGA
>JAEAOA010002338.1:1100000-1102500 GCA_016746295.1 Potamilus streckersoni | reverse complement strand
ACAAGTCTCACAAAGTATGACTTTCAATTTTATTAAGGAATCCTTCTTCCTCACCATGCCAATCGCCATCCCTTTATCCCTGAATTCTTAATTCAGAACGTGGACGCACGAGCATCATTGTGAGAAAATCTTGTTTTAATCGCCTACTCATGTCCCTCTCATATCTTTCATATTGATCTGTCTGCCTGTTTTTTTAGATCTCTTTATACAGACGAGAATTAACAAAGGTGCGATGATTAGTTTGAAAGAATTTTAAAAATGAGATGAAACAAACTTTTCAAGTTCATTCGCATGATACTTTATTAAAACATATTAAGACCTTTTCAACATCAGTTTTGATACCTAAATAAGTGCCGTTAAGACGATATAATTTCTTACAAAATATATTAGGTGAGAAATTTATAATTAATACCAACTCGCATTGGTTCCTACAAAAAACCTGATCCTCCTAATATGGTCATACATTTAGGTGACGAATGAAACTATGAGAAGATCTTCCAAGTTGAAGTGTTTGTCTATCACATACCGTTCCTTGGCAAGCAAAGTCAAAATCACTATTGAAGACTGGTATTAATTAAGCTTACATCCTTTAGATGCAATATCTGCTTTATGGACTGAGTTGACGGGCTCAAATGATTACTTATCGTGCCAGTGTCAAGAACGAAGACGATTTACGGAACATTCAGGTCACTACAATGTTTATTTTTAAAGAGCCTATCCGGTGTTGCAAAAGTAGACATTTGATTTAATCAGTGAATGTCTATGCACATAATTATATGGAATATCCAGGTCTCTATGGAGTAAATTAATTTACAGTATTCTTTTACATTGCAGATGTTCATGAGGAAAAACATATATCGACTTAGACAGGATTTTACATACAATGGGCTCAACATCCTGCTGTAAATGTTCTATCTGTGTCAGGTTTTTGGTAGATATGTTGAACTGTATGACGACTATTAGAGTCTAATGATCTTTTCCATATCTGCATTGTCCACCTTCGTTTTGTTATTTAAACTGTGAATGTGATTCATTATATATTTAGATCATTGTGCATAGCTTACGTAGTAGTTTCTTAAACAACAAGGAGTGTGTGATTTGGCAGAATACATTTTTGTAGCAAAACGGTAAACAAAATAATACATATATGATATATAATTGATATAATTTTCCAATATATAAATCAGAAAAGTTGCAATACTAGGCATTATATACAGTGGAAAAGATTAGTTTTTTTTATTATATCTTTAAGTTTGTAAGTATCAACACATTAACCAGCACTACCAAGTTCTAATTATAGCAAATATAACAATTGTGGTAGATTTGATAAATAAATAGAGGCAGTAATACTGTCGTATACATTTGTCTTTTGGATGAAACTTCCACAGAATAATACTTCTAGTAACATTTAACTTGAAGGGAAATTAAAATATTTTCTTAGGTAATTTATTCGAGTCATTTATTATATGCAAAGCGATTTTCCTTCTGGAAACATTTTTCCAAGCGTTTTGTTAACATGTTAGTGGCAGTTTAAGTATCGATTAAATGCTTGAATTTTTTTTCAAAAATGATTTATATATTGAATATACGTTTTGAATCGTATTTTAATTTGTATTAATTTCAAATGTGTTTTGTTTTAGTTTGGATAGACGGGAAAGAAATGAATAAAATGTTTGATTTAAATAAACTTTTGGCATATGCATTAGGTACAATCGATAAAACGTCTCAATGATTTGTAATTTTTTTGATTATATTTATGCATTTGTCTAATTGACATATATATATATATATATATATATATATATATATATATATATATATATATATATATATATATATATATATATATATATATAATCACTGGGTGTTTTACATGTTGATTTTGTTTATTTTGAAGACTGAATTGTACGATGTTCAGAGAAGATAGCTAAAGTTTGAAAAACGGTTCCGATGATAAAAATGGAACAAATTTTAAATAAGCAGCAAATGTGTTTTTTTTTGCTGAAAGCAATATTTAGCATTGTAAAATACTTTGATCTCTTTTTCCAGAGTTTTGTATTCAGATAATAAATTTACGTCTCACTATATCGAATACGAATATATATTTCATTCAAAAAAGCTTCTGTCAAGACATGATAATTTAAAATTATTTATTAAAAACGTTAGTGTGAAGTATTTGCAAAAATAAAATCTCAGTGGTCTGAAGAGATGGCTTTTTAATTATACATCATTACATACATTGTCTGCTTATTTTGCTATGATCTCCTAATGTGAATGAGTTACACACTCATCATCAGAGAAATTAGGGTCTCTGTCATATTGCTAAATTACACATGTCGCAATTGACCTTTATATCTAGCTTAGTTTCTGTCAAATTTAATTTTGTGATTTCTTGCCAAATGATTATCTTGCACAGGTAACTAATCGTATGGCTAGTGCCAAATTCTTTATGAACGTTACTCACGTTAATAGCAAAAGCAAGTCAATAATGAATAAGCAA
>JAEAOA010002338.1:900000-1097500 GCA_016746295.1 Potamilus streckersoni | reverse complement strand
TAATAAGGACAACAAGAACAACAACAATGATGATAATAATAATAATAATAACAATAATATTAATGATAATAATAATAATAATAATAATAATAATAATAATAATAATAATAATAATAATAATAATAATAATAATTTCACCATTATCCTTAACACTCATTGCGTGTTCTTGTTTAAAGGCCCTAGGATAAATCGCCAGTGCAAGTCCTATCCAAGCAGTTAGGTGCTCCTTCGCTGACCAATACGTACAGCGACCTCATTCAATTCTCACACGCCTACTTATTTTGTGGATTCAATATAAGTCACCCATGATTATTATTACCCATCTGTTTCAAAACTAGTGCCAAAATCGAAGACCTCTTATGTAAGAGTCACATTGGACTTAAAAACAACATAAAGTCTGTAGAAACTTCAGTAATGTGGTTTCTCTTACACAGTATCAACATGGCAGAATCTGACAGGTCTTTTTCAATTGCTTTCACGATACTCAATCTTCAGTGCATATATGAAACGCTGAAATTAATGATTTAATATACCGGCCCGTCTGAAAATTAGCACATGCATCAAAAGGCGCTTGACACCAACACAATTCATTTTCAAACGGCTAACGTTCACCACTTTAAAAAGAAGTATGGCTACGATACGGTTTGATTGAACATCCGAAGCAGAACATTATGGTACATACAAATCACTGAGAGAAAATATAACATCTAGACTTAATTTGTTTAAAAGGAGCTAACACAATATCATGCCGGTGATAGGATTATTTTTGGTAAAACATAACAATGTTTTTGAATATTCTATACCGTGTACTACAGTTAAAACGTTTCATGGTATGTAGTGAATGAGCAATAAAGCTAGTGGTTTTGTTCCATATACCAAGTGTAATATAATCTAAGTCAGGTTTTTCACTTATACATCAAATCTCATGCAAGGGTTTACATTGTTGGTTTCCCATTGAAGTTGCCCGTACTTGGGGGATTTTTTTATGTAGAACTGACAAATAAAATACCAGAAGGGAACTTACGCTATATAAAACAAGTAAAGGTAATTTAGGGTGTAACGTATCAAAAGTAACCCTAAATGGTAGGTAATTAAGTTATGCAAATAACAGTTTAACTGGCATCATTGAAAGAGACACTTGGATCATAAACCATCAACATGTGTTTAATAATTGTAGCGTTCAGGTCACGCCTATTCAAATACGGGGACAATTTTGTGGAGGGGGACATTTATTTTGAATTATTGCTATCAAAATGGGGACATTATAATCATTTTAGTATACCAACAAGACGTATTTGTGATTATTCACAAACCAAAATGATTTATATCCATTAAAATTATCAAACTCGTCGTCCGGCACACAGACGTTTTGAAGAATCCTACCATGTCCAAAGGCATACAATACAAGGCAAACTGAATGCTACACTATACTTGGCATTACCTCGATATTCATGCACAAAAACATATATGCATACGCCATATTCTTCGTTGCTAATATGCACATTATGGCGTGATATACATGATATATAATTCTTTTCCTGACGTGAGGACTTTATTATTTCGGCTTTCTTAATTCACAATAGTGCACATCAATACAAATTGTTGACACTAAATTTTCATCTTTTAGGTGTAGCGGAACATATGCAGTTATACTCCATGAGATCCACAAGACGTATTTATGTTTATGAACAAACCTAAATGATTTATATCCCTGAAAAAGTATGAAACATTTTGTCCAACATACAGACGTTTTGGAGAGTCATATTATGTCCAAAGTTGTACAATAAAATGCAAACTACACGCTACAATATACTTGGCATTACCTCGAGATTCATGCACAAAAAATATATGCATACATCTTATTCTTCATTGATAATATGCACGTTATACTCGGACTAAACATGCTATATAATTCCGTTCCTCACTGCTGAAATTAACTGAATCCAAATGTCGTCTGGCATGTTGATTCGCTGTATGCGTAGTTTTCTATGTTACGATGTTGGATTAAAACATACATTACTATGAATTAATGGTCTTACAATAAACAACATAAGAAGGAAAAAATTATTTAGACTAAATTACGGCATATACTTTATTTTATCATGAATACTTTATTTTCCTTGAACACATAAGTGAAGAAGTATAGTGTACTAATAAACAGCTGATTTAAATACCGTAAAAGCCCTGAAACATCTGTAACCAGTCCAAAAGTGTTCTGAGCTTCGAACGAATTACATTTTGGAATGTGTTGGTGTTCCAGGAATCTTGATGTATCACATTAACATAGTCCATAATGTTTTCGAGACAATTCACAATAATTCCAAAATAGCGTTATTACTATTCATGTCTCAATCACTGTATAACTTAATGAAATTCGAAATATAAAATTAAATGCTGAAATAGCACATCCAAAACATACTTTCAAAACTTGATTGATTCTCAAATAAAACTTGTTGGATGTAGTAAAATGTATATGTTGCATTTTAGAGTGATGTCTGGCACCAGGGCAATTATGCTGTAAAGATAAATTATCATGTTTCACCTAGACAGATTTTCTGAGCATGATGCCGACCGTTCCCATGACTTTGCCTGGTTTCGAACACGCGACCACAAGGAACCAAGGTGAACTCTCTAACCACATAGACCAAAACAGGGGTCAAACTATATAGTCTTTGGTGATCTCATAGCTTCTGCGGTTATTTAGATTGCAAAGGACTATTTGGCCATAAACATATGTAAGGTGAATTTAGAAAATTATTTTGTTATTATTCAATGAATATTTATTTACAGGAAACATCAACGACGGCAAGAAAGTTTGACTTTACATACTCTGGTTTAATTACTTATTTATATTATTTTCCATCATGAGAAAACTATCCAAGTTAATTATAGACAACTTGATTTTAATGAATTCATTATCTAGATCATTGCACAAAAACAATGGAACCAGTTTGAATTCGTTATGGTCTCAAAAGAATCGTGATGTTTCAACCGTTATTAGTCCGGCATGTTGCGTGTGTGTATGAGTGTGAGGATCAGAAATGGGATATGATTTATTATTGAAGTTATGAAAAGTGTTGCATAATGCACAGGTTTTGCTTATATTGAGAATATATGCATGAGATAAATAATAATAATAATAATAATAATAATAATAATAATAATAATAATAATAATAATAATAAATAATAATATATGCATGAGATAAATGTTATCTTAATGGTATAAATTTAAGGAGAAAAAATTAGAAATAAATTAAAGTATTCTTTAGAAACGTCGTACCTTTCATTTTTACCGTTTAAAATGAAGCCAGACAATCTATTTTTTTTCATTAGTATGCAACATAATAAAGTGAATACAACTCACATAAAAAGATATATTAATGAAAATATCTGTACAATATTTTGTCAGTGACCAGCCATGAAATAAACCGCATATATAACATGTAAAACTGACTAAACCTGTGGATGGATCTTTATAACATTCACGGTCATAAATGTCGATTGTTAGTTAAATCAACACGTTTTGCCGTAAGGATATATTTAAGCTAGCTATAAAAGTCACATTTCCTGATATTCATTGCAAAGGAAATCGGAAATAAACTTTGATGTTTGTTGACCTCCTTCCTCTTCTCATTCCTCCTATTTAATTCAAAAGCTATCACTCTCTTAGTGCATTTCATTGCGTACAGTTCAGATATTTTCATATAGTTCTTTATAAAACTTATCCCATAATGCACTCATTAGTTAAAGGACCAGAAGATGCAAATGCAATGTTTCATATAATGATATGACGTAGGAACGTTATTATTTGCATTGTTTTACACTGCATACATTTAGCAAATTGAAGAATATATCAGTCGTTCTTAATATCGATTGTCCATATTAAACATGCAAACAAAATAAATAATTCCATAATTTGAAATTAATTACATTTAATGGCCTAAGCATATAATGTTTGTATCTCTTTGCATTTCTTGAAACTTCACAACTAAATGTCAACTTAATAAATGCATGAAAAATGCACATTGCAGGTATTTCATAAATTTATTTTCTAGCCCGTTTTCACTCCCCTTCATTACATTCCTATTGTAAACTTTCAAATAAATGAAATCAATTACCATCCACCAATTTTTAAAATAATTATCTTACGTTTGCAGACACATTTTGTTATAAAAAGTCCTTTCTTGCATTCTAATGATCAACAAATTCGTTCTGTCAGTCGTGAATACTGCAGCGTATGTAGAAGGCGTAGAATAATACTACGAGTAAGATATGCTATTTGATTTAAAATCTCAAAAGTTATTTAAACTATGTACTTTAATTAACAGATTCAACTAACATATACTAACTGTACCTAATGGCGAAAGTCAATAAACAGGGCAGTTAATTTTCGAGGTAGCTACTCAGGATCTGGGCCAGACGATACTGCACACATAACTGATCCAAAGACACATACATTAAATATATCTTTTGTACTCTATACGAGTCAATCACAAGTTGCTTTTTTACAATTATCTAGTGGTGTTTATTATTATTGTGTGATGATGCTGCTCCGTAAATAATGGCTTTGCCCACAAATAAAATAACTAAAACCACTTTCAAAGGTACTATTGTTCCTAGAAAAATGGGCTTTGCAGAGGGATTTCTTCCAAGTTGGATTTATGAGACCATAGATAAGCTAAGCTTTAGCATCAGTTAGTGTCCGTTCATCTCTAATAGAACATCCGTTTAATTTGTCTACAATGCGTTTCAGGATATTATGAGATATAATCAGGTTGCTAACTTTAAAAAACTGAAAACATTGCTAACATCAGTTTAAAAAAGTGTGGTTAATAGAAAATACAACTGCATGGCAATGTTAAAGCTAATGGTGTCAATATTTACTTTCAAATATTATTGATAAAAACATAATATAATATTAAACAAAGAATGTGAATGCAAAATGAAAGAAATATATAAAATGGTAATCTAAAAAATTATGTTTTATGTTTTAGTTTTCTAGTACAAATTTCCTAGATAACATTTAACCACTTTCGCTGCAGATTATATTTTCAGAAACTTTGTAGTAGCCATCACAAGTGTGTATGAAACTATGAATTTGCTTAATACTTTTCGGCTACTGGATAATAGAAGCTTGTAGCAGGCATGTTTTTCTTAACATAAATATTAGGGACGGAAACAATCTAATTACTTGAACTCGGGAAAACGAGCATGGGACATCAATCGCATATCAAGCCTGGCTGATGGATAATACTAGTCATATAGCTTTTGCTTTAGATACGATTTCGGAAAAATCTAGAATCCGAATCCAAAACCTCAAATAATGTCGTGGTATTTCATGCATTATCAGCATTAAATAACAGGATGTGATATACATGTGATATTCCTGGATTGGGTTTTATTTACAAATAATAATTTTGTAAAGTCAGATACTGCCGAACACATATTGGCAAGCATGAAATTAATTTGATGTCAGGACGTCAAAACATTTTAGTTTCTGGAAAAGACAATATTTACATACAAAGATGTAATAGCCATTTAATTCATCACCGTGATATTGTCTTTCTCTGAGAAGGTATATTATATGAAATATACTTTCTCTCGGAAGGAAAATAAACAATACGTAACCATTTCCTCGTGGAAACATGTGTTTATTTCCTTATTAGATTCATGTTTGTAGTAAAAAAAAGTAAATTACTGAGCTCATGTAGGTGCATTATATTAACTAGGACGAATGGGGGAATTCAAATTAAACATGTACACATTAGGAAAGTATATCAAGTCGGAGAAAGCGTCCTTCGCATTCACACACAATTGTGTGCACATGAGATATATATTTCCTACAAAATATATTTATTTTATATGATCATTGGTTAAAATTATCTAATTTCCAAATCACTAGTTTCCAAAATGGATAAAATAATATCGCATACGCACTATCGCATTATTGTGCTATGTGCCCTACAAAAAATTTAAAAGACTGAGTGACCCTATCACCTCCAATTATATGTTTACACAGGCATAAAAAAGGGAATAATTCAACAGATATGGATATATGATCTTTCCATTTTTATTGGAAATATATTTTGTTTGCTTTGAAAGATATGAAGTATATACTAATGTAGTTTTGAATGTCGTATCTTGAAACAACTGTACGTTTTCAATCAAACGTGCTAGTAACACTTAAATCATTTCTTCTTATTTGGCCCTTAAATGATATCAAACCTACATGCTGATAACATTAAGAACAAATTAAATATATTGGTTACCTTATTCTGTATATAATAGGGGATAAAAAGGAGATAATATGGGAATCAACTGCACCTAAAGAAAATGACATGATACCAGATTAATTCAAATCAAAACCATAGGGTTCAGATAATTTCAAATATAACAAAATACTATATTATGTCTAATGTATTTTACTTATAGCATTGATTTGAGGTAGGATTTCGAAAAGTCTAGAATCTGAAGCCAATTAATCCAACTAATCTTTTGGAATTACATGCACTATCGGCAAGAAATATTAGGACGTGATGTATAAGATACATTTTGGGACATTGATTTTTCTCTTCAAATTACTAGTTTTCCAAAATGGATAAAATAATACATCATGTGTACTATCGCATTATTGTGCTGGCTAATCCTCCCAAAAATTAAAGACCGAGTGCCCTGATCACCCCCCTATGTTTTGCTTACACAACTGGATCAACATGGCGTATAATACATAATAATTCAACTTATGATGACTTACGATATTTTCAATACTACATGAAAATTAGATTTTATTTACTTTGGAAAATCTAAAGTATATTCTATTTTTTTTATTGAATGTCGTATCATAAAACGATTCTAAAGCAGCAATCAGCCGTATTAGTAACAACTAAAGTATTGTTTCTTATTTTGCTTTTAAATGATATATAACATATATGCTGCCACCACAATCCGAAACAAAAACTCAATAAGTGAAAGCAAAGGATTTCTTTTTCATATGGATAATATAACATGCAGTTAAGTGAACGTGACGGTTTTGTTGTTGACCGCGCATGCTTCTGCTTAATGTATTCCAGCCTAAAGGAAAAATGTATCATTAGTGCAACGATGCTCCATACTACAAATACATTTGCATTGTTATAGTTCAAAGAGCTGTTGCTAATCAGATGTGCTCACTCAGATATAATCATGAACATATTAATAAACAGGTAGAAAACTTAACAAACGATATAATATGAACTAAGTTTTTATTTTGCTTGACCTATGTACAACTTTTATCAGTTTATTATGTTCGTTTATTAAGCTCCATCGAAAATCCTCCAAAAAGGTCTCCGCGATAAGTTAAATGTATTTTCTTTCATTGTTCGTGATTTGTCTGCATTGTCTTTGTTATTTATAAAGTTTGCATTACAGCATTTCCATAGCTATTGGGATTGACTATGTAATTTACTTTTGATATACATAATAAAAGGAATAAAGCTTGTTTAACATTTTCAGCACAGTCTTTTAATTTTCAAATTTCGCCATCATACATTTTCGTCGACTGTTTCAATATGATAAATAAAGTTCAAATGTCGTCTTATTTTTACAATAAAGGAATGAAATAGGATGGGATGGAGATTATAACAAATATTTGTAACAGTTGTTTTTCAGTGAATATGAATAAATGTAGTCCTTATCGCTAGCACCAATACATCGTATAAAAAACCACACATTGCCTCAACTAAAAAACGACATTATAATGATGAATGTTATGAAGATCCTTCCATAGGTTTAGTAAGTTGGTCGGCATGTTCTATATGAGGTTTATTTCATGGTTGGTCACTGGCAAATTATTATACGGCTATTTTCATTTATATCTCTTTCTCTGTGTGTAGTATTCACTTTATCGTGTGAAATAATAATACAATACAAATTGCTTCTCTTACTTCATTTTAAAGGGGAAAAAAGTGCAACGTTTCACAAGAGAGCTTTAACTTATTCCTACTCTTTTCTCATTAACATACTATCATTAAATAACAGTTATATCATAAACATAATTTCAATGTATGCAAAACATGTATATAATTCAGCTTATTTGATAAGTTCAATAATAAATCATACCACATTTCCAATCATAGTAAAATAGATAGATAGATAGATGGATAGATAGATAGATAGATAGATAGATAGATAGATAGATAGATAGATAGATAGATAGATAGATAGATAGATAGATAGATAGATAGATAGATAGATAGATAGATAGATAGATAGATAGATAAAACCAAATATTGTATGTAAAACATTCATCAAATTATATCTTACTTTAAATATATGGCCTACTGATCATACAAAACAAAATCCTTGATGTAATAGGAATTGTTTAAAAGGTAAACTAAACAGGCAAAAGTTTAGCTTATTAGCACTTTTGTAATTTATGTAAGTAATATGAAATTGCTAAAATCAATATTGACATGACTTCTGATTGATCCAACGTACATATATAAATTCTGGAGGATCGACTGTACCCAAAAATCAGGAGATATTTGTTCCTAAAAGGACACCATCTATTTCGTAAATTCAGAGCTATTAATGTCAAGACAATAAAGTGTCTCGTCCTTCCTCTTAACATACTAACCTCTTTTCCTGGGAAATATTTACCTCCTTTTAACATACTAACCGCTTTTCCTGGGAAATATTTACCTTTCTTATTTATTAAAACTTGATATATTTGCTCGACCTGAATTTAAGTTGTATAGACTCAAGTATAAGTTCGTCATTTTTTGGCCTTACTTCAGTTGTTTGCAAATGATAAATTACAAGGCATCACCGCCTTTTATTTCATCTTGCGGTAACATAAACGTTACCGTTACCAAAATTATTTTGCTACCAAGGATGGGTTTTGCACTTCCGTTAGGTTTATTATATCGTGATCAAAGTCTGAAAGAAACTGTACTGTAACTGGATGCATAAACATAGTCAGGTGATTTTGATACGTTTATAAATAAATTGTTGCAAGCAGGCAATTGTCATATTAGGTGGAATTACACTTGCTCGTCGTGGCGAAGAAGATAAAACACAAGTGAGTAACATTTGTTTAGTCCTCACAAATCGTGAAGCGAAAACTAAAGAATTGATTGGAATACAGATGATTGTTATGGTTTGTAACACATAGCGATCTAAATCAGTATTGACCTACAAATTCACGAATGGTTAGGTTTCTGACATTTGGAAGAAATTAATTATATTATATTATATTAAAATGTAATTCATTTAACATCAATTGATTTCACTCGCATACATTGTTCTCGATGTTTTAACGTGATGCAACATCCATGCACTTTATGTTTTGTTACAATACGAACGTTTGGAAATGATAAGATAGAATTATAATGATCAATCAATTACCTGCTTTACCAAAACTGAATACAGTTATTTATGGAGATAAAAAAGAATGCATATCGATATTAGCAACCGACCAGATAGCCTAAATAAATAGAATTTTGTTTCAGACTTATCCCGTTTTAAATAATAAGTTAAGGACCGTGACATCAAGTTTGGGATAACACAGGTAAGTATTTTAAAACAGTGAACAGACTATGAAATATGCTTTACTTCTAGCTTTATTTTTATGCGTTCAATTGCACTGACAAGGCATTCCAGATTATATGTTATTACTTATTACTTCTTAAATTATGCACATGCAATGAATATTAATAATGTGACGAAACAGTCTGAATTAAAAGTAGGAAAAATTATACTATTAAATATTTATCAAAATACAATTTAAAAATAGGGTTCATTAAATTAACTTTCCATATTATATGATTTGCATGCGTTTTGATTCCAATTGTGATAAAACAATGAGTGAAAGTAAAACTTTAATTATGCAGTGGAAAATAGTATAGTTATCCTTTACAACAAGATTGCCATTATCAAACGTCTTTCGTTATCGTTATTCATTAAAGGACGTCCTATATCCCCCTGTGCAGCCTCCACCAGGAACTGGAACTCGAATCTCTTTCCAAATTTGTTTCTTTTTTGGAGTCGGGAAAGATACCCAATTACAAAAACAACTAAAAGCAAACGTAACTATTAAAGAAGGGGGATATATTTTCATTCTATTTGGAAAGCTTGGATCAGAAGTATGTGTGACCAAACGGGAAACCCCATTTAAATCGCTCTTCTGTGCGAGGAATTAAATCAATTAAATATTTGCAACACATTTTAGAAAAGAGTTAATAAGTGTCCGAATGACGGTTGGTAAAAGACATGTTGAGTTAGCAAAATAACTGTATAACTATAATTTAGACACACCTTGCTAAAAGGAATCTTATATGCACATAACTGCTAGTAAAGATTGATAAATCTTAAGAAATTTCTTAATCAATCTGGATTTAATGCAGCGTTTTAGCACTTCAGTGGCTTTAAGGTGACATAAAAGTCTATAAAATGATTATCAATTAAAATATACTATAAACATGCTGTCACTGATACGTTTCCAATATGATAATTATTTGAAACACGCCAAAGAATCATTTACAGCAATCTCTAGCCAGCAACGATAATGCAATCGAATACAGAATTCGACATTCTAGATGCAAATTAATTAAATATCTTTTTCCTTGCCTCGAAAAGTAACCAGAAGACTTCGAATTTAATGGCTAGAAAAGAATATCTTACAACAATTTTCAAGCAATGATTTTCAAAATAGAGATGGACAACTTTTTTTGATATATGCCATTTTAGTAAAGGACATGACGGAATATTATTTAATTTTCAAAACGTAATCTTCACTAGATTCAGAGAATTGGCAAAAGGTGAATGCATTCATCTATATTACTTATTGATTCAATAAAGAATTTATGTTTGGCGTAACGTATCAGAAGAAACGAATGACGTGATAAGCTAATTTGTATAATAACAGCAGATTTCATGAAGAGTTACAACATGACACTCATTTTTAGAATCAATGAAATTACACTTTCGGTTTGAAAAGTATTTTGGATAAGCAAATTGCATACGATAAAATTTTGATGCAAAATAGCAACTTTACAAAACGTTCTTTCTATACTGAATAATAACTTATCGTTAATTATAATCCTGTCATTATCAAGTCATTAGTTTATAACGTGTTGCTGCGATAACACCTATTAATACCCATCAGTACATTGCCAAGTTAGCCCTACTATTAGGGTTTTCCCAAGCTATTTATCATGTCCCAGTCATGAATCGCTCACGGGATTTAACTCTTATTAATAAAAACATGTATATGTTTGGTGGGAACACATATTTGTTTCTTTTCTCTGTATTTATCACTATCCGAAATATACAGTTATACCAGTTATTGTTCAAATTAGTGAATTGTATACACTATTGGGAAGATCGCATACTTATATTTTTTCCACAAATCGTAACGGTCAGTCAACGGCGCCTGAACCTGTGCCTGGGGTTAAAACATAAATAACAAAATGATCAAATCATGATATAAATATTTAGGAAGAATGATGAAGTATATGTCAGTGTCAAGATGTACCAAGACTGATAAATTTATATAGTAGCATTATAATGTGGTATGATTGGTAATGCATATGGAAGTATTAAGATGTACGAAGAATAAAATCTAATTATCAGTATGAGAATGTAGCATGATAAAACACAGCAAAACACAATACATTCTACTTTATTGACAAGTTTGTGGCAGTGGGAAGACGTAGCAAGATTGATACAGTATAATGTACTCTGAAGATTTAACATGATTGCTAATTATCTTTTGGTAGGAAAAGATTCAGCAAAAAAAAAATAAATTGTATGGCACTATGAATATTGAACACAAATTATAAAGCATAATAAAGATTATTTGAAAATATGGAATATATAAGAATAATAATAATTTAAAATGCAACACAAAGATGAAAATAAAAATGTGAATAACGCTTGGTAGAAGAAAGCCGGAAAATACATAACACAGGATATTGCATTGCTGACGACATTGTATATGCTAGAAAAGGTTTACAAAATAGCAAATGAACAAACAAAACGCATGAGGAAGCAGTGATGATAAAAGAAAAGTCTAAGAAAAAGAAACTGACAATTACGACACAGATTAGTTATATTAGTAAGTAATACAAAAATTAGAATTTTTTTTTTAGCAAATGATAACAAAATACAGAAGGGAATGATTGACCAGTGATAAGAGATTATCATTCGTGACACATTTTTACCCAGCCATACTATCTAAAATTTTATGCTAAATGTGATTTGCGATGTCAAAGGAAATAAAAAAGAAAAATGTTCATAAATAATACCATCACCCTATTACAAAGTATACTTCCAGTTTTGAGACTAAATGTTATTGCAAGACTAAATCATATATTCCCTTAAAACAACAAATTCCCTTTACAGAGGAAAACAAAGCAAACTCACCGTTCAAGTGACATTTACAAATACACCGAACATTTGCACAAAATTGATGCAAATACTTCTAAAGCACAATAAAAGCAAAGAAGCCAAAGGCATCTGTATAAAGATCTAATTAGATACAACGTACTGCCACACAGACAGCCCAAACATATAAGATCATTTGTTTTTGCATACTCGTCTAATAAACTGATTTTGATATTTTACATTTGTACCCGCTAGGAAAAACATGAATCTTCTACCAATTGGATTTCTATCACTGACACTGTTTGCACTAGTAGATGGATTCATCTTGCCTCAAGCTGGAGGGTTTGGAGGAATAAGTGGCATTTTTAGTATGTATTCTTCAACTCTTTTTCTGTCCCTCTCGGACTTTTCTTCTTTTTGAGGCTGAATACGTTTTATAATTTGTATTATTATCCACCAATTATTCTGTCATATGTTTACTGGTTCTTTAAGGACTGATACGTATGTATGTTTATCTTAATAACTACTATTATCTGAGGACTGCCATTCTATTTATTGTCCATATGTATGTATGTATGTATGTATGTATGTATGTATGTATGTATGTATGTATGTATGTATGTATGTATGTATGTATGTATGTATGTATGTATGTATGTATGTATGTATGTATGTATGTATGTATGTATGTATGTATGTATGTATGTATGTATGTATGTATGTATGTATGTACGTACGTACGTACGTGTGTGTCTGTCTGTATGTATGTATGTATGTATGTATGTATGTATGTATGTATGTATGTATGTATGTATGTATGTATGTATGTATGTATGTATGTATGTATGTATGTATGTATGTATGTATGTATGTATGTATGTATGTATGTATGTATGTATGTATGTACAAACACACACGAGCATACTTGTGAGTGTGTTTACAAATAATTTAAAGTTCATATACTACATGACAATGCATTTCTACAGGAATTATGGAAGATAGCTAATTTGGAGAGCAGACGATTATCTCCTTTGTCTTGGAAATAAAGCCGAGTACAAACTTTAGATTTGATATCCATGTTCGTCAGCCATTGTATTTATTATTTTAATGATCCGTGCAGAGTATTTGATACTTAGCATTTCTTGAATAAAATTAAGCATTTAATCATTGTTGTTTTCGGTAGTTATCATCTTTTGCACATATGTAGCAATGCTAACTTTTTCATTTCAGGTATATTGCTCATAATCCTTTTCGTAGCTGCGCTGGCCCAACAAAATAATAATACTACTACTCCTATTACTACTACCCGTAAGTATCTCTCTAATTTCTCGTGGAGTCTTTGTATGTTACAATCACTTGAGCTTTGTTTTGATCATGTAACATTTTTCCTATTCCGCTATTGTATTCCTACTTTTTTATTCTTTGTAGTTGATTATATGAAGATTGCTATAATTAAGACATATAGGCATATTAAAGTGTGCCGCTTAGCACAGAGATAATTATTGACGTTCCAAAGATACCGTTTTATTCACTCTTCCCCGATTTCGGCAAAAATTGGAAACTTAAACTTTCACTACACCCCATTTGCCTTAATAAAAGAAGCTTTGCAACTTATAAAACCTCAGTTTAAAAAGGAATTTACAAACTTTTGATAAGTTCCGTCTTTCGAAACTGAATTAACCCTGATTTGCGTTGATTGGCCGAAGTGAGAAGAGTAGGGTACCTAACTGAAATATTTATATTATGAAGATTTCGTTGGAGAAAGACAAACGCCGAAGCATGTGAGCGAAGATTTCAAACATGACAAGATCATGAAGCAAGAAAGATTTTGAAATATTCACTCTAGAATCAATACAGATCGATTTAAGTTTCATCAAAATCAAGTCCTTAACTAAAAAACACCGAAGCTACATCTCGTCATGACCGACATATTCCAAGCAGAGCTAGAGATAGCATTAGCTTTTAAAAGTGAAGCAACCATATAGACTATAGTGTCAATTTGTCTCCTAAAGATACACATCTTTATCAAGGAATAATGACTGCAAGTTTTATTTCATATATATATATATATATATATATATATATATATATATATATATATATATATATATATATATATATAGATGCAATAAACTGACGACGAACAGTACGAAACTAGTAACTAACTAGCCTAAGCGCTTTCGACTCTTAATGAGTCTTTTTCAAAGGCAAATACAAAACATAGTTACGAAAAACAATTAAAGACAAAAACGTTGCGTTTGTAAACCTCTACATTTCTATCTTCACATGTGCTAAAACTATACATACAACCAGCTTGTATAGACTAGTTGCGGAAACTGAAAACGTTGTATAATTCCCTAAAAGTCTACAAGCCAAAGCGACATCTATTTTTACTTTGTGTACATATGTAACGCAGATTATATCCCGGGTATTTGGTTCTATACCGGTTATTCTTATAGTAAAAATTGAAGGATAAGAAGATTTAGAAAATGTTAAATTCTACTATTGCATAGTTTTCATTTTCTAGTCTTCTTGGTTTAGACCGCTTGGTTTCAATGTTCTAAGGCGGCGTATCCAGTATGATTCCTTTTCCTTCCTGGTTTCGGAACTCCAGCTGTGGTTGTTGGCAATAGCGATAAGTATTATATCACTGAAAGTGTGGCCAGGGGAGGAGAAGTGTTCTGCGACCGGGCTTCTGTACAGCTTTTTTGTCATCCAATCAGATCTATGAAGGTTTATCCTTATGTGTAGCTTTTCAGTTTCTCCCACGTACTGAAGGCCACAGATCTTACATGTGATGAGATAAATCACATTCTCGTTTGCACGTAAGATCTGTGGTTATTCACATATGTATATGTTCACCATTATAGTTCCGTATTTTATCTCATCTTAACTGTGTATAAGTGTGTTTTATAGTAGAGCATATTTCAAAAGTTAACATCCTTTAGACAGACTAGTTTTTCGTGATCAAATGTATCCCTGTTAAATAGAGATTATAATTAATAATAATAATAATAATAATAATAATAATAATAATAATAATAATAATAATAATAATAATAATAATAATAATAATAATAATATTTTTATTATTATTATTATTATTATTTTTATTATTATTATTATTATTATTATTATTATTATTATTATTATTATTATTATTATTATTATTATTATTATTATTATTATTATTATTATTATTATTATTATTATTATTATTTTTAAGGTTGTCATTTCTCTGACATTACATGTTTTGCTTTCTGGACGATAAGTTCATTTCTGAATCGTATTTACTTCTCATTCATTGCCAGCTAATGTCATAGAATCGAAAGGCATGTTACCGAAAGTCATTGTATATAAAAGTATGGTGTAGAATGCTATAGTAACGAAAGGTATGGTGTAGAACGGCGTATCATATAAAAGGCAATGTATGGAAAGGTATAGCAGATATAGTTATTAGTCATAGTATTAAAATGCATGATATGGAAACGATTGGTAGAGAAAGGTCATATTATAGAAAGGTATGGGATAGACTATCATTGTATAGAATTGCATGGGATAGAAAGGCAAAGCACAGAAAGGCATGGGATAAAAGATGTTGTACAGAAAGACTCGTTATGGAAAAGGCATGGTATAGAAAGGAATAGCATATAAAGACATGGAATGGAAAGGAATAGAAAAGAAAAACATGATATAGAAACGAATAGTATAAAAAGGCAATGCATGGAAAGGAAAGGTATATAAAGGCATATTTTAGGAAGCATATTATAGAAAGGAATAATCAACAGAGGCATACTATAGAAAGGCATGGGATATAAATGTACAGTAGAAAAAGGCATGGCATAGAAAATCACAGAATTGAAAGGCAATGAATAAAAAAGCATGGCAAAGAAATCCGTTGTATTGAAAGGCATATTAAAGAAAGTGCTGGTATAGAGAGGCATGGTATAGAAAGGCATTTATAGAAAGCCATGTAGAAAGTCATACTAAATAATCTCATTGTCAAGAAACAAACGAAACTCTCTTTAACCACAAATGTCATGCTCTCTATATCAAAGGTCAGTAAACAGATTCTCAAAAAATAAAACTTTTTTAAACATACTTTCAACACGGTTTAAGTTGTTGATAACAAATAAACCTAATCATGGCATGAAAAGAAAACAGTTAATTCCACGGAATTAAATAAAATACAGCGTTAAACAGCATATAATTAATTGATATAACAAATAAATTTGACAATGATACAATCAAGACGAGCGATGGATTAGTCAGTAAGTCAAAGATAAATTTATCGCTATTAATCTATTTCTCTTGATTGTCGGAAGTAATAAACTCAGTTAACTTTTTATGTTTCAGTTTCGCTAAGTTTCTGGAATATACACATACACTGACAGACAATGATACCGACATAAAGACACCAAAAGACACTGACAATGACAGACACTAACACTGAGAAACAGACATCGACACACATTGAAACTGACAGACACTAACAGACTGACACTAAATTGACATACACTGACACTGACAGACACTGATATTGACAGGCACTCTCACTGACTTTGACAAACAGACTGACACAGACATACAGACAGACATTGACAAACATTAACATTCACTGACACTGACACTGACACTAACACTGACACACAGACCGACACACTGTGGTTTTGGCCGGTTGGAACCGGTTTGGAACAGGTTTCAACCGATTTGAACTGCACAGAACTTGCTGGTACCGGTTGGAACCGATTGGAACCGGTTTGGAACTAGTTTAAACCGGTTTTTTCCCCTGGTAAATTTGGCCAAAAATGTTCAATTTTACGTGGTCTTGCCCGGTTTTAACCGGTTTGGAACCGGTTTAAACCGGTTTGAACTGGCCAGAACTGGCTGGAATCGGTTGGAACCGGTTGCAACCGGGAACCGGTTGCAACCGGGAACCGGTTTAGGCAGGTTTTTCACCGTGGGAAAATAGTTAAAAATGTTCAATTTTACGTGGAGTTGGCCGGTTGCAACCGCTTTGGAACCGGTTTGAACCGGCTTGAACTCTCCAGAACTGGCTAGAACCGGTTGGAACCATTTGAATCCGGTTAGAACCAGTTTAAACCGTTTTTTTGCCGTGGGAAAATGGCTAAAAATGTTCAATTGTACGTGCTTTTGGCCAGTTAGAACTAGTTTGAACCGGTGTGAACTGGCCAGAACTGGGTGGATCCGGTTGGAACCGCTTTAGAACCGGTTAGAACCGGTTCAAACCGGTTTTTTACCGTGGGAAAATAGCTAAATAATTTTCAATTTTACCTGGATTTGGCCAGTTGGAACCGGTTTGAACAGGTTAGCACTGGCCAGAACTGGCTGGATCCGGTTGGAACCGGTTTGGAACCGGTTAGATCCGGTATAAACCGATTTTTTACCGTCGGAAAATGGCCCAAAATGTTTAATTTTACACTGTTTTGGCCGGTTGGAAACGGTTTGAAACAAATTGGAACCGGATAGGAACCGGTTGGAACCGGTTTGAACTGAATAGAACAGGCTGGAGGCTGTTGGAAACGGTTGGATCCGGATTGGAAGCGGTTAAAATCGGTTTAAACCGTTTTCTTCCCGTGGGAAAATGGATGAAAATGTTAAATTTTCCGTGGTTTTGGCCGGTTGGAACCGGTTTGGAACCGGATTGAACCGTCTTGAACTGGCCAGTACTGGCTAGAACCGGTTGGAAGTGGTTGGTACCGGTTTGGAACCGGTTAGAACCGGTTTAAACCGTTTTTTTTTGCAGTGGAGAAAATAGCTAAAATGGCTAAAACTGTTCAATTTTACGTGTTTTTACGTGGTTTTGGCCGGTTGGAACCGGTAAAACTGGCCGGAACTGTCTGGAACCGGTTGGAATCGGTTTGAAACCGTTTAGAACCCGTTTAAAAAGTTTTTATACCGTGGGTAAATGGCTAAATATGTTCAATTGTAGGTGGTTTTGACAGGTCGTAACCGATTCGGAACCGGTTTGAATTGGCAAATATTGTATATATATATTGTAGGCATATGCCCAAATCATTAAAAATGGTTCATGAGAAGTTCTTTTTAGATATCGTTGATAAATACGAAGAGATTGAGAGAGCTAATGCAAAAGAAAACATTGATTTAACTTTTCAAAACTTAAAATGATTGAGTATTTAAAAGATCTCTCTCTCTATGTATGTATGTATGTATGTATGTATGTATGTATGTATGTATGTATGTATGTATGTATGTATGTATGTATGTATGTATGTATGTATGTATGTATGTATGTATGTATGTATGTATGTATGTATGTATGTATGTATGTATGTATGTATGTATGTATGTATGTATGTATGTATGTATGTATGTATGCATGCATGCATGCATGCATGCATGCATGCATGCTTGTATGTATGTATGTATGTATGTATGTATGTATGTATGTATGTATGTATGTATGTATGTATGTATGTATGTATGTATGTATGTATGTATGTATGTATGTATGTATGTATGTATGCATGCATGCATGCATGCATGTATGTATGTGTGTGTGTGTGTGTGTGAGTGTGTGTCGTATTAGTGGGATTTGTAAGTCGAATTGTATCTACCATAGAACTTTGAAAATTAATAGGGTTCGTGAAAAGTGTAAGACATTTTTTTGGGATGAGTATCTCAGACAATTATTTTGAAACTTTAAAATAAGTCCCAGTTGAAGGTTTTGTTTTTGATTGTAACTATCATGTATTGTTCTATAAAATGGCGAATAGAAAATCAGACTCGGAGGAAAGATCCGTTTAAATGTCGCAGTGTCTAATTGTTACTGCTGCAAATAATAAAACAGGATAATATATAACGTGTCGATGATGTATATTATTTAGATTATTTATGTATAGATCCAGCAACCTTCCATTATTACTGTAGTTTTATAATTCATTTATTTACAGAATGTGCTGCTAATTACATACCCACACCCAATGACGTGACTTCCTGTATCGGCTTCTTTACCAACCCAACGAAAACTTTCGCCGATGCAAGGGCGGCATGTGTGAGTGATGGAGGGGACCTCCTGAAACTTAGTACTGCAACTTTTCCTCCAATTCTAGAACTCGCGCAAGACATGGGGGGTTTGTTTTCTCTCTCTCTCTCTCTCTCTCTCTCTCTCTCTCTCTCTCTCTCTCTCTCTCTCTCTCTCTCTTTCTCTCTCTCAGATATATATGTATATGCATGTATGTATGTATGTATGCATGTACGTATGTATATATATGTATATATATATATACATATATATATATATATATATATATATATATATATATATATATATATATATATATATATATATATTATCTTTGAATTTAGTCAAAATTACAGTAAAATTTCAAAAAGTTTTCATTAAGCTTTAACACTAATGACATTGTTCATATAATTAGGATTTGCAGAGCAAAGAAGGTAGATTAAAGAAAATCCTGGATCTAAAACTGTTAGTATATTTTCTTCCATTCCTTTTACCAGCTAAACAAGGCACTTTTGTGCCTTATAACTTGAATCTTATTTGATAGAAACGAGATATTTTTGAACTGTCTGTCGTTTATGGCCGTTTACCAAACATCTGCTTTAGTTTATTCAAAAACAATTTTAAAACGTCTACTACTTGCGTGTGCATGGTTTGTTTACAAAATAATTCCTAATAATCTATTAGTGAACGTGAGTGCAATTTGAAAGTGTGCAGTATCGTAAAATATTGCACCATAATGATAATTGAAAGTAATCGGAGACAAATAAAAATATACTAATCTGCTTTTTTTTGATTCGCAACATATTTCTACCTCTCGTAAATTTTTGGCTTGACAAAGTTTTAAAACTGATTCATATAATCGTGCTAAATATGATACATGGTATAGTGCTAAATAATATTCATGGTCCTTCATGTGCTTCTTGGCATAATATTAATCATGCGCCATGACGACATCGTTAATAACATTAATTTCTTAATCGTACGACGGAGAATACGAATCATGTATTTTAGTTAAGTTTCAGTGAAAAGTATGTTTAAAGATAGTCATGCGTATTTCTCTACTCTAATTCTGAGCTAAAAAATTAATGATCTTTCAGGTACGTGTGATTATTGGGTGGGAGCCGAGGAATCAGGAGTTGACGGTGATTGGAAATCTTTTAATGGTGACCCGATTTCAATAGCGTATGCAGTCTTTTTCGATGATCATCTAAACAATGCTCCCAATAATGGTGGTCTTATGAGCTATCTAGACAACTTCTTCGTAGTCGGCGAACCGAGGGGTAGCTCTCATTGCTATATTTGTCAGAAGGATATTTAGTCACATTGCTGATAGGGGGTAAAGGGTAACTTAAATTATTTTAAAAAATGAGATAATATATACAATGAAATAAATATTCTGTAGAATTAAGATTAGGAAACCCTCTCTGTTTCGTAAAATTTTGACCTCCTAATTTAATAAGAGATTTGTATCGGAAAATATTTATGAGACTATACTTCGTTGTTCCAGCAAGTTTTGTATCGGTACAAGTCTCACAAAGTATGACTTTCTATTTTAATAAAGAATATATATTATATATATATATATATATATATATATATATATATATATATATATATATATATATATATATATATATATATATATATATATATATATATATATATATGTATATATATATATATATGTATATATGTATATATATATATATATATATATATATATATATATATATATATATATATATATATATATATATATATATATATATATATATATATATATAATTTTCCTCTCTATTGATATTCGGAAGCGTCTCCCCTACCGCCAGCCCTTTATCCCTGAATGTTCAATTCTGAATGTGGATGCATGAACATGTTGTGAGAAAATCTTGTTTAAATCGTCTACTCATGTCCCTCTCATATCTTTCATTTTGATCTGTATTTCTGTTTGAGATCTATTGATCCGGACGAGAATTAACAAATGCGCGATGATTATTTTGAAAGAATTTCAAAAATGTCACTGAGATAAAACAAACTTGTCATTTTCATTCTCATGTTACCTTATCAAAACATATTAAGACATTTTCAACATTAGTTTTGATACATAAATATGTGCCGTTAAGAAAATATAATGTCTTGCAAAATATATTAGGTGAGAAATTTATAATTAATACCAATTCGCATTGCTTCCCTACCAAAAAAGCTGATCCTCCTAGTATGGTCATACATTTAGGTGACGAATGAAATTATGAGAAGGTCTTCAAAGAGGAAGAGTTTGTCTATCAAATACCGTTCCTTGGCATGCAAAGTCAAAATCACTATTGAAGACTGGTATAAACTAAGCTTATATCCTTTTGATGCAATATCCGCTTTATGGACTGTGGTGATGGGCTCAAATGATTATTTATCGTGCCAAATTCAAGATCTAAGTCGATGCACTGAACATTCAGGTCATTAGAATGTTTATTTTTATAGAGCTAGTTTCGTATTGCAATAGTAGGCATTTGATGTAATCAGTGAATGTTATATGCACAGAATTATATGGGATATCCTGGTCTCTATGGAGTAAATTAATTTCCAGTATTCTTGCACTGCAGATGTTTATGAGTAGAATCACATATCAATTTAGACAGGATTGTACGTACAATGGGCTCAGCATCCTGCTGTAAATGTTCTATCTGTGTCAGGTTTTTGGTAGACATGTTGAACTGTATGACGACTATTAGAGTCTAATGATCTTTTTTAAATCTGCATTTTCTACCTTTGTTGGTATCTTAGACTGTAAATGTGATTCATGATATATTTAGATTATTGTGCATAACTTACGTCGTAGTTTGTTAAACAACAAGGACTGTGCAATGTGGCAGAATACATTTGTTTTAAAAACTTAATATATATATATATATATATATATATATATATATATATATATATATATATATATATATATATATATATATATATATATATATATATATATTTTTATATATATATATATATACTGTGCGATGTGGCAGAATTCATTTGTTTTAAAAACTTAATAAATATATATATATATATATATATATATATATATATATATATATATATATATATATATATATATATATATATATATATATATATATATATAATTAATATAGTTTTCCAATATATAAATCAGAAAAGTTGCAAATGAGTACTAGGCATTATATTCAGTTGAAAAGATTTGTTTTTTAATTATATCTTTAAGTGTGTAAGTATTATCCCATTAACCAGCACTACCAAGTTATAATTATGACAAGTATAACAAATGTGGTAGATTTGTAACATAAAGGCTGTAATACTGTAGTATACATTTGTCACTTGGAGGAAACTTCCAAAAAATAATACTTCTAGTAACCTGTCAAGTGAATGGAATCAAAATATATTCTTAGGTAATTTATTCGAGCCATTTAGCATATGTTGAGACATTTTCCTTCTTTAATCATTTTTCCAAGCTGTTTGTTAACATGTTAATACCAGTTTAAATATCGATACAATGTTTTAACCTATGTTGGAAAAGTATGGACTTATATATTGGATATATTTTTTCGAATCGTATTTTAATTTTTATTAATTTAAAAAGGTTTTGTTTTAATTCAGATAGACAAGAAAAAATGAATAAAACATTTGATTTAAATAGACTTTAGGCATATGCATTAGTTCCAATCGAAAGAACATCACAATGATACGTCACAAAGATTTGTAATTTTGATGATTATATCTTATATATGTCTTTGTCTAATATATATATATATATATATATATATATATATATATATATATATATATATATATATATATATATATATATATATATATATATATATATATATATATATCACTGGGTGTTTTACATGATTATTTTGCTTATTTTAAAGACTGAATTCTACGATGTTCAGAGAGGTAGCGAAAGTTTAAAAACGAACCTAATGAAAAAAAATCGTTAAAAGCATTAAGTAAGCTGCAAATGTTAACAATATTTTACCGAATGCAATATTTAGCATTGTAACATACTTTGATCTCTTTCCCAAAAGTTTTGTATTCAGATACGAAATGTACGTCTCACTATATGGAATATATATATATATATATATATATATATATATATATATATATATATATATATATATATATATATATATATATATATATATATATATATATATATATATATATATATATTTATTTTATTCAAATACTCCTATGTCAAGACTTGATAATTTAAAGTTATTTATTGCAAACATTAGCGTGAAGTTTTTGCTAAATAAAATCTCAGTGATCTATAGAGATGGCTTTCTAATTATACATACTTACACACAGTTCCTGTTTCTTTTCCTATGATTTCTATATATGAATGAGTTGCACACTCATCTTCAGAGAACTTGGGGTCTCTGACATTTCTGACACGTCACAGTTGGCCTTTATATCTAGTTTAGTTTATGCCAAATTTAGTTTTGCGATTTCTTGCCAAATGATTAACTTGCACACATAACTAATTGTATGGATATTGTCAAAATCTTTACGAACGTTACTGACGTTAATAGCAAAGGCAAGTCAATATTGAGTAAGCAAGCTACCCACCAATCGATGGTTACAAATTACATTAACAGCCAAGTACTACAGGAGTTGTTCTACTCATGACAACAAAACAAAAGACATTACTTGCATAAGGATGGTCAATACAATATTTAATGTTACCCCGTTTAATCAATGCTTGTATATAATACTTATTTTTTAAATTGTCTTTTTCTGGTTTGCAAATAAGCTAAAAAACAAATCAAGTGCGAAAGGGATATCATTCTTAATGACGGTCACTTCAAAGTCCTCACTAGATAAATATATAAATGTAACCAGAAGATGACATATATTTTATGATATAATAATGCAAGGACAATTGGTAAATTCTAAATATACTGAGATCAAAGTGACTTAAAATAAATTAATATAATTTTGCACATTAGCTTCTCAAATGTACTTGAGCGGCAGCCTTTCACTTCTATATATTGTTAAGAGAGATTTGTGGCATAATTCTCCATTCATTGAGTTAAACATTTTAGAGATTATTCAAATGTGAAACTCCACTCTAGCGCTATAAATCAGTAACTCAAATATTCGTGATTGACGATAATTTCATAAAAAGTTATACAAGAAGCTTGATGTCATTGTGGAGAATAATGGTCAATTAACGTAGATGGCTCTTTATGACACTTGTATTGACGTCTCTTTATAAAGACTTGATTTACTTTCCTTCGTATTTTCTATTTTTGAGGATTCGGTGCTTTCACAATACTTATCAAACTGAATCATCGGCCAATTATTAGGTGCATGCATAATTCATAACGATCCATTTATACTAGACTTTATGAAATTGATTTTTTGATTGACTTAAAATAATCAAGTCATTTTCGCACATATAAGTGACTTCTAACTTGAGATTTTAAAACAAAAAACTATATGAACTCTATTGTCAGGTCTTGTTTCGTAGTAATTTTATGAAGTTTCGCTCAAAATATTAGACTTGTGAGCAGATAGATGGAAAGAACTTGTGGTAGGAAAAAACATACCAGTGTGAATTAAAGACTCATGGATGTTTGGTATTTTCATTCATTTATGTAATGTTTTGTGGTGTTATCGCCGTTGAAGATCTTCAGTAAACCACTAATGACCCGAGGTGAGTTAAAACCGGATATCATTGATCTCAGGAAAATAATATCCCTAGGCTCGACAATTGCTTTTCATTTTTCATTTTCCTTTGAATTTATGCCCCATTTGGTTTTAGGCGAATATGGGCTGACTGCTTTTAGACCCATGGTGTATTACAAATGGATAGGAAATATGGTCGTATGATGACGTTTTAATGGATGTCTCTGACTTCCTAATGTTTATGGATATATCAATTTCCAGTACAAGGGTATATAGCAAAATGATGATTCCGATAGTCCTGATATAGCACTGAGCATCAATACAAAACAAACCCCTACAGAATGTGTCGTCAGTACCAGTTTATGGAAAGGCATATATATAATTTATATAGAGATAAACATATTACTTTTATGGCTGAGATGTCTGAAAAAAAATGACATTAATTTGGGGCTTTTATCCTGATTTTATAATGGCTTTGATATTTATGTTTGAGCCATAGACAGCTAAGCAATTGGTCTGTTGCCACTTATCATTCACGCTGATCAATTAACTAATCAGCAAAAGCAAATTAGACAAACCACCTAGCATTCATTCATTCCGACATTTCCTCCAACAAGCTGCTTGTGGCAATAATGAATTAATTATGATAAATATTTACAAATAACGCGTAATGATATATATTATATGTATTTAGGAAGCACTGTACCAATGACTGCACTATTTGCTATTTTGAAAATTTACACTTTAAGTTTGGCTTGTCCCTAAAACAGTGAATTATCTTCTCAATATTTCAGACACATAAGGAACTCTTTACTTTCTCATCGGGATAAAAGAAGTGTAGTGATACAAAATGCAATAGTTATGAAACACAAAAACAATGGTTTCAAATAATTATTGTCCGAAACGTATGCATGTAAGTGTTTACATTGACATAAATCATTGAAGAAAATTCCAACTAAAGAAAATAGTAGAACTTCTAAGTATTATGTACAGTAGAATATTTCTAAATATTGATTATTTGCCATGTTATTTTAATTAATGTTTAAAACATTTAATTCCTAGTTCGCATGAACATAAGCCAGATGAGATTAATAAGGATAAGATTATATTTAAAAAAAATTTTGAGTGAAGTTTCTTGCACATGAAATAAGTTCTCAAACAACTTTACAATTTACTTTTAACATCTACTGAAATAATACACTCATATTATTACTGTACGAACTTTAACTACAAAGAGAATATTATCTACGGCAATATAGTGTATACACATTTGAAATTTTACTTCGTTTAAGAATAATACAAATACGATTCAAATAAACATATCACTTAATCTGAACAATACATTCCCAATATTGCATGTTTATCGGAGGATAGTTGAGCGTCATGTCACGTGATTTGGTAGCCGGATCGATCTATAATCTTGTGTAAGGTCAATTGCTCATTGTTAGAGTGATTGCTAGGACAGTAGTTTATAAAACCAAAAGGATCCCCTCCAAAAAAAAACCAAAAACAACACACGTGATGCTGGAAGGACCCATAAGGCAGAAAGCTTTTGAAATCATTATCAAATACGCTCAGGTGTTGTGAAAATAATTTTGAAAGTCGCATGTTTTATACATCAGTTGATGTATTCCATTAATTGTGTGGAGAAGATAACTTTAGGAGCATTTGTACCTTAACATACCGTGTGTCCCTGTCATGCAAATCTTAGTAGTAACATATTATTCTGTGAGATACTTCTACATTTCTAATGGTTATATTGTGATATATCAAGGCATCATAGCCTAATCTACATTGTGCTATTGGTCTCCTAAAATGCATGATGCTTTTGTCTTGCATGCATAAATGTATCAGTAATAACCTAATATGAACCATGTGAGTTTCTGGGCATGTTTGAAAGAGGGAAATGGCCTCGTGAAGCAAGATATTTCCTGTTTCTGTAGACAAATTAGAACATATTGTATCCGTTATATGCTTATCATAGAATAAAGAAACGAATAATACCTTTCAGTTGCACAACTACCTCTGATAACAAAATATTCGACCCCAAGTTCAATGTGTCCGCTAAAAATAAAGTTCTTAACATTTAGCGAATAATTACAATTCCCTTTGCGTCTTTTAATTTTTAATCTTCTATTATCAATCATATCTATTAAACAAACATATTGTGCACTGTTCAATTTAAATACGAAAGATACGAAAGATGGTTTAAATTTAGAAAGTTGAGCACTACAAACACAACTGTGTTAATTACTTGAACTATGATCGCGTTCGCTTTTATATAGCCGCCAACATCTTTAAATAAGTAGGAATTATAAACGAAGCGGACGGAGGAAGCATGACGAATAATTTGAAACACATATATGTATATACAGATAATCTAAGTTATTATAAATGAATTAACTTTGATACCACCCGTGCTGTCGATTATATCGTCCGTTCAAGATTTAAATATTACCTTGTCTCTGGGTGACTAGATTTGTGCATTATTCATCAAATTAAATATAATTTGATTAACTTTTCCACCAACCATACATTTGTTTACATAGTCCATTTCAAATGTAACCTTTTCCTTTGTTTTGTGTGACGTCATGTGTGTATCATCATTTGGTCCAGAATATCCGCAAAGCACATTAGATGTTCGGTGTTTTCTTAGTACGTGTCACGAAGTCTCGGTCAGAAGGTTATAACTTTAAACTGTTAAAAATTACGAATATGTAGTACGAAGATATCACATGGAAGCTTGGTCATTTCTTTGATATAAGTACGCCTTTGTGCTGATATCAACTTTGAAGACATTTAGTTCACAACTAAAGGTCTTAAATGTTGACCGCAAGAACAAACTGTTGGAACACGCGGCTTCGACAATTTTAGCTTTTTTCCATTCTTCATTTGATTTTATGTTCTCCCGGTTTTAAAACGTCATTCAGCTGGCTGCTTTTAGAATCAGGGCTTATTGCAAAACGATATGAAAGTTTGAGGTATGATAACTGTGAAACTGATGTAATTGATATAAAATATATAATTTTTGGGAGCAATAGCATATAGTTTAAACGATGTGACCTATTAGATTGATTCCTTAACAGTAGTATTTTGATCCATAAAAAAATCTAATATTGGAAACAGCCATACAAGAAAAGCGATTGTGACATCATTGGCAAACACACTTAGGAGATGTGCGAATCATGTTTAAAGTTGCATTTGTTCGACATCAGTTTTTGAATTCCAATGAAATTTTAGAAGAATGAAAGTATAGGTCTTAAGGTTTGTACTTTAACATTCGGTTTGTTCTATGCACTGTATATAAATGTGTTATAGTAACACAATAATAAGTCAGGTGTTACGAACTTGACTGTATTTTGCGAAAGGCGATACCTTTATATATCGAGAAACAAAATAAATTACTAATAAATACCAGTTCAACCCCTACCTCCAACAATTTAACATTCCACACCAAGTAATTAATATGTTCCTGGTTTGACTGTCCATCTCGATTAGGATAATCAAATTTCAATTCCTATAATGATTTCACTTATATAATTCGGATAGATTAAACACCTACCAACGCAGACACACCTAACAAAGAATGTAAGCTTTAGGTATGAATTACCAAATTGTATGTATTTTTTTTAAGAGAAAAGCCTTGCTTTCTTTTAATTAAGCATGTATAGAGCAAGACTTCATATAAAAAATACAGCGTACATAAATTATATATATATATATATATATATATATATATATATATATATATATATATATATATATATATATATATATATATATATAATATTTAAATATTATTAAATTAATAATATTTTTAATATATATAAAATTTGTATGTGATATATGAATAAGTTTGTATGTGATATATATATATATATATATATATATATATATATATATATATATATATATATATATATATATATATATATATATATATATATATATTAATATACTAATTAAGGAGGTCGGTTAATTAGTGAAAGTTCATTATATATACCTATATGTATATCTTTACATATATATACATATATACACATATATAAATAAATAAATATGCACATACACGCACACACACACATATATATATATATATATATATATATATATATATATATATATATATATGTGTGTATGAGTGTATATATATATATATATATATATATATATATATATATATATATATATATATATATATAAATATATATATATATATATATATATATATATATATATATATATATATATATCACATACAAACTTAGATACTTGTATTTACAACGTTGTTAAATTCTGACTACAAGGAACTGTGTATATTTCTTAACATTTTAGCGAATACTCACAATTGCTTTTGTTACATGTTTGAATTTATATTTCCAGTAATATTGATTAAAACAATATTAGACACACATTTGTCATTTAAACAAATAGGATTGCTTATATATTAGTGTAGGGGAGCTACAAACGTACCTTGGTTAGCAACGTGTTGGCTTTCATATAGTGGCTATCATAAGCGGATATATTTGACGTATAAGCTAAATTAACCGAGGAATCATTCAGATGTAATTCAAACAGGCTATTAGAATTTACTTCACTTTGTTACTAACCATACAATTGTTTATATAGTCCGTTTCAGACGGAACTATTTCCTCTACTTCGTTTGACAATCTAGTCTTCATTATTCATTGATCCATGAACAACGTCGCATGACGCAGATGAAACTCATCTAAACTCGTTTAATAATATATTTTCAACAGGTATTTCTTGTTTCCAAAGAAAGAGAGAAAGGTAGAGAGAAGGGTGGATGGGAGAGAACCACCACAAAGGCATTTATTGATTGTCTATCCATATGTTGCTTGAATGGTCGATTTGTCTGGTGCATCAATGTTTATAAAACATAAAGAAAGCGGATTGTTTTTCTGAAACAGACATTTCCCACCGCTGGCAACAATGTCCAAATCGAAATCATTGCATAAATGTCAACATTACCATCCATCTAAGAGTTGCAATAGCAGAAATTTCAAGACTGCCATTGTCACCTATCAGTTCTCAGTTCTATGCAAATTTTATATTCGAAAAAACAAACATCACCAGACATTGACAATACTACTACTACTACTACTACTACTACTACTACTACTACTACTACTACTACTACTACTACTACTACTAATAATAATAATAATAATAATAATAATAATAATAATAATAGAGATAATATGCCAGGGTACACAAATTGATTTAACATTGTACAAATTGGCACTTTGCATGCAATGATACGTGTCAGCTATCACATATTAGTCTAAAGTAGCACATATAAAAATGCACTCAGCACCTTTTAGTATACAATGTTTATTTATCTGTACATGCACTGAAAAAGAATCATAAAATTAGGAACGATGCAATTTTAATAAAAATATATGTCCATTCTGATGTATGCAATAAGTGTCTGTGCAAGTGTGGAGTATTTTAACATGGCGTATACGCAAACATTGCGTTTTGTTCATGGTATTAAATCCTCTTGCTGGGTACTTTTCCCAACAAGCTGCTGGGTACTTTTCCCAACACGCTTTACAGCAAGCCTCTTATTATATCTAAATGAAGCAGTTGAGTTTATAAAGTAGGCCGGGTTTGGGAAAAGTATCCCAAAGGAGATAATTAATTTTTTGAAAGTACCAAGGTGTAAAGTAAAATTAGAAGGTAAATTCACACAACTTTTGCCAGATAAGAAATAACCCTGAATTTACAGATTAAAGGTTCAGACATTAATTTTCAAGAGACAACAATAAAAAAGAATATAATATATATTTTAATATCACGTTTTGTTCATTTTAAAGCTGTAATTAATCAAAATTAGTCTCCTCCTCCACTCTAAAGTTTATCAGTTTCTTCTTCTGCTCAAGTACCTGCAAAAAATAATTTTAATGCTTGAAGAAAGTCAAATATCATCTCAGCACTGCTAAGTATTTCAAAGTCACATTACCTAGTGTTAAGGATTATCTTTAAAGGATGTCTGCACAGATGGGAGTTTGTCAAATGCAGACAAGGGGAGTTTAAAGGACCGTTGGGATGTCCGCAAGCTGCTATTTTCTGTTATGACATTCTGTGGTGAACAGCTGCTTTAGGCCTACTGCCTGTATTCCAGTATCTTTTGTTGACATCCTTTATGGGTGATCCTAAATTATAAATTATTTGTTAATTTCAATTTGTACGATTCATGCCACAGGAAATACATGAATTGGTTGGTAGGTATTAATACCTACGTCCGGCTCCCATTGTCTGATGTCGATTACATGGCCCACACATCAGTACTGCAGACCTTAGGGAGTATAGAAACAGACAATGCACCACGGCCTGTGAATTTCTCAATTCAGAAAATGCAGTGCCAGGCCTGTGATGAAGGACGTGGCTCACTTCTGACTGCTGAGTAAGTGCCAACCTTCCTTAAAGCAGGCTGCAGTAGCCACCACTACCAATGTTCCCTCTAATATTTTCCTCTGTGTGCAGAATTTTGATACTGCATCTGATCCACAGCATATGCATTTGCTACCAAAACCATAGGACAGTGTATAACGCTAGATGGGGACGTCTGCAGCCTAAGAACGTGGTGTGTTGGTGAGGTGGAAGCATCATGCGGCCATTGGAGGAAGTGCTTAAAAAAACAGGTAATATCTGCATATGTCCTTTATGGACAACCCCATATGAAAATGTATGTAATAGTCTTTACTGTTGCTTGTGCTTCCCTTAATATTTTTTAGCCAAGTTACAAGGTAACTTTGCATTTATCATTTCAGGCAAGTGGATGGTGATATGCCAGACTTCGGATCGTAGATACGTAGAATATTGTCAAGGCAATGACGTTACCTCAAATTTAATTTCCAAAAAGGCGACAAGTAAAATCTTTTCCTATAATGTTTGCAACATTCTTATATTAATTAGTTTTGAAATAAAAAATTATTAAACTGCGAAACCAAGATTGTTCCTGCATATACTTAAAATGTTAACCACAACATTAGCACAACGTTGAAAATACGTTATGTATTCCATTCTACAAATTGTATTAGTTCTTGTCCATTCTATCAGGATTAATGCATATACATACCATTTTATTATATAGAAAGCATTTTATAGATCAGATGACTATTTTAAATCATTTTCATGTGTGACGTTTTAGAAACGTTGCCAAAACGTTAATTTCCCACGTACGCAACATACAACCGAACAGCAACGTTATGAAAACATTGTGTTTTAGCTGGGTTAACCTGTGGCAAGTCCTATGGAAATATATATATATATATATATATATATATATATATATATATATATATATATATATATATATATATATATATATATATATATATATATATATATTTATATATATATATATATATTATATATATATATATATATATATATATATATATATATATATATATATATATATATATATATATATATATATATATATATATATATATATATATATTTATATATCCTCAACTTGTGTGACAAACTGATTTAAATGCTCACTTTTTATTTAAAGCTATATCTTGTTGAAATTCCTATGGAAACACCCAGGTCTATATTTATAGCCTCGAAATTCCTAACGTCAATGACATAACTGTAATATATACTAGAGAACAATGCAACAATTTTGCAAGTAGCTGGTCATAATTCAAGCTTTTGTAGGTAGGTGGATGAAACGAATTCAATTGGACATATTGAGTTTTATTGGGACAAGTATAGACCAATCCAAACATTCTCCAATGTGATATCCTAGCCTAGAGTGGAAGTATTAAGAGACACGGCTACCAGAATCCAAGTCCCTACGATAAATAATTACACCTTCTGGCAAAGTGCTCCGACGAAGTTATGGAGGATGCTGTTGAATTCATGAACTCTTTGCTGATGATAAGAGAACCCTCCCAACAACGAAAAGAAAGAATGATATCTATCTGTCTTCCCACCATCACCGGGAGAGTCAAACTGACCAGCTTTTACTCGCCCACATTCAGTGCCACCTCAGTTGCCAAGGATGCGCTTTACGATGAGCTCGACTCTTTCATCGAGAAATTCCCCAAGGAAGAATATTAGATATTTCTGGGCCACTTCAACGCTAGGATGGGTAACTATCACGACTTCATGCCTTTGAATGTTGGCAAATTTGTCACCCGAAAGATGAATGAAAACGGGCAGCGAATTCTAGAGATGTACTCATACCACGATCTCAGCCTCACCACTTCATTGTTTCAGACGAAATTATAGCTTAAAGCTAATTAAGGTTTAGCAAAAGAAAATAAACTCCATAACTTCAGACAAATGGGTAAACAGAACATTGATGTGAGCATGAGGTCCTAACCAGACATGGCTGAACAATTCACTTAGCCCTCTCCAAGGCATTCAGTTCGGAACCTCCATACTGTAGTGTTGAAGAGGGATGACATCACATTAGATATACTGTGTACATCACAGCAACAATAATATTTGGTAAGAATCAGACAAAGAAAAACGAATGACTTCATGCCAAGCACGCCACACCATACCAGGAATTGAAGAGAGTTGAAGTACTCACGTGGAATACGAGCGTTGCCCTGCCACAATACACTAAAGGCATACAGTTGTACAAGAAGCAAAGTGAGGCGGATAGAACGGCACTGAAACAATGCATACTGGTTTCAGCTCTGTCAGAACATCCATTGACCAGTTGATATTCAAAACATCAGAAGCATATACGATGACAAAGAAAGGAATGGGCCCAACGAAGAAAGACATAGCACCACTGAAGTATTCTGCTGATGATCGTTTGTGATCTGTTTTGCTCATTCATTTTCTGCAATCAATCCACAAGGGCGCAAACATAAAAATCAAACATAAACCACAAGAATCTCATGCGAAAAATTTTTTTCACGTATTTTCCTCTGTATCTTATAAGCAAGATGGTTCTAAATTGCGCTATTTGACACAGAGATATCTGTCCAGCAATTATACGTTCGTCCAGTTTCAGAGCGTGCGAGGGACGTACTGGCCAATGTAATGACTTTGCTAATCGTTACTCAATTTTATCTAGCACACATTAGGCTAGATTAATTTCCTTAGATGAACATTTTATATAAAGCACATATACAAAAAAATTTCAAATTTAGATTAGTAAATATGTAATTTTCAAATGTTCTCTTTATTCTTTCTGTGGATGTATTGTTACAGAGAAATGAAAAAAATAATTACTTGACATACAATTTGTGCGCAAAATATGTATATAGATATGCAAAAGCAGTTACAAATGTTTCCAAATCATAATGTTATATCAATTAGCCTAATTAGTGAATACGAATCAATTGTTTCTTACATCTTTAGTGCACAATGGGACAGTGATTAAAAGGCACGAACTAAATATATTGGCTATTGTGGGAAAAGGTTAGGAATACATTCCAAGTACTAATCTCCATTTGATTTTCAACAAATATGAGGGAACGGGGCTTCAATAAATTATTACAATATCACGTAGGGCAAACAGGTCTTGTCATAATTTGCATTTATGGAGATCAATGTTATTGAGACACATACCTAGGTTTATTCAGGTCGGCCACTTTTACATGAAATTGATTTAGGGCCGGTCACTGGTGAAATGATATGCGCGTTATTTCGTTAATGTTTCGTTATTTGCCTATGCCGCATTACTAAACTTACTTTAGTTTTTTCAGGTCATTATATCATGAACCTCACGATTGACGTTGTTGTATGTTATTTTGTCTATATTTACATTAATAATGCTGACATTTATTTGATACATCATTCGACTTGATAAACACTTATCCAATAACTTCAAAATACCATGTAAATATTCAAATTGATTAGGTTACCCATGTCATTGAATAAACAGGTGTCCAAGCAACGTACTCTATTTTTGAGTATACATACTGTATCTGCCTCGATAAATTCAACACGTGTCCATCACCATATTGTACTGTACAAATAAATTCGCACACTGTCTCGGTAAACCACAACTTGGTATGCACATTTGATGGACACTGCAATATAACTCTACAACAGTATGATGTCTACATAAGTTTATCAAATTGTATAAACAACATTCCTAATATAATAATATATAAACAATTATACACATTGCATAACTAACCAAGGATACTTGATAAACACTACTCTAACATCCGTAGTTTTCCTGCAATATTGCTTATTTACTTGGTAACCCACAAGACTTGACTAAAATTTGTCTACCAAAATACTGTAATTATGTACGTTGGATATATAAATATCTCGATTTCGAAATGCACTTGTCCAACAATAATAATATGGCTGTAGATATTTACATTGTCAACTTGGCATAATAAATAACTCAGTGCCATAACACATATCTATCTATCTATCTATCTATCTATCTATCTATCTATCTATCTATCTATCTATCTATCTATCTATCTATCTATCTATCTATCTATCTATCTATCTATCTATCTATCTATCTATCTATCTATCTATCTATCTATCTATCTATCTATCTATCTATCTATCTATCTATCTAATCCATCCATCCATCCATCCATCCATCCATCCATCCATCCATCCATTGATTTATCCATCCATCCATCCATCCATCCATCCATCCATCCATCCATCCATCCATCCATCCATCCATCCATCCATCCATCCATTGATTTATCCATCCATCCATCCATCCATCCATCCATCCATCCATCCATCCATCCATCTATCCATCCATCCATCCATCCATCCATCCATCCATCCATCCATCCATCCATCCATCCATCCATCCATCCATCTATCCATCCTTTCATTCATCCATCCATCCATTTGTCTTCTACCAGTTGAAAGCGTCAATATAATGAGAATATGAGAATGAAGTAATAAAGACACCGTATCCAGTTGCATCTTGACTTATTACAGTATTGCATTATTCGGAACCGTAATGGGACCTGCAAATTTCGAAATCTAATTTTCAGCTGGATAGTATCTGCCTTATGCAATGTTCGTCCGAATATATAGAGTATACTGAGTACAAAGCTTAGTATTATTTTTCTGTTCAATATATTGTGAAAATAATAAATGGAGGTGAATTGTTTCCGCTCTGAACGTTTGTTTTATATTTACTTACCAAATTTGGGACAGCAGATAGGTGTGGGCACGGAGGTGTTGATTGGGATTTAATCTTTAAAGTAAACAACTATATGCCCATTTCGAGGACTATCCATTAATTCCAAAGACTTCAAGAGAGACATAAATGTATCATGGTTCAAACAACATGCATTGATTGTGGATTAGGAGTACTTAAACTGTTGTATACATTTAGCATTCAGTTCAGTTTGGTCTGAAACTGAAGAAGATATACAGCATAAATATCAGCTTCAGTTTACAAATGTATATTTCGTTCAGTGTTTGTGGGCCGACTTGAAATCTCTGAAGGAAATAAGCAATTCTTATACGCCCAGAGGATAAAACGATATATCGTAAACAAAGAAAATATATATAATTTGATGATGGGTAAATACTTCTAAAATACATTAACTTGCAACGGAATACTTTAATATGGTTCTTCACGTCCGTTACCGATAAAATATGCATTTATTTCAAGACACAAATCGTAAAACTAAATATAGTTGGCTAGGATTTCCACGCTTGTCTAAGATGTTCCTGGACGTTTAAAGGACAAACAAACATATGTACACCAACATTTGTTTAGAAATATAACGTAATAAATGTCTTTGTAGAAACAAACTAATGCATAGATCATCCATTTCTCTTTGAGAACTGTAAGGTAATTGTCCTTAGACATAACGATGCTAGACCAAGATAAAGTTCGTTACAATCTCTTTAGAAATAGTATAAAATTGTACTCATAAAAAGGAAACATTTCTTTGCTTGGATTGTTTTAACTGTTGTGATTTTATTTCTAGGTATGTAGGCAGCGGTTCTGTTAAAATATAATTAAAAGAATAAGAAAAAGACATTTGATTCGCTATTTTTGCAGAGTATTTTGAAATATTAACTAGATTAGTGTAATGTTATAGCATTAAATGACATGATATAAAATTAGTATATATGTCAGATGTCCTAAAGCAAAGTTTGCAGAGTATCAATTACAGGTAGTACAGAAACTATTGCAATCAAATTACGTTGAATTATTGCTTATTAAATTCGCCGTTCATATAACTGTGATAGAGTAGAATAGGAGGTAACGGTTTACTCTGTCAATTAAGAAGAGTTAGACAGCATAATAATTAGATAGTAATGGGGAGATATTTTATCTTTATCCGAATTAGGGTTTCAGTGGTTTGGAAATGAAACAAAATTAAACAAATCACTTATGAAAGGAAACGTTTAACTACAGAAACTATGTAGCAAGGATAGTCAGTATATTGTATCCTCAAGACGTATATATGAATGCAAACTGACGCCTTTTTATGAGCTTATATCAGCCCATATTTAAAACCAAATATATATTAAGTATTTCCTCATTCGTCATGATTAAGGCATCTTACCTTGGAGAGTTCATCTCAGTATATTTATCGTTTATGTTCGTTCTAGAGGAGAGTTTTTTCACATTTTCACAGTCCGTACCTTCTCAGCTAAAGGAAATATCACGTTGACGAATTGTATGAATCTTTTTATATATTAAAATTACATTCTATAAGATAACAGAAATAACAATCCATGCAACACTAACAAAACATGCTCCGAATAGTTATGAAAGAAATAATTCTAAATGATGCAAATAACCTACAGAAGATATTAAAACACAATAAAATGTATCCAGAATGTCGTGGATTCGAACCTCGACCAAGTCATACCAAAATATTCTAATATTTGTTCTAACAGCTGTCCCACTTGTTGTTCAGCATTCATAGGGTATTATTAGCAGGAAAGTGTAACTGGCGGACTTAATATGCATGCAGTATGATTAAAGATGCCTCTGTTCTAAATATCACTACACACTGCCACACTGCAGATATTGCACATATATAACTAAAGGTTAAAACAATATGTTAAATACTCCATAAGCTCATTTACAGTGGGGTATAACGCATTTCTTTGTGTAGAGTAGAAGAATGATCTCCATAGGAAATTAGGTTTATGTAACTCTCTCTGTTAATACACATATAGCAAATGAACATATATTACCAAGAATATGAATTCATGTATAAAGTTGTATTGTGTTGTATATTTATTTTAATTTGCAAAAAAATAAATAAATAAATAAATACGGATATATTTCAAATGCGGTGTCGCCAATTTGTAACAATGTTAATGACAATGGAATTTTCTTTTTTCCTGAAATGTTCAGAAGAATATAATCTTTATAATGGGATGCTAGTTTCATCCATGCCGGAGATTTATTGACTTTTTTACCCGATCTTATTAAAAATATTTTAAATGCAGATGATATTGATGATGGAGAATATAATAGTAGGGGAAAACAATGTTCCCGGCTCAAACCCTAATTTTACCCCTCCAAACAAATACAAACTATGTCCTAAACTACACCCCACCCCTTTTTATTTACAAAAGTATTAGTAAGGTTTTTAGCTCACCCCCTCTCTGTTATTACAGTGTTAGTGAATCAAGGTAGACATAATGTCATGTACGTGATCGATATCCAGGTAAGCTAACACAAACTCTGTCCTTATACAAGAAAAGGTGGTTGTATTTTTACACAACAACAGGTGCAGGTGATGCCATGTGATCGACAAATCATCCAGGTAAGCTCGCGTTATACAGGGATTGTGGACCAATGAAATCTCATAACATTCACATGTGATCACCAGTGTATAAAATACCTGTAGATTCTTAATTACGCAGTGGAGCGGCCCTCACCAGGTAGACAAGCGGAAATTAGAACGTGGAGCTTAATCATAGTGGCGGACATTTACAGAGCGAGAAAGGTAAGTGATATTATTTTATACCTCATTACCAATGATTAATGTTTCAACTCTTGATATTAGAAATACTTCATTATCACGATTGTAGAGACTAAATTTTACTTTACCACTCACACAGCGACGGGACTCAAACAAATCTTTTATTTGTGTTTTGTTAAGAGGATATGTTTTGCGGATAAAATATACCTTGACCGATCGAGATCAATTGTGAGTTTAGTATATTGTTGTTGGCTAATTGGACTGTGAAAATTTTTAAATTCCGCTAGCAACTTTTGATACAAAAGTTCGAGATAATTGAAAAACTCGCTGTTATCAGATCTGATGAGTGGAAGATTTAGCTTGTCACGTGTTCCACTTAAACATATACCTGATATTTCATTATTAAATTCAACTGTAAATTGTCTGCCGTCCATCATTAGATATTTGATTATGTTACTGTAGCTATTTGTCATTGTAAAAATTTTAAACATTATTTTATAGGTTTAGATACATTTTTAGTCGGTTATCATCATGACAATACCCAAAGGCAAGTGTATCTACCCCATTTTCGAAATAACGTTTGTCATCAAAATTACTCAATCCGCGTTTGATAATGACATCTGTTTCAAGCTTATGATGATTAGTCCGAGTAGCCAAAGCTCTCACACAACTAACACCGCCATCAAGCGCGTATATGTAGTCATCCAATTTCATAAACTTTTTAACAAAATCACGAGGCAGAACTTTTGCTTTTTCGTTATTTTATTATTGTCTAACAATACGGCATACATTTTGCTGCGTAATCCGATAAAGTATTTGATAGCGCTCGAGTTCATTTCATCTTTGAACTTACCAATAACCTTTTTATTTGTGTCATCATGAAATTTACTGTCCTGATAGATGTCCTCGTATTCGATTTCATATACGAGCGAATCAGTATCAGTAAATATTAATCTACTAGCCGGACACTGAATTTTAACAAAATTATAATGAAAATCTTACATCAGCCACTTTGTTAAATATAACACTGCAGCTCCAGCGTAGATCGGCTTGTTTAGCTTTAGATTTGTTTTTCTTCTTTCTATCGCAACAAGATTCTCATTAAAATTTTTCATGCTTACAAAATCATCGTCTGACACAAGTTTGTTTCTGCGATTGACATCATTAACTAATTTGATATTTACGGGTTTCCTAATATTCTCCATTGTCTTACCAAAAACAGCATTGTTCATCAGTTTAAAGAAGTTTTTCTCAAAATCAGTTTTTGCTGCAGCTCTTCTTGAAGTGTTGGAGTTAATGTAACCTCCCATCCACGGCGACTGATTAAATATTAGTACACGATGAACTTTTCTCAGCACAAGGGCTGCATCGACTGCTAGCTTTAAAACTTTGTAATGTAGAACGTAATTACGTTTATGAAGAAAATTTGGTACTAGTTTCTTGACAAAAGAATGTTGTCTTGGTGATGCTAACGCTTGTTGTTCTTTTGATAACAAACTATAATCTATAACCAACTATTCCGCGCAGAAAAGGTTATCGTTATGCAATTTGTGTAGCCAAGTTGGATAATCGAGATCAACGTCAACGAAATATGAAACATCGTCAGGTATCATTTTTCTGTTTCAGATAGCAGTCGATCAGCGGTGATCCAGTGAAATCCACCAAGAGGCATTGGTTCTATCATTGAACCACCGTACAAGTTGTTACTATCTAGATCAACTATATACTTTGAAGGAAGCTTAGATTTATACTCTTTCAAATATGTGTTGTATGCTTCAGCATATTTTTTCGTTATCACGCTAATACCGCCTCTGATACCTTTTCAATAAAATTGAACATATCAACGTCAGTCATTAATTCTAACCTTACCTTACTAAACTTTATCAGATCATTCCATGACAGCCCAGGAGCAGAATAATACCAGCAATGATCTAGTCCCTAATTGTCATAACTTACTGCACGAGAACTTTCAAAAACATCTGCTAATAATAAAACATCTGTTTTCAAATACAAGTCGTGATAATCACCAAACGTCTCACAATCAAACTCTTTCCAGATATCTTGCGCACACTTGTACTCGTCATCGGTGATATTTTCATTTTTAAGTTGCGAGTAAAATTTGTCTTTGTCAGGTAAAGATGTTTCATCAAATTTACTCCAGTCGTCGAGATATTCTTATGGGAAAACTCATTTTTTAGCTAGTAGATTAAATTTATCTCCAAAACAGGCTCTTAGGTTATCAAATTTACTACAATCTTTTACTAGCTCATCTAACTATGCTGGCATAAACTGCAGGCTGTCAATAAAATGCAATTTACCTAGCGTAACTGACATAAACTTTTCAAAATTATTTGGAATGCATTTGATGACGTTATCGAGTTTTAGACGAGCTTTTATGTCAAGATCACCAAAAGCTTCTACTATAATGTGACTATCATATCCTCTAAAGTTGTGAAGAATAACTGGAATAAAATCTGGAGCATGAAATTTTAAATTACACTGATTATGAACCGGTCCACGGTACTGTCCGGTCAAATGGCAATGGTCATGTACTTTCCTTTCCTTGACTTTGTCAGTATCAAAAGCTTTTTCACAAATATAACAAATTTCCGCTTGCTCGTAATCAGATTCTTGTTGAAGTGTTAATTTAATCATTGGTGTTACTTTTTTCAAGCGCGTAAATATATTATCAAATTCGTTAATCAATTGCTTGAGAAGCCAGACAGCTGGATTTTTACCACGATATAATTTCCGCTTGCTTGTGATCAGATTCTTGTTGAGGTGTTAATTTAATCATTGGCGTTACTCTTTTCAATCGATAAGTAATATTATCATCTTCGTTAATCAACTGCTTGAGAAGCCAGACAGCTGGATTTTTACCACGATATAAGTTGATTGGTTTAGATAATCTAAAATCAGTACAACAAACTACCTTATACGCTACTCCACAGGGAATATGATTTTGAGTTTTTCTTGTACTCGATTGATTAGGATTATTTTTTACGCCAAGTACAGGTTGAAGTAAGCATTCGAAATCAGCGTATATGAGGAAAGCAATTTTTAGTTTGTGATTATGATGCACAAACTGTAACACACTATCATTTTTAGATGGCATTTTTATTCTTTGGACATCTTTACAGTACCGCAAATGATTTTGTAATATTTTCTTGTTACTACAACCGTGTAAGCAGCGATAACAAAATAACTTTTTGTTCTTATTCTTATTGTATTCTTTACCAACTAATCCATGAAAGTTTTTAATCCAAACGTAATGATTTTTATAAAACAGTAAATTTATAGTCGATTGTGAAGCATTTTCTGAAATATATCTTGGATATACGTCCTCTTTTTCATCTAGTCCGAAAACGTTAATTGAAACATTGTTTTGCTTTTCAAATTTTGGTATTTGATTTTCTGCCACTGGAAAGTTAATATCTTTAAAATTTAATCTTGGTACGTGTCTGATATACTTTTCAACACGAGTAGCGCTTGTTTCTGCTGGAAATAGCGCGGAAAGAACAGTCCATTGGAAACATTTGTTATTTACGTTTTTATGTTTATACAACATCTTTTATTTTTTATTTTTGGTGGCAGGTCGATGTACGAACTACTGCTTAATGCGCCATATTTCATCGTGTGAAACAAAATTTCCGTGATCATTTCAAACTTCCAACCCGAACCTAATTCGGTGAATTCCTCTATTTTTTCTAAATGTCTTGGTGTATTTCATCAGATAGTGATAAAAGATCAGTCCCAAGCAAAACACGTCTTGATTTTGCGTTCATATAAGGATCTGCAATTTCCTTTCCAGTTGATTCTTTCGTTACAAGTAGCTTTGAAAATATAGCATGATATTGCACTAATAATCTTATACTTTTGTGTTTTTCGAGCTCACGTTTTACAGTTGTGGTAAAGATTGTTGCAGTAAAATTCACTAGCACGATTTGTTTATCAAACTGATAACTATTATCTAAACCTGCAAAAGCATTCGCTATTTTGTCAGGTTCTCCCATAAGGCTCTTCTTGGCTATATCACGCAATTTCGACATTGCTATACTATAGTGCAATATCTAATTGATAATTTACCTCACACTGCGCATGCGCTAGGGTAGAAAAACAATACGAGGTATACAAAATCACTATAGTATAATGACAGAGCAAATCTGACAAGCGCACGTGAGCAAGTGGTATATCATGTTCAGCCAAAGTACAACTTATACGCTGGATATGTATTAGGTTCGGTCATTAACATCAAAACTAGAATATCTGTTGGAAAAGCAACGTCAGAGGATTATCAGTTTAGTGTAGAGGGAGATAATAACGAGAGGATTACAATGCTTAGAAAAGATTTTATTTACACGTTGTTCTGCGATGACACTCCAGAGGGACAGCGTGTATATCATGTGAACAGTAAAGTCACTGATGACGACATTGAAAACTTATCTTTACAAAACGAGTTTCATCCGCATCCGGTTTTTAATTTGTATGAGGCTAACGATTGCGGTATTATTAGAAACAGAAACAACTAAAAAAGTTATTGGTACTATGAGCAATATGGGATAAATGAGGGTAATTGTTAGAGGAGCACTAACTGTTAATTATTATGGACATAGGTTTGTTTACGAGGTGTTCAACGGATCTATACTCAATTGTCTTCTTATTAATCATATTAATAACGTAAATAATGACAATCGATTGGAAAATCTGGAGCTAGTGACCCAGCAGGAAAATGTAAGAAAAGGACGAGGTGGTGGTGTTAATTTTAGATGTCCAGCAAAACCTGTTGTTTCGTTAAATCTCGAAACGGACGAGGAGATGAAATTCAAATCAAAGCTGCGATGAAAAATTATAAGATAAATCCTTCAGTCGTAAAATTTGTAGCTGATGGAGTAATAAAATCAACTTTTTCAAGCAAATACGATGCCAGGATTGTTTTCAGATATGATGATTAAAAATATTTGATAGCTCGTTTTTAGTCAAACAATGATGAGCAAATGCTATAACATCATCATGATCAAATTTTAGCGTCGTTACTGCACTTTCATCAATTTTATTTTTTTCTGCTTCTGTTAGCAATATTTTATTGGAATCACCTTGCATTACAATAACGTCAATAGAATATGCACTATAACCCGACACACATTTTCTTACCGCTTCGGCTAGCTCGTTGTAATTTAATATAATAACATTTTGGTGATATTTTACCTGGCCAGTCATCGTATAATAACAAATTATATAAAAATATATTATAATAATGGACTTGATGAAACGAACTCCCTGAATTATACGCAGAAGATACTAGTGATAAGGTGACGCATAGTATTACATTTTCCAAAGATTTCATAGACAAATCTTTTGGTTATAGTGAAGATGATATTTTATATAACAACGAATCTGATGATGATGGTGAAATAGTCCCTGTTACTGACAGATCTAATTACAGCAGACCAAAAACTGAACGATATAATGCCAAGTATCATATTGATAAAGAAATAAAGAAATTTAATTTTACCGTTGCTGTACAACAACTGTTTTGGCAGCTAATCAAACCTTCCTTAAACATCAGAATTTCAGGCCGACAGAAAAATATTAAATTCGAATTCATATTTGTCAAAATGTTTAATCTAATGACGATCTCTGACGATCGCAGACCATTAAACCAGTAAAATATAAATCTGTCAAACAAAAGTATGAGGAAATTTATAATAAATAGCATTATATCATAATTTGATTGGTTTTGATCCAACTGTTAAATTTATCGCTATACCCACGCCATTTGACTAAACCTTTGTCTCCTTTTTTCTAATCACTTTTTCAATAACGAAAACATCCTGCTCAGTTTTCTATAGTTCTTGTTCGTAAAAACTACCTAGGATAGGTTTCCCTGCCAGATCTTTTAAAGCGTACGTTACAGATATTGTTAAAAGTACCTTATCAACCACAAATACTTCTTCGCTCCAGTTCGGAGTAAATCCTTTTGCAAATGCCTTTTTTATCAAAGAAATTCTAACTTTATCACCAACCTTAAATTTATGTCTGCGGTGCATGTTTTCATTTGCTAATATCGGATTTTTAATAGCATTATTAGGTGACATTTTTATGGTTTGGTGCTTCGTGTTATTATATTCGCCTACGATTTGAGAAAGGTCATCGATGTATCTGTTGGTGTTTTTAACTGTCATATGTTTGTGTATTTTTTCGTTTAGCGTGCGATTAAATCTCTCGAAAACAACTCTTTTACCTTCTTTCCCTGTAACATATTTTTACTAGTATTTTGTTCTAGAAACTGCTCAAACGTTTTGTTAAAAAACTCAGCTCCATGATCAGTCCAGATTTTATTTGGTTTTCTTTCTGTGCTCGTTATTATTTGTTTTAGCGCATCAGCCATTGAAATCCCTGTCTTATCCGAAACAGGTACACTAAAAGCTTATTTACTAAAAACTTCTATAACGTTAAACAAATAACTTTTTGGAGCGCCATCACCACCAACGTTAAACTGAGCCAGATTGGACACATCCACCAAATATATTGCCCAGATATCATCTACAGCGTTTGTGACAAGTTTACGTCGTGGAAACTTTTTTTTTTAGGTCTGTGTAGTTCGACAGGAAGATCATCGTATACTTTTTTTTTCAAGTCCTAGTTTATATTTTGTCCAATCATTCCCTGAACAAATCTTCTATCAAACCGTTCTCGTAGATTTGTTGGCTCCATATCACGTAATTCGTCTTACATTACTTTATTACAATCTGCTTTCGAGTTTTCATGATCTCGATAACAGATATCATGACGCATCGCTATTGATTATAAGGCTCTTGTCCTGGCAATGGATTGTCGTTTTCAACTAGTTGTTGATCTAGCGGATTATTAGGTCCTGTATACCGATGAACAACCGCGTTTTGGTTTTGGTAATTTTCCAATAATTTTGTGTATATCTATACCTGTACCTATTATTTCTCTGTTGTTACAACATTGACAGTATGCGACAAATTTATTTTGCTCAAGACACAAATCTCTGTCAGAATCACAGTTGCATATCATTCTATATTTTTAGTCGTCTACTAAAATAACCTCCCTGACGATATCAAGACAACCAGATCCTATCGACACTGTCGCTGGGGACACTGTCGCTGGGATGTTTACTTTAGAAATATATTTTTTCTTTTTCCGCAGATTGCACAAATACTCTTTAATATCATCCTGTTGTTTTTTGTTTTTTTCTGTTGTTTCATTAATATTTTCTGTTTTAGTTCTACACTTGAGACGAAATGTTGACATTATTATATTTGTAAGTTTAGATAAAATTAATTGCAATCTCATCATTAGTGTGAGAAGGTTGCTTATCAATCTGTAAAATAAAAATTAAAAAATTGAGTTTTCTGCTCTGGGACATCTGTCGGATAAACATAATACATAAGCAGACGTTTCAACAGGATGGAGTTATTTTGATGAATAATATACCTTTTTGTTCATACTTTTATATACTTTTTTATTACATCTCTTGGAGGAAGTCCAAACGAGTCAAAATAATTATTATTATAAACTGCTACCCAATGTGTACTGGATCCGTCTTTGAAATCTTGCAAATTTATGACACACGAACTAACAGCTGACGGTGATTTAATTACTGCGAGTTAATCTTTAGAATAAACTCCGTGAAATCCAGGAACCGCTTTTGACTTATCAGTTATATCAAAATTACTCAGCGGGGTGGTCGTGTTCCTGGTAAAGTTAGGCCACGACCGATTCCTAAAAGATTTGGCAGCAGACTTCTCGCTAGTCCCGCCAAAAGTGGAGCGGACGGAATAATTCCTCTTTCTTTTGTTTGATTGCATATGCATTTGCATTTTTGTGTTGGCGATTTTGTTGTTTTCTTTTTTTTTCTTTTTTTTCTGGCGATTTTGTTGTTGTCGATTTTTTTCCGTTGTGGCATTATAATATATCAATTACATAAAATTTTCAAATTTTTTATTCCACTTCCACGAATGATACCATTACCCTCAACAGCTTTCTTAGTTGCGCCTGAGACTGGTCCTGACATTGCTGCTAGTCCTAATGTTCCCAAAACCGGGCAAAACTTTAGGTATTATTGTGCTAGCTAATACTGATAATGCCGGAGCAAGAAAACCACTTTTGACGTCATTGTCGTTTGCCATCGCTGTCATTTGTGCATCATTCAAATATAAAATAAAAGTTTTCTTACGATCATACTTCTTTACTTGATTTTTTGTTTGCATTAATTTTGTTAAAACACCATCAGAATTATTAGGATTGATTTTTAATGATACCTGTTCTCGCTTTGCAATAGCAACTACTAATTTTTTAACTTGGCCATCGGTTAAATATAGTTCTTTTACAATATATTTTGCCATTTTATATAACAACTATAGATTAGACTTAAATTGTCATTTTACCTCCAATATAATCTACCGTGATAAATCTATCACTAATCACTAATGCGTATACATACAACAGAGCTATTGGAACCGCTCCAAGTGTCCATGTAATTTCAATATCCGCTGTGCTGTCTACAATTCGCTCGTTATGTTTACTAACCTCAAAACAAAATATAGGATAAAGCGTACGAAATTCCTCTGCTGATATCGGAGTTCCATCTTCAACATCTTTATATTTTTGCATTGCGTCAAGCAGGTACTCATATGGTAGAGAAATATTTTTATTAACGTCATCAGCAAAATTGCACTTTATAGCTCGATCTGGATATTGCTTTGAATTTAATCTAGCGGATATTCGTCTGACATCAGCGTGTTCAAATATTGCATTATTTTGTTGTTGGTTACCTCGTCGGGCATGCTGTTGAAATACGTCAAATATGTGTCTCGGCAGTTGTTGGCTTGATGTTGTTGTGACCCGCCACGTGTAGTCGGTAGTATTTGGAACCGCTGTCTGATATATTTTATGCTGCTTAAAATAAATTCGACGGTGTTGTACGTGGCATCCACAGAGCAAGTTTGTTTATGACAAACTGTACATCAGCCCCTCCAGATCCAAATAAGCTATCGTTTTGTTCTGCTCGATCTAAAATAAGCTTATGTTTTACTCCGCGAAATACTTTATCATGATCACGAGATAAGCCGAAAATCATACTTAGCGGAAGCATCATTGTAATTTGACGTGATCTTGTTGAAAGTTCTCTTCGCCTAGCAAAACCTTCATTATAACGTTGATTTCTCACGTCAAGTGTGCCAAGAAGCAAATTTAACATCGCCGTACCTTTCGCATCTGCTGGCTGCTGGTGGTGTTATATTAGGATTATTAAAAGCTGTTGTAAAGGAAACTCTTGTAGCGTCTGCATTAGCAGCTGCACCTGGTGCTGATATACCTAGCGCGTCTGCATTAGCAATTGGAAAATTTCTGACAATTACAACATTTGCATCAGCATCAGCTCCTTGTTCTATAGCACCTCTCTTCAAAAATTCAGTTGATTCAGCTATACCCCGACCAGTATCTTTAAACCACATCATGTTGCTTGCAGTTGATCTTGAGTAATCATCTGAAAACGAAATAATATTTAAAATTGTACTTGCAACTTGTAGATGACCTGACATATCTTCTATAGTTTGATTGGCCAGTTGATATCTGGGACTTTTGAGTAAACTCTAGCCGTTTTTTATAAGAGCTACTTCTGCTCCAACTGCAATTGCAGCAGGTGGATTGGCTACTGTCATAATCTGACCGCATACTTCTAACATAGCCTTATGTGGCAGTAGAAATACATCTTCCTCTCTGGTATTAAATGTTCTAATATCAGATTTATTTGGTTCGTTAGAGTTTTCATCAAGATATTCATCATACTCAAATTCTGTCACAGCGTTGTCGATATCACGAGTTTCTGTTAACTCAAGATAATTTTTGGCAGACATTTTATTTATTAGATTATACAAAATTTTATTGCGGCAGTGTTACTTTAGATATTATTTTTTGTATGATCTGCGCGCCCTTTGGTGATAATAGTTTTTTTTGTTGTTATCATAGCTCGCTGATTTTTTTTTGTTGGTGCGATCTTTGAGATAGCGTGTTTTATTTCAGGTGTAGTCGGTGAATGTCCTTTTATTTTATCAGATATTTTTTGTCCAACCAGAGTCCCAGCGGCAGATACAGCCCCAATTGCAAAAGCTTTACCCGCGTCAATAGCAATTGGTGCAACTTTACACGCTATACCAGGGACATTTTCAATAACTTTAGTAAATATATTTCCAAAAAATCCTCCTATCATTTTTCTTCGTTAAATATTTTTCTTTGTTTCATTATATCTGATGTTGCATAATATTTACTTTTGCTCGCGTAGATGTAAATAATAAGTTAGAACTTAATTATTAATATAGCAATTGTTCTCCAGATTGATCTGTCAACTGCATTATTATACTTGATATTTGATTTTAAAGATTAAAAGGATAATAAATAATATGTCTAGGAGTTATTTGCATGAGTGAACCTGGCGGAACTTCTGGTGAAAAACTGTAAATCGTTTGACCATTGCTACCTTTTGATGTATAAGAGCCAGAAGCAATAGAGCAATTTACTAATAATAGTATTTACTTCTGTTATATTTACTGACAGTTCACTTTCATACGTAATAGCCTGATCAAGTGCATTGTAACTTTTTTTTAATAAATCCTAACAGTTGTGCAATACTTCTTTCTCTTGGTTCAAGACCGATTAATATATTTTTCAAAGTTATCCTAGCTCGCAATGTGCTATAATTCGCTGCCAATTCAAAATTATCAGCACACCGCCAGCTTTTGTTATGAGCTCTTTGATTGTCCTGTATAGATCAGTAATATTATAAGCTCCTTGTGGAAATTTTATTGTTTTAGTCGTAGATATTGAAGATGTTGTAAACGTAGTAAACCACATTTCCTCGTTAACATCAGTTTTCACGGTAGGCACCGCATTCCGGCAAGTACAAGAGATTAATCCAATCTCATATTGTTTTGCAGGATCTAGTTTTATAGGCGGAAAATAATTTACTGAAAATTTTGCGCTATCTATCGCAGAATCACTTGAGTTTAGCAATAATGTAGTTTAAATTCCTTTTATATTAGATCATTTTACAAAATTAAATCGCGGTGTAAAGTTTCATATTTTTCAGATGTTATTAATTCACTCGATCTTAGGTGATCAAGTAGGTCAATGATTTCATTGTCAGTCTCAACACTATCATTCCCAGCTTCTTTTGATGATATTAATAACATTAATCTACCTGTCATTTCAGTAGTTGATGTAAATATTTTTACACCAGTTCCTGTTTTTACTTCTCTACTTTTTTCTACACGAGTTTTATCGAGTGTATCAAATTTTCTTTTAAAACTCCACACTTTACTTAAAGGTCTTGCTCTACTATTTTCCGCTGTTTTTTAAACATGAAAGCAATAATACTATGTCTTATCCTATTATAAAATAGATGCATATCATCAATTTCTATAGCCGTGTTTATTTTATCTTTAGCAGTAACACCGTCTCTTATTATTTCATCTAATCTATTGATTAATGCTTGCTATTCTGCATCAGTCCACTTGCTTATATTATCAATATCTTTTATATTTTCTTTCTTTAAAAAGTCATCATACTCGTTAGGATCTATCGTATTATTTGCTCTTCTTATAAAATGAAGCCTTTGCTCTCCAACCTCCATATACTTTATTGCAAGATCACCGACTCTTTGTTGCTCCTCTTTGATATCTTTTATTTCTCCTGATAAATTTGTTATAATATTTTTTATTCCTAGTGCTATTAACTCAATCTTCGCTCAAGTTTCAGCGGATTATTTATCAAAGGATCTGTTTCAGCTTGTCTAGCAGTAGGATCAGCTATATTTGCTGTAAGTGCTTCAATTAGTTTTCTTTTTTCTTCGTCAGATCTAGTAACAATTTTTCAGCAGCTGCTTCTTGTTGTTCTTGAGCAATTACAACCAAACCTTTTTATTGCAGTTGTTTAAGTTCTTCTTCTGATAACGGTTTAGTTTCTGGTTGTTTACCTAATAGTGCTTCAGTAACTGGCTTGAAAATTGTAGCTGTTGCTTCTGTAGCAGTCACTTGTCCAAGTCATGCTTGCTGTACTTTTTGCCTAAGTATTGCCTGTGATTGAGCAAGTTTTTTTTAGATATTCTATATTTTGTCTGTATCTTGCTCGTTTGTCCATTATTATTATTATAAATTTTATAAAATTGAAATCTGTTACTATAAGTAAGTGTTAATCCAACAGCGAAACATTTAATTCGATCATGCGTAAGTTTATGAAATAAGAAAAAGTTGTATTTTTCTTTTGTAGCATTACGATAAAGTTCAATAAACTTATCTTTTGTCACGTCACCGCATTGCTCGCTTGCAATGTTTCTAACGTCAACATTGTCCATTCCTGGAAATAATTTAAAACAACCAGCATTTCGCCGAATAAATCTGTCAACATTATAAAAACCTTGAGCAAGATAAACATAATTAAATTGCTTGTTACGTGACAGTGAAAAATACAATCTTATTTTGTTCATCTCCATGTTATTTAGCGGATTATCGTCAAAATCTACTATCTTGTGTTCATCTGCATCAAGTTGGTTAACTGGAATAAGATCTTCTGGCTCCCAAATTATAAAAAAAACTTCACCAGCTCTAAGATCATCACGAAGCTTGTTATTATATTCGCTTAATAACTTGTACTTATCTTGCTGTGGATTGATCGTGTAAATATAAACTCTATGGTATTTAAAATTATTACCAAGAAGCAAGTTCATAAGCAAATTTGTTTTCCCCGATCCAGTTTGCCCAACAATATGATAATGACAATCAGGAAGTTCATTGTTATGTTTGTGCTTCACCAGCCTCTCTGTATCAAAGTTTAATATCGACGATTTTGCCATTTTGTATAATGTTAAACTAGTGTTGATAATTTTATGTAGGTCAGTAAATAATGAGTTACTATAAAAAATCTGGAACACTAGCAGGAAATTTATCCACAGAAGGTTATCAAGGTGATTTATCCAAGTATGCAACTATTGATCAGCTCACATATGAAATTAATAATTTACTAAATGTTACCAGTGTAGATCAAAATGAAGTCGTCATTTTCCAGGACAAGGAAGGATGATTAAAGACGAGTAATGTACAACTGTCAGATGTACTTGTACGAAATCCTGCTGCGTTTGCTAATAATATCGTTACTTTTAACAATCGAGGTAAGATGCAAGATTCTGGTTGGTCAGATAATGATTTAGTTAAAAAAGCTGGTGATTTATTTAGTGGGAATATTGTTATGAACCAAACCATGATTACTTACCTTGGGAACCCAACTGAGGACGGTGACGCTGCCACTAACAAATACGTCGACGATCAAGAATCAAAGTCTGTGTCAGTCAATGGTGGTATGATGCGTGCATTTCCCAATATGAGTCTTAACGGTATTATTGAACTAAGAACCACCGAGTCTGATTTTGATGCTGTAAACAAAAAATACGTCGATGATAAACAGAGTCTAGTCAGTAATGAAATAGTCAAAATCGAAACTGAATTTCCCGGTCACGTAAAAACGTTTTCAAATTTTCGCAAAAACATAAACACGCTTAAAGATGAATTTTTTTTTGGAATTCCATCAAATTGTTGACATTACACTAACAAATATCTTCACAAAACTGAATGATATTGTTAGTGGAATTTCTAATATTGTTGAGAAAATGAGTATGATTAAAATTCCTCACAATCAGATTAAAAATATTGTGCATAATGTTGATGCTAGATCTGGTATATGAACGCAGCAAAATAGATCTATCAAATACACTGCGGAGGTTTATGGTGTGTATCGATTTTGATTGCTTAGCGTTATAAAGTTTAAAATATCTTCCAATTATTCGCTGCTTCATAATTTGAATCTTGAGATTTCTGAAACTGTAACTGTAACAATAGAACAATAGATAAAAATTATGAGGAAGAATTTATACTTCATCCAGCTAATGAAACTTTTAACGGCTGTGGCCTTTATTGGTAGTGTTTGGAATTTGTAGCTGAATTACCTACTACTTAAACAAGCCTGAGGATTATGTAAACAAATATTATAATGAAAAGAAATACAGTTGATTTCAATCATATTTCAAAAGATATTCCAGTACCGGATGTGGAAGCACTAATACAATAATACAAATATTTGCACAAAAAACTTTGGTGCGTAAGAAAATGTTACAAATATTATAACAAAATCCTTCGAGTAATATCATATCTGCCGTTGTTAATGACCAGTTCTGACATAATTTCAAGAGGGGCATTTTTAAATCCGTTTGTGTTAATCATAACCGGTGTTGTTGTTGCCTTTACAGCGGCGTGTAAAAATGTAGAACCAAGACTTTTAAGAAAAAAGCATGGCTGTCTAACATCTGTTATAACTTACAAGAAACTTCTTGATCAGATCCGGTCTTACCTATGAGGAGTAAAATATAATATGGATGATTTAATACGTGAATATTGCATTATTGACAATATGTTAACATACATCCTACCAATGAGGGTTAGCAAGTATGATAAAGATTATCAAAAGAAGCATGATATAACGTAATTTGTTATCTAAACTTAAGATATAATATCACTTACCTTTCTCGTTTTTATTCTAATGCGTAATTTAATTTCCGCCTTCAACATGTTAACTAGAAGCGCCACGCTCTACTACGTAGTTTAATTTCCACCTGTGTTCTTCACCTGTTATCTGATGAAAAGTTCCCGGCAGACTAATTAATAAAACCCGTCTTGCTGTCTTTAGTCTAGTTCGTGAACATTCCATGCATGAGCCTGTTCTGGCAAATTCGACAACCTCTGTATGATGCGAGCTTACCTGGATGATTCACCGATCACATGGCATCAACTGCACATGTTGTTGTGTAAAAATACTACAACCTTTTGTTGTATAAGGACAGAGTTTGTGTTAGCTTACCTGGATATCGATTACGTACATGACATTATCTCTACCTGGATTCACTAACACTGTAATAACAGATAAGGGGGTGAGTTAAAAACCTTACTAATACTTTTGTAAAAATAGGAGTGGGGGTGTAGTTTAGGACATAGTTTTTGTTTGTTTTGAGGGGTAAAATAAGGGTTTGAGCTGGGAACCTTGTTTTCTCCTACTACTCTAATTTATGTCACGCGCCTACAATAATATATAATAAAACAAACAATAACTTTGTTTTCTGGTTTGTAGAATTGCACAGGTCTTTTAATATATATGCAGTTAATGGTAATCTCTTCAATGGTTAGAATGACAATTTAACAGGTGTGCATATAATGATTTCAGTATAGTGGAATATGGTGTAGTCTCTACAGAGTTCTTTCCCATTGTACTAAACTTTAGTAGAAATGATATAGTAATTCACTCATTTTCCGATATATTTTAGCCTTGAATTGTTGATCGATTACACAATCGTTGGAATGAAAAATTATATTAAAAGTGATCATCTACATAGTGAAATCATATGTGAAAATGACGTTATCGGTAACTTTGACTGAAAACAACGATAGAAATGGACAAATGTTTAGATATAAATCGATAAATCGGGACTCATTTCTGCAACATATGTAAAGCAAATGTATTGAACATGTCCAGAACAAAACTGATTTGCTACATTATTACATCAACTATTCTGTTAATGGTGTGGATCCTTGTATAAGGAAACTGATGCTTAAATGCAGATTCAAATATTCTGTGTTCGTTCATATCGATTAAAAATATCAATGCATCCACGACAACTGTAATATTCATAAACAGAATAATTTCAATTTTGAAATGATATAGATTTGTAAAGCCAAATTATTCATCATACCTTCACAATTTACTCCTGTTAAAGACAGAGTCAACTGAGAAAATCATTGCATAAAACATCAATGTTGAGATAAACGTGAACACTGAAGCAATGACTTTTGAAGTTCAGACAAATGTTTATATTTATGATAAATGTTTACATTTGTTTATGTAATTACGAATAACTTAATTCAAATAGCCTTTGGATGTTATTTTTAGTGGAACAAATGAAATATATTACATCAGAGCTAAATAATCTAATTCATTTCATCACCTTTCCCTAATTAATTTCCTTTGAATTAAAAGATGTGATAAACATAATCTCCATATTCGCAAAATGAACTTTGTTGAGATAGTTTCATAATTTCAATAATAAATATAATAACCCACATTATATCCCCGTCTCTTTCCCTCTCATACACTTACAATAGTTGAACTGATGAAAAATCAGTATAGTTTTTTACGCTATGAAATTCGAATTATGTTTTATTTTCCTGTCTTTGTAATGTTGAAATCATGATAAGAACGACCATGATATCTTAAGTTAAAGCATTACAATGCTATTGTCTTAGCTTGATCAGGTTATTTGACACATGCTACAAATTAGTATAATGAATTCACTAATAAATAAACTAGATATTATCTCGCATAATGTGAGCGAGGTCTCTGAAGATCAGGAGAAATAACAATCCATGCAAGAATAACAAAACAAGCTTCTAATATTTATGGAAACATAATTATAAAGGAAGCAAATAATTTACAGAAGATATTAGAACACAATAAAATGTGTGGACAATGTCGTGGATTCGAACTTCGACCAAATCATACCAAAAACTTCTAATATTTATTCTAACAGCAGTCTCACTTGTTCAGAATTTATAGGGTTTTATGAGCAGGAACATGTAACTTACTAACGTAATATGCTTGCAGTGTGATTAAAGATGCCCCCGTTCTAAATATCACTATACACTGAAACACTGCAGATATTGCACATATATAACTATAGTTTTTAACGCTACGTTAGATACTCCATAGACACATTTACAGTGGGATATAATGCATTTCTTTGTTTGCAGTAGCAGAATGATCTCCAAAGGAAATTAGTTTTATGTGAATCTCTCTCTTGAGAGCAAATGAATGTATATGATCAAGAATATGCATTCATGCATAAACTTGTATTGTGTTATATATTTATTATAATTTGAAAAAAATACTGATTTGTTTCAAAAGGGGTGTCGCCAATTTGTAACAATGTTAATGACAATGGAATTCCCTTATTTCCTGAAATGTTCGGAAGAATACAATCTTTATAATGGGATGCTAGTTTCTTCCATGCGTGAGATTTATTGACTTTTGTAGCCGATCTTATTGAAAATATTTTAAATGCAGATGATATTGATGATGGAGATAATTTATTTCAGGCGCCTACAACAAAATATAATAAAACAAACAACAAAGTTGGTTTTTCATTTGTAGAATTGCAGAAGTCTTTTAATATATATGCAGTTAATGGTAAGGTCTTCAATGGTTAGAATGACAATTTAACAGGTGTGGCATATAGTGATTTCAGAATAGTGGAATATGGTATAGTCTCTACAGAGTTGTTTCCCTTTATACTAAAATTGGTAGTAATGATATACTAATTCACTCATTTTCCGATTTACTTTCGACTTAAATTGTTGATCGGTTACACAATCGTTGGAATGATAAATTATATTACAAGTGATTATCTACATAGTGAAAATATATGCGAAAATGACGTTATCGGTAACTTTGACTATGACGACAACGACACAAATGGACAAATGTTTAGATAAAAATCGATAAATCGGGACTCATTTCTGCAACATCGGTAGAGAAAATGTATTGAACATGTCCAAAACAAAACTGATTCGCTACCTTATTACGTCAACTATTGTGTTACAGGTGTGGATCGTTGTAAAAGGAGACTGATGTTTAAATGCAGATTCAATCAGTCTCTGTTCATATCGATTACAAAATCAATGCATCCACAAAAACTGCAATTATTATAACATTCAATTTTAAGATGATATAGACTTGCAAAGCCAAATTATTCATCACACGTCACAATGTACTCCTGTTAAAAAGAGAGTCAACTGAAAAACTCATTCCATAAAACATCAATCCTGAGATAAACTTGAACACTGAAGCAATGATGTTTAAAATTCTGAAAAATGTTTATATTTCTGATCAACGTTTACATTTGTTTATGTACTTGCGAATAATTAATTGAAATAGCCCCTGGACGCTATTTTTAGTGGAACAAATTAAATATGTTACATCAGAGGAAAATCATCTAACTCATTTCATCACCTTTCTCTAAAAAATTTCCTTTGAAGTAGAAGACGTGATAAACATAATCTCCATATTCGCAAAATGTACATTATTCAGCTCATTTCTTAAATTCAATAATAAATATAATAACCTACATGATATCCCTGTCTCTCTCCCATACACTATTTGAACTGATGAAACATCAATATGGTGTTTTACGCTATGAAATTCGAATTATGTTTTATTTTCCTGTCGCTGTACTGTTGAAATCATGATAAGAACGCCCATGATATCTTAGATTAAATCATTACAATGTTCCTGTTTTTAGTTTGATCAGATTATTTGAAACATGCTAGAAATTAGTATAATGAAATCATTAATAAATAAACTAGATATTATGTCGCATAATGTGAGCGAAGTCTCTGAATATAAGTATAAATAACAATCCATGCAAAAATAACAAAACATGCTCCTAATGTTGATGAAAACATAATTCCAAATGATGCAAATTACCTAATGAAGAAATTAGAACACAATAAAATGTATGCAGAATGTCGTGTATTCAAACCTCGACCAAGTCATACCGAAAACTTATAATATTTGTTCTAACAGCAGTCCCATTTGTTGTTCAGCATTCATGGAGTATTATTAGCAGGAAAATGTAACTGGCTTACGTAATATGCATGCAGTATGATTAATGATGCCCTCTTTCTAAATATCACTATACACTGCCACACTGCAGATATTGCACATATATAACTAAAGGTTTTAACGCTATGTTAAATATTCCATAAGCACATTTACAGTGGGATAAAACGCATTTCTTTGTGTAGAGTAGAAGAATGATCTCATAGGAAATTAGGTTTATGTAACTCTCCCTCTGTTGATACACATATAGCAAATGAATATTGATCACCAAGAATAAGCATTCATGTATAAACTTGTATTGTGTTATATATTTTTTTTAATTTGCGAAAAAATAGATAAATACGGATATGTTTCAAATGCGATGTCGCCAATTTGTAACAATGTAAATGACAATGGAATACCCTTATTTCCTGAAATGTTCGGAAGAATAAATACAGTCTTTATAATTGGATGCTAGTTTCACCCATGCGCGAGATTTATTGACTTTTTTACAAGATCTTATTGGAAATATTTTAAATGCAGATGATATTGATGATGGAGAAAATTTATCTCAGGCGCCTACATGAAAAGATTATAAAACAAACAACAATGTTGGTTTTTCATTTGTAGAAATGTTGAAGACTTTAAATATGTATGCAGTTAATGGTAAGCTCTTCAATGGTAATAATGACAACTTAACAAGTGTGGCACATAGTGATTTCAGTATAGTGGATTATGGTGTAGTCTCTACAGAGTTGTTTCCCTTTATACTAAACTTTAATATTAATGATATAGTAATTCACTCATTTTCCGATTTTTTTAAGCCTTAAATTGTTGATCGATTACACAACATTTGGAATGAAAAATCAGATTACAAATGAACAAGAGTTTATACTAAAACCGTCTGATATAAAATTACTGGTACCGGCTTGATACTGGTGTCTGGAATGTGTGGTTTTAACAACAGAATTACTTGCTTATCTTATAATAAAAAACGCATAGTCAATTTTAATCACTTTTTAGTAAAAATTCCAAAGTAAGTTATGGACGTGCTAATGCATTAGAGTAAATATTATCATAATATTGTTTGGAGGGTCATAAAATGTAACAAATTGTACATAATATACTCCATATATATCATATTTCTCTTTGTTGATGACCGACTCTGGCATAATTTCAAATGGGCATCATTAAATTCGTTTTTGTTAATCATATCCTGAGTTTTGGTGTTTCGTTCAACGGTTTATAAAAAAATGAACCTCGACTAGCGACTAAAACAAATGCTTGCAAAACGACAAGTATCACCTACAAAATTGTATTTGATCAGATAAGATCTAAATATGATATGGATGATTTAATACTTCTTGTTTCGTAGTATTGACAGTATGTTGGCGGATATCCTACCCATCAGAGGTAGCAGGAATAGAGATAAATATCAAAGAATGCATTACAATTTATGTGAAAAATACAAATATTGTTCGACACTTTGACGGTCTCCGAGGGCTGGAAAAGGTCATTGAGCCAGAATAAGTACGATGATTTAAAGACGTATCGTTTTGGGTTGGAGTAGTCGAAATGGTGATTTATATTTGGTTAAGATTGTTGGAAAAGGTTTTCAAGACAGAAGCAGCCTTAAGTCCTACTACTATGCCTTTTAATAGATACAAATGTAGGTACATCCCAAGTGCAAGAACAATGCCCTGAAACACAGCCTGTGTAAACAGGCTAATTACAAAATGATCATTATCTGAAATTAATATCTACAATCACGACCGTAGGCGAAGTATTTAATGTTCTTAACAAAATATCCTTACATTGTATCGAGTTTTGTCAAATGCAAATACAAACAATGCACAAGAGAAACAAATAAAATAGAAAAAACACCGTTGTGTTTGCAGAACTTCACATTGATATTTCTTCTGGAATGAGACTGTCAAATGTATCATGTTTCAACTTTCTTTACTTTTATTTGTCACGAATGCATGCAAATATGTTATATTAACTAAACAATTGATGGGCCATAAAGTTATTTTGTCTAGATGTATATAAGCGGATATTAAATCCTGGATATTTTATTATTATGGTAGTGATTATACGCTATTGGTCCAACTAATAAGGAAATTTAGATAAGTGCTTCAAAGAAAATGTGTCTGCTGCAAACAATACATATCTTTGTGCATGACCGTCTTATTATAGTCATCTTGGTTTAAACCGCTTGGATTTATTGTTGTAATTCTGCGTATCCAATAAGATTCCTTTTCTTTAGCACAATAGATACAACTCCAGAAAAAATACATCAATTGAACGTTGGCTTGGAAACTTAGTCAACATTTTAAATTTTTCAGAACTAAAAGAGATACTGTACAAGCCAGTGAGCTTTGCGGTATCTTTGATTTTGTTATTTTCCGGTGTCAATGTTGTCTTTTATGATGCTACTGTGTACACAATATTTTTAATTTGATTATGCGGAAATAGTTTATTCGCCAAGGAATTTTACAACGTCGATATATTTATCAGACGAAAAACTGGTTGTATAGAAAATAAGGGACAATCATCAACAAAGGATCGAATTACAACAGAAGTTTATTGAAACTCGAGTATTGTCTAAGAACAAATGGAAGAATTATGTTCACGCAGATGAAGTAACTGCTAAACTTTCAACCATGTTAATGAAGCAATACTTGGCAAGCAACAATACATATCTGCAGACGAATTTACAAAATTACAAGAAAAGGTTTTCTTTTAGATATACCCGGGGAAGGATTGAAGGAACATAATAAATAAATTGCAAAAGAACTTGTAAGATATATTGCTAATTCTGCTGCACGACAGGCCGAATTTGACTTATTAATAAACAATCTTCTTGGACTTCAATATGCGAAAGAGATCCAGCTAAGTTAAGATGGTTTATATAAAATGTGTCAAAGTAAACTGAAGAACTAGCTGAGGAACGAAAACGAATAACCGAAGCTACCATAGAAATAATTCTTAGTGAGGAACAGATAGCACGTTATAAAAAGGCTAGAGAAAATATAATTGAAAGCAAGTTAAATATATGTGTTCAAAATTATTTGATGATTAACAAAAATGATGATTTGAACAATATTCTAGAATGGAACAATGACAATGACAACACACTGATGGAGTTTTGATAAGTAAAATGGATGATTTTTCAAAGGCTGAAGAAATGCATAAAGAAGCTGACTCAAGAAAGGAAATGTGTGATGCGTTTCAAACAATAATAGATGAAGTTATTGGTGATATTTTAGGTTAAAGAGCAAATTGATAGCAAAGTAAGCAAGATGGCTATGGTAAAGATTGTTACTTTCTAAGATTATTTAATGCGGATGTAAGAAAACAAGATAAAAAAATACGAGAGGAAACAACTGGTTTTGGAGTAAAAGTGTTTACATATAACGCCTAGTATATCTACTAATGTTCCTAATATCATCCATAACCAGGTGGTAATGAAAGCGCAGAGTTCGATAACTAAATCGTCGATATATTAGATCATCTTAGATTGAGCGTATAACTGCCATCAGACGATTAGGAAATATCAAATCCTGATTTAATATAATAGAGGCGATCTTATATAATGTCAACCATATCATTACTCGATTCGTAGCAGTCAACGGGGAGCAGCAGAAAATGTTATTGCTATTAAAATCAGCCAATGTACCTTGATCCCGAAGACAGTATGACATTGGATTAATTTTCTGCAGAGTATGGATCTATATGGCAAAGTTGAAAACTGGAGTAAAGGACGAAAGCACATTTTCTCCACGTATGCCACGCTCAACACCTAAAACGATTAAAATTCCGCAAGGAGCCCAAACCATAATTTAATTAAAAAGGAGATAAATGAACTGATAACAAAGGCAGGCAGTGTTGCGGGCTATATGGAACTAGCACAAAACAATAATACATCACGCACACATTAAAATATCATTGAAATCGATGTAACGTCATCACATATTTTTGCACCATTCATAGGATTTCGTCATCGATAATATGTTTATACCAGAGAGACCATTAAATTTGATAGCGAACTGCTAGTAAATGTAACTTACTCAAACACATTACTAATCAATTTATATATTGAGTCTGGATCATACTCAGCCCAAGGTAGTAAAGGACGAACGAAATGTAGTTTTTCGCCTGTCAATACAACAGGATCGATGATCCAAATTAATCCAGGTCAAGGTATTTATTATCAAATTAATCTCGAAAATCAAATAACAGGTATAACAATGTTACTCACTGACTAATCGGGTATTGTCACGTATTATTTACAACTGCGCTTATCAACTTAGCATCATTTGCTAATGTTGTGCGTATTGATTTACAGAGGAAGATGAGACAAAAACACGTTTATAGAAGAAGCATCATAGGTGGATTTTTAGAAAGATATTTACAAGTGCCAAGAATTTACAAGGACTTGCTAGCAAACGTATAACCAACGGCACTCGACTCATATATAACTTTAGTGACGGAGCAGTTTATAAGGCGGGTACAGCAGCAGGAAAAATGATCGCTGATAAGTTTAGAGGCACGTACGCATTAAAACTAAAACGAGTAATATCAGATATTGTGTCGATAGTGGAAACAAAACGATCAATCATAGATACAACAACAATTTTATTATCATCGCGTGATGAAGAAATAGTGCGTAAACTTGTAAACGAAATATAGACGATGACCCTGCTGCCTTTTAATTTTGTGTAACGATTACAAAATTAAATAACCATGTCTGATAAAATGATCTGGATCTTTCAGACGAATATGATACTGACGTCTTAGCAGGAAGGTTCGAATAAGTCGTGTATCTCGATGAAGTCTTAAACTATCCAGATAAAGCTGGAGTTAGAATATTTTATACAAGAATTGAATACGTGTTTATACTGCCGCATAAGGCAGTGGTAGACGTGCAAGGGCAAACATTAACCGCGATTGGTGATGATATTGCAGGTGGTACAGAAGTTGCGCTTGTCAGCAAAGGTTGGAGCTTATTTAAAAGTATACAATATGAACTGGCCAGTCCATACGTAGAATACACTTCAGTGCACTTGCCTATATCGAGTGCAATGCTTAAAGTTGTCTCGTTTAGCGATGATTATTCTAGATCAGATGCTTCAAGCGTGATGTATTTTAATGGTTTGGAGCGAGTTCCTTCCTGCTTCTGGTCATCCTGATGCAGATAACAATAATCTAATCGCCAATACCTCTGACAATTGAGGTAGTGATATTGGACACTCATTAAGATTGGCGGCCACAATAATAAGATGACAGCGATATAAATAAAGACGATGCTTCCGTTAAGTACTATCTTTGGATTCTTCCGTGAGGACTAAATTACACGCTTATCAGCGAATCTCAAATTTCGATAGAAGAGTTTTATTTACTCTATGCCATCTTTTTTTTGATATATCAAAACATTTCGATAAATTGTCAGTAGTGTTTGTTAAACGCTGATCTGTTTATTTAATGATATCTCTGATGACTCCGTCTTTGACAAGGACTTGAAATAAAACTGTGGTAAAAGTAATGTTAACGCAACAAAAAAATCGATTAACTCAAATTGCAACAAGGCATTTGTTCTTAGATTATCTCCTTCGCAAGTAACAAGAATTTCAAAACATGACGCATGTTTGGACCCGCTTTATCTGTGATAGATCGAAACTGCCTATACCTGGCACATTATGAATAGCGACATCGTCATGGTCAATATTATGAGTAATTCAAAATGTGGTAGTTGGGAATGGAATTAAAAAGATCTATCATCAGAGATGTGGTAGCTCAGTTTTATGTAACAATACAAAATAATTATCGTTGCCAAGGCCAAATCTTCTAAAAAAGGAAACAACGAGACGTCGTCGAACAAAACAAGGATGATTTCTTTCAATAGCGTCGAATTTGTGGGAGGTCTATTTCAAAAACTACTAGGATTCGGACGTGGAATGACTCTAGCAGGAATCAGACGCCATATAGTAATCTTAATATCATTAGACAATTGAATGACGTTGTGGGACTTTGATGAGTATTTTCAAAGGAAGAACTCGATGACATAACATCTTCTGGTTCGTGCATTGCTGTCCATGTGAATAATTATTTTGATTCGCTCGGACTTCCAGCAATCTCATTAAAAATATATTTTAAAATAATTAGCTAAAATAAATTATTCGTCAACTGCATCTGATCGGAAAATAAGCTTGTGGTTATTATTGTATAATATTTGTCTGACATATCTCCAAAGAGTTTAGATCTTTTACAGTTTATTTTACAATTTTTTAATAAGCCTTAACGTGCAAACGATGCAATTGCAAACAGATGAAGATATTTCAGTTTATTTTTATGTAAACTTATGTATAATAATGTCAACATACTATCTCAAGTGTCGACCTAAAACAGAAATTAAGGATGAGATGTAGTAAAAACAAATGATAATAGAATGATGCTAAAAGCATCTGCGTTGTTTGTGATGGATAAGAAAAGTATGTTACTGGAAACAAAGTAGGATCTGGGTTAGAACATGTACGTTTAGTAGACGATTAAACTTGTGAATCATAAAATGATATGAAAAACAATTGTAGTTGTTACAAAGCCCTTTGTAAAGTATGCAATCACCATGAGGTCATTGGCAAAGGAATTGACATTTACAACTTGACTGGCAAATTACCGAAACGAAAACGAGGTTGGACATTGCCAGGTAATAAGTATAATTGATCTTCAAATCTTTTGGATACATATCTTGAAGAGAACGATAATCCAGTGCCATGACAAGAGCTTTACAATCAAGATGATGCAATAGCAATGCGTCATGATATTTGCTAAGAGGACAACGAAATAAGGCTGGTTGCGATAAAGTAATTCCATATGAACTTCGTGATATTTTTCCAGCAAATTTGCGATAACTTTTTGATAGAATCTTAGTGCAGGTTTCTATTGCAACAAAATATAAATTACGACTCTGAAAGGATTTTACGATTATAAAATTGCTGTTACTTGCGAAAACCAACAAAAGTTTCCGCAAAGCAATGTTGTCGTGAATGCCATTGATGACATATGGGCGACAGATTTAATGTCACAGATGATTTGGCAAATATGCTTTTAGTAGGCCTGTTTCGGATTCAAAAGAAACGTCGATAGCACTAAAACAAATTAATAACAAGTACTTAAAGAACACTAAATATAGTATGGACCGATACAAAATGAGTCATTTACTTGAAAAAAATAACATTACAAATATATTACCGGGAACCAAGAGAAACGAGTTGTCGTTGTAGGATATAATCGCACACTAAACTAGTCGATACAGAAACATATGGTAGCTGAAAGCACGAGCAAGTATATCGACGAACTTTATCAAATCGTAGACAAGTACAATATCACTAAACATAGAAGATTTTCATCGCGTAAAAGTAAAATGTCGGAAAATAACGACATTAAAATTCCGATACTGTCGACAAAAGAATATATGTAGATTTCCTGGTCGATAAAATAATATTTCTGTAGATTTTTTTCGTACTTACGCTTGATCGATTTACATTTTACAAGTTTAGATTAGATATTATCTGCGATCGATCGTCAGAGAGCGTCATTAAGTTACACATTTTGAAAAATTTAAACCGGAATTTTATTTTTTTTTCTGTCGGAATTTTGATGTTTAAGGTAATCATCGTTATCAGCCGCCAAATATGTTGTTCGGCAACGGTAAAATTTAAGTTCAGAATATTTTTGTAAGGTGATATATTCCAGTTGTCGGTCCTTCGTCTTGTTTATCCTTGTTATACAAAATATCATCATCGCTATATATAGAAAATTTGTTTATTATATCGTTTAAAATTGTAATATTTTCTACTACTTTGCCGTTGGCAACTTTGTCGCAAGTGATTCCGTCTCTTGCGAGAGTATCTTCCGCTAATATGTCAGCAAGTCTTCTCATCAAGTTCATATTATACTATATGTTTATCCAATGTATTGTTATAGAATGACTAATGAGATAAATCATCATCAAAACGTTAATATATTAAATTATAATTAAGCAGTGAGCTTATATTGCATATTATGTTTACATTATTCAGATTCTAATAAACTATTACTAACAGCAGCAGAAAAAACTTAACGATAGTGTAATAATGACACTTTCTTATTAAGATGATATAGCGTATGCTTATAATTACTTAACCAGAAAAGAGCTATCAAACATCTAAAGATGATTGAAGCATTGTATATACTTCAAATATATGATCTTCTTACCCCATCGGCAACAAATTTTTCTGACATAGGATTTATCTCATAGTGTTTAGCCGCAGCTGAAGTCGATTTAAATTTGATTTGGTTTAATTCAAGATTCAATGAAACATGTTTTACCTGGCATCTAAAATTAACAACATGTTATTTTCTCAAATTTTTCTGCTGAGTTACTAGTTATACATTTTTAGTCCATTCTCAGTGCTTACGTTATTGAATCGATTAAGAACAAAACCATTGGGTTTAGGTTCGTTAAGCGTAACGTAAACAAAACGATTGGTAAAAAAAAAACAAGATCAATCGGCTAGTATTCCTATGACAGTTACTTTAAGATACCCATTCTTGTTCATAACACGAAGAACTTTTTTTCTAATAGACCTAACAATTCCTTTGCAGAAGCCTCGTAAAATTCAAAGCCTTTATGACCAAACACTAATTTTGTAAAGATACGTTTCCGATATTGTCATCGTAGATTGTTTCTACAGAACAAAGTGAAATTAAAATCTTTCTTTAACATTTCTTTTCTATCAGTACGATCACTTTTAACATTGATCTTATAATCTGCTGTCGTTTCATTACTAATCGGTTGTCCATAGTAATACGTATACGTATTGTTACTTTCAGTGTAGGGGATTGAGGGTGCAGGCTAGTACATAATTTTCTTCTTCGCAATACTTATTGTGAGTCCGAAGTCTGGGTAGGCTTTAGAGAAGTGATCCATACTTTCTTGCATTTAAGGGACAGTCGTCAGCAAAGAGGAGGTCATGGATACTGTCTTCCTGGACTTTGGTCTTAGGCTGCAGTATTCTCAGGTTGAAGATGTTCTCATCTGTCCTAAACCGGATATCGATGACAATGTCATCTTCACGGAAAGCGTCGATCAGCATCGCTGTGCAAATGATCCTAAACAGGGTCGGAGCAAGAACATAGCCCTGCTTGAAACTATTTGTCACTGGGAAGAGCGGATATAACTGTCCTTCATCATTTACTCTAGCGAGCATACCATCGTGGAATAGTCTGACCCTGGTGTTGAACTCCTCAGGGCATCAAAAACTCGCCATGATCCTCCACAAACCTTCACGACTCACAGTGTCAACAGCCTTGGAGAGGTCCAAAAAGTGGTGTAGAGGCCGACGTTCTGCTCCTTGCGTTTCTCCTGGAGTTGTATGGCTGCAAAAATCATGTCCATGGTGCCTCGTTCTTGCGTAAATCCGCACTGACTCTCCGGTAACAAGCTTTTCTCCATGTGGACGGTTAGTGAGTTTAGCAGAATTCTGGCTAGTATCCTCCCTGCTATTGATAATACGGAGATGCCACGGTGATTTTCGCATGCTTACCGGTTCCCCTTCCGCTTGTAGAGGTGGACAATAGAGGCGTCTCTGAACTCTTGAGGAATCCTCTATTGGTTCCACATAGACTCGAAGATGTCGGTAAACTACTGCGTCAGTAGGGGACCACCAGAGCCCTAGACTTTGCCACTGGAGATGCTTTTAATTGCCTTCTTTACTTCTATGAGAATTTCAGAACCTGAGATGGAAGCGTTGGTTATGGCCTTGGACGGTTGAGGACTATATCGAAATGTTCTGTCCAGCGTTTGAGAATCTATGCCTTATCAGTGGTCAGCGTGATCCCATCTGCATGGAGAAGGAGGGAAGGACCTGATTTAATGGGACCGTATATTGCCTGGAGAGCATCGTAGAACCGTTTCATGTCATTGCCGTCTGCATACGACTGTACCTCGTCATCCATCTTGTTCATCTATGTGTCCTGCACTGTACTTCTGATATTGAGTAATGTAAATTTCTTAGATGTGGAGATAGGGTCATTTAGGAGCGCTCTATGTGTACGGTGTTTTTCTTGAATGCGGTCTTCATTATCGAGGATTCAGTCCTGGTGTTTTCGTTTGTTAGTGCCTAGCACATCGGTAGCCGTGGAGTAGACAATATCCCGAAGGGACACCCAATCAGACTCTACATCATGCGAGCTTAGAGTGATGGCTTCCAGCTTTTTGTCTAGTTCGTCTGCAAAGGATTGCTTCACTGAGTCGTTTTTCAGCTTGGAGATATTCGGTCGATTAGGTATATTACTTGCGGACGTCTAGGAGATTGTATCTTGATGTTAAGTTTGGAGATGATCAGCCTGTGACCAGTCCAACACACAGTTCCACACACAGCCTTCGTCAGTTTGACGTCCTGCCTGTTTTTCTGTCTCACTATGTGAGCAGATGCCAATACTTGTGGCGTGGGTGCATCCACGATATCTTGTGGCGAAGTGGTAGATGGAAAACAGAGTTGGTGATGAGCAGTTCGTGCGCTGCAAGGTTTACGTCAGCAGGAGACCATTTCTGTTAATCTGCCAATCCCATTTTCCCCAATACTCCTTTTATTCAGGAGTGATCTGCTAAAACGCGAGCATTGAAATCATCAGGGATGATGAGCTTATCTGTTCTGGGCACGGCAGCAATAGTGGATCTCTGTTTTTTGTAGAAGTCCTTGATCTTATTGGGTTTTTCTTTGTTTGGGGCGTAGGCGCCGACTAGTGTGGCATATTGCTTTCTTGGGAGCGGCAGTCGATCGGTCATCTGACCGAAGTAACACTGGATAATTGATGCCTTTAGATGGTCCGACTATTTTGTTGACCATGTTTAACTTGATGGGAAACAGAACTCTAGCTTCGCGACGTTCTTTCTCACTGCGTACAAACTAAAAGAAGGTGTAAACTGCATTTACATCTGACAGTTGACCTACGTCGGCAATTCGGGTCTCACTCAGTGGTGCAATCTGGTATTTGTACCTGGCCAGCTCTCTGGCAATCAATGCATTACAGTTCCGGCACGATCTAAGTGTGTGTGTGTGCACGTTCCAAGGGCACAAGGTCAGTGGTGTCACCTTAATGTGTTTCTATGTTTTCTTAACGCTGGAGTGGGATCCCCGCCACCTTCGGTTAACTGCCAGGGTGGGATAAAGTACAAAATGTTTAGGACACTATTTCTAGTCCTACCTTTTGTTATGGAGGCAAGCAGTGTAGTTCCAAAGAAGGATACTGGGGAGCGTAGATGGTTCCGAACTCCAGTGTTACTTCGGTAAGAGGACGACGACCTTATATCCTGAGTCGCCTGTGTGCATAATTGTTCCTACGGCTGCAAGTGAATCCACACCTGCCGCTTCGCCATTTTCCCGTCGTCACATGACTTGCAGGATAACGGAGTGCAATAATGATCTAGTGAAGTCATGACTTGGGCATGAGAATTGGATTTTGGTGAGGAGTAGTTGCGCACTCGTTGTCTTCGTGTTCAAAGTGGCCTTGCCTGCACTACCATAGCTACATGTTCTGTCTCTGTTCCATTTTCGTACACTACCAAAGTCTTCAACAAAAACTTAGATCGTGATCGTTGGGAGGCCTTGTATCTTCTTCATTACTTTAATGTGCTAATTGCAAAATTGAATTTATAAATTGTGTGATTAAACCATTTGATCGATCGTAAAACTCAAATAGTCGTCTGTGGCACAAAGAGTGGCAATTAGCGTACAACCTTCCGAGGAAGGCATACTTGGTAAAGACGACGGTTTTCTGTCCCACCCTAGTTAAACAAATCTGGTCATCTTTGATGGCAAGATAGGAAAAGACGGAGAAGACATTAAACTGTGGTTTACTACTAAAGGGCATCATAATAATTCCAGTGTCATATACATCTCCCAAAATGTTTTTCAACATATTAAAGCCCATTCCACCACCTGTCTTAATACCCATTGCGTGGTCTTCTTTAAAAGTCTTATCGCTAGTGGAAGTGTGATCCAAACATTTGGGAGCTCCTTGGCTCACCAATGCGTACAACGACAATTAATCTCCACACGTATATTTACTCGCGAATTTAATACAACCTACCTCCGCTTGTTTGCGGTATAGTGCTAATATGTTTCATCACGGAGGACCTGTCGTGTATACATCCCATTTGACGTAACGAAAGCAAGATAAGTCTATCAAAACCTCCGTCACTTTGGGTATGTCTCACATAATACCAAGATGGCAGACTCTGGCAGGTCCTTTTCATTATTTGCACGCTATGAATCTTAAGTTCATATATATAAGATTGCCGTTTAATTCTTTAATATACTAGGCTATCCGAACCCTATATCACATGCATAAAAAGCAGCAGCACTCCGGACAGAGTCATGTTCAATACGCTAACTTTCACTACATTAAAAAGGAAACGCTTAGCTGCGACAAATGGGTGTACTTGGACTATTGAAGCAGAAAATTATAGAACACATAAATCATTAAGAAAAGATGTAAAACTATTGTTTACAATGAGATAATGAACGATCATGCCGGTTATATGACTTTACTTTGTAAAAAATTAACAAAAGTTCTTGAATATTCTCTACTGTGTACTAAAGTCGAGACTTTTCATAGTAAGTTGTGAGTCATTAGTACAAGTGATGGTATACTTTCGTATGCCAAAGTGTAATATATTATAAAACAGGTTTTGCACTGAAAACGCATGCAAGATTTTACATTGTTAGTCTGCCGTCGAAGTTGCCCATTCTTGGAGGTTTCTATGTAGACCTGGAACATATGTTGTATGATAAATGAAAAGAGAATAGTTCAGCTTGAAGTCTATCAAAATAAATCATAAAAGTGATCTTTTATGTTACTCAAAATTATATATATATATATATATATATATATATATATATATATATATATATATATATATATATATATAAATATTATATATATAAATATTATATATATATATATATATATATATATATATATATATATATATATATATATATATATATATATATATATATATATATATATATATATATATATATATATATATATAAATATATATATTTATGAAACTTTCAAATATTCAGTTCAATAGACATGCATGATATTATAGAAAGGGACAGCAGAATCGTAAACTATTAACATGTTCTCAAGAATTTCAAACTCAAGTTATGCCTATTGAAATACGAGGACTATTTTGTAGATAAGGTATTTATTTGTTGATAGACTATCTAAATCGGTACATTACAATAATTGTAATATATCTATTACTATTTATAACTTGATTTGCATTTACGTATGTGTTTATGGGTGCATATTTAAATGTTTTTGAAATGTATACTTATCATAAGCAGTGCCAGTAAGTGTCTTAAATTGATTTGAATATTTAACCTCCATTTACATATACTTTCATTATATGCTTCTCTTCATAAATCTGATACTTAGCAATATTCAGAGCTACGACAGATACGATTCACTCCCATATTGTTTGACTCCATCATTTCATTAAAAACCAAATAACTCAGTACATAAACGAGAGCGCATGCCATTTGCAAGATATTGGTGACGAAACCTTTGCTCCACCATAACAACTAGATATTTCAGGCCTTGTCCGTATCAAACATTTGAGATTGGGATACAATGTTTGCCTAAATAGTTTCATACATTCCTTAAAAAGCCATCTACTTTGAACTCTAATCAAGGGAATTGATTTTGTATGATTCTAAACAGGGTTTAGAAGAAACTAAACAATTATAAGTGACCTAATCGTACGACAAGTAAACTGCAACAGTGATGATAATTTAATTTCCTTACAAATACTTCATTTTTAAACAGATAATGGAAATCTTATTTTTAAAGAAAATGTTATTACCTTTCATTTCTATGAATTATATAAATCAACTGTTTGTAGTTTCTGCTCTGCTTCATAAATATATATTTCAAAATGAGATCAAAGCGACATCCCCATTATGTTTCTTTTATTTAATGTATAAACATTCAAAGATATGCCACTACTAACATACCTAATATACTTCTATCGAACTTTGATACATCTCAACCTAACGTTAAGCAGCAGAGACGCTGAACCCTACAAAAGTTTGCTCGAATCATTAACGGAAAATAAAGGTATGAAAATAGAAAAGTTAGAGACTTTGATTTAGCGTTGTTGACCTTTTCTCAACCTCTACAGGAACCTTTTATTTTCGTTAATGATTCGAGCAACATGTTGTAGGGTTCAGCCTCTTTGTTGCTGCTTAGCAAAGTTAAATCCTTATCTCTTCAAAGGTGGACCGGTTAATTCTTTGGAATTATTACTGTAAACAATCACATAGAAACTAAAAATATATCGTTGAATCCACAAATGTGGACATTGTGTACACAATTATTTTCTTTGAAGAACAAGGGGATATGTATGTATATGTAATGTGATACAGTTGAATATCTTCCGTTTGATAGCTATTTCAACGTTACCATATAAAGTAAAACTGAATATGATAATAAGACTATTTCATTTCAAATATCGACCGTATTTTAGTCATTACCAAACGATTGCTAATCTAGATTTAAAACCATCTAGTCGATATGGCATCGTATTCATCGAAATAAACATGACTAAATAACGGTTACTCCCTGCGATATATAAATTCCTGAATATAATAGCATAATTTCATTTCATTTTGTTGGATGGGAGCGAATATGAATAAAATGGATGCATCATTTTCATTTTGTCATCCAATATTATGTGTTGTATGCAAGATGCTGTAAAGGAAATACACATATTAAATCAAATGATTTTTTAAAATTGCGTTATCTCCTTTGCACCGTGCAGCTCATTTCAAGATGGCAGTTTATTCTAATAATACTAAATGTTAAATCATGAAGCGAATTCAAGTAATTAGAGAGGGGTATTTGCTAGCTTAAAATAATAGCAGGTTGAATTATTTATAAGTTTCTAAATATAAACCGATTAGAACAAAACTTAGCGGAACAGGTTAAAGTTACAAAGTGCATATAGTTAAAGCTCATGGTCATATATTAGCTAATGATTTTCAATTTCAATTATTGTACTAATATCATAGTGCATGTGTTTGTCTCATGTCGAAGATCTGTTCTTTCTACTTCCGAACGAAATATTTGTTTCAGTTCAACCTTGGATGTGTCAAATGTATATAATTCATATGGATTTGCATTGCTTCACAATTACCTACCGTGAGTTAAACATTTTAAAAACTATATTTTGTGATAAGATTCGGACACTTCCAAAAGTTTCTCATATTAAATTCTACTAAGCAATTTTTATACCCTTCTCTTGGATAACGTATGTGAGTGAAAATTAGAATCTTTATATCGAACCGATTATGTTTTTCCTGCACATTTGCGAAACCCAGCTGAGTTAAATTATGTTTATTCAAACATTAGTAAGCTCGCATTTGTGCATTATTTATGTAACCATTCTCAGGGAAGGGAATCAAACAAAACACGTCTGCATGGCGCAGAAAACTGGGAGATTTTACATCCTGCTGTTTTCTTCCAGGAGTAACCAGAAATAACTTTCGATACGAATGCATGCAAATAAGGCTAACCTTATGACCATTACTGCAGAAAGAATGTTTACTAATTCGGTCCGTGGTAAACGGATCATTTTGACAAGGAACTATTTCTGAATATCGTCCTGATTTTGGTAAACATTAAGGGATGGGTAATTGTGATCTTGAGTCTTACCAGCAGTAAAAAGGATATTAAGTAATGATTGCCGCAAGTCTTTCTCCTACATAAAAAATCCATGGAAACATATGTATGCTATACAAACTCTTGCAAAGGAAATATAGATTTAGTATCATAAATTTGAAGAAGTTATGACTAAGAGCTAACAACAATAATATTAAATCATTATTCAAATTTAAATAATACAGGTTGAACATTCATTTAAAAAATTGTTACTTCTCCAATTTGTTAATGCAATAATCGGCTATTTGCTCTTTGTCTATAGTCAGCACACATGCGGAAAATATTTTTTATTTTGGCACTAGAGTAAATAGTCCAGTCAAGTTACGAGTACTTGTGTCAACGAAATTATTATCCAGCAAATATTAAGTTGTATTTTTTAAAAATATTCCTGATCCAGAAGAGTGATTATGAGCAGCAGGGAGGGGGGCCAACCCTACAAATTTTTGCGACAAAATCGATTGAAGCCTCAGAATGCCCAATGGAGCCTTCCTACGAAATCTCATATTTCACCCCCCCAAAATAAAGGCCCCATTTGTAAAATGGAGCCTTAGCGATTTTGTCGTAAATATGTTGTCATAACCACCCTCAAGTTGCTGCCAATTGCTATCATCTACGTCGCAAATATGTTGTCATAGCCCTCCCTGCTGCTGGAAGGATTTCAGGGTTAATACAAATGATTTAACCGAATATTTGATCAAGTCCAATACGATATCGTGACCGAGGGTCGTGTAAATATATTGTTATAAATCCATGTGGGAATGACTGAGCATGACTAACGTAATTTTTGAATCTATTGAAGTCAATATCGGAACACTAGGTCTGCCAAATATTTCGTAGAGTATGTGTATCAACGCCGTTGAATACAGCAAGACTATTGCAGTTATCGCGAATCACTTTTGGAATCTGAGTGTAGCGTTGAGTGACATATATCACGTCAGTGTTTTTTATGCCTACCTCGTGAAAATACTCTAGCAGGGTTCTTTTGATTATCTAACATCACATCATCGTACACTACAAGATTGTTTATGTCTCCATCGAGGTCATCTACGCTAGGCGCTTCATCAATATCTGTTATAAAGTCGATTACACTTTCACCTTTAATTTCTGATGCATTCTCATTATAATATTTTAGCACTTCATAGCACTGTTGATCATCTACGGATGGAGCAATTAAATATAATTTATCCCACTTCATAAATCGCATTATCAAATTAGGCAGCAATTGTGTTTTACCCGATCCAGATGGTCCGATTATAATGACACGGACAGAATTCGGAAGCGCTGCGTGGTGCTTCACCGGTTCTCTTCTTTTAGTAGCTGAAAAATCAATTATATTCATAACGCTATATATAAATTATGGATCTATATTGTGTTAAATGTAAAAAGCATACTAGTACAAATGATGCGACGACGATTACAACTAAAACTAACAGATCGGCACTTACTGGTATGTGTGTAACATGTGGTACAAAAAAATTTCGATTTATTTCTTTAAAAAAAAAGCGACACGGAGGTGATATCGCAGCCAAATTGGGAAAACTCCCAGGAACCCATGGGCAAAATACCCTGGAGAAAAACATTTTCCAGGATATAGCTACTATGGTCCCGGAACGAGATTAGATCTCAGACTTGATGATCAAAATCAGCCCCGGCCTGGTGAGTATCCGATAAATGCTATTGATAAGGCATGTCATGCTCATGATGTTGCATATAAAAGCAATAATTTGCAACAAAGACATCTCGCGGACGTAAAATTAATTCATGCGTTAAATGCTATTCCCGATAAATCCTTCAAAGAAAAATTGGCTTTATGGTTGGTCAAATCAGCTATGAAAGGCAAATTGATGTTAGGTGCTGGTAATTGAAAACACTAGTGTTTTTATAGTATGGAATCTATTTATTATTCTCCGAAACGATACCGGAGGGGTAAAGCAGTAATCAGTAAACTCGCTAACGCTGCAAAAGTGAAAAAGTCCACTGCGGAAGATTGTTTATCCAGACAAGCTATATGGCAAATTTATCTACCACCGCCTAAACAAATTAATTATTCTCATTTTGATGTTACCGTACCCATTGAAGTTCATCAGGCTGATTTATTGTTTTTACCACATGACCATGGTTACAAATACGCGCTAACTGTAGTTGATAATTGCGAGTCGATTTTAACAAGCAGAACCATCGAAAACAAAGTCAACTTCTGAAGTCGCTTCTGCATTTGAAAGGATTTATCGACGAGGTCCTCTAAGATGGCCAAATCTATTACAAGTTGATCCTGGCAAAGAGTTTTAAGGTGCTGTTCTATCAACAATGAAAACTCATAATGTTACAATACGACGGGGACATACTGCGTTACATCGTGATGAGGCAATTGTAGAACGATTTAATCGAACTCTTGCAGAACGGTTATTTGGATATCAATATGCAAAAGAATTCATCCAAGAAAAACGATCTCGTGAATGGGTCAAAATGTTACCGAGTGTAGTTGCAGCGTTAAATAACGAGATTGATCGAACTATTAATATGAAACCAAATATTGCAATAAAAAAAATTATATACCCGAATAACCACAGCGGGTAAGCACTCAGCCACTTCTCGATGATGTTACTGTGAGATATTTATACGAACCAGGAGAACTTGAAGGTGGTAAAAGAAGAGCTACTGATCCTATATGGAGTGTTACTACGCATAAAAATTCAACCATAACGCGATCAACTGGTAGACCTCCAATCTACAGATTGGATTCAACTGCACCTCAGCGTGGTTTTACACGCGAACAACTACAAGTCATTCCGGACGATACTCAATTACCGCCACATGGTCTTAACTAGCTCCGTCACGTCTATTACACTCAAGACAGGTCAACATCACATTGTTTCTGACATGACCAAGACTGTTATTTTTTCTGTCTACGGTGAATTGTCGAGGTTCTTTATCAGAATACTGCCAGTGCATTATACAATTGCAACTGGTGCAGTGATTATTCTGTTGTTCTTTTAATGCGATTACTACTTCAGCATCAATATCAAATTCTCGTTGTTTTTTTTTTGTCCTGATGATTGTAACCAGAGAGTTTTTTTATTAATGATGCTAATATCAGTGCTATCATCGTTTGCAATAAAATCATCATCGAAAACAATCCTTCGTAGTTGATTTATTCGTCGTACTCTGGACACTGCGAGATAGAATAAATTTGACCATTCAATGCGATTATCAACTATCCAAACAATTGTATCCGTGATGGTCAATCTTTGTGACGAGTGTATTGTTGTTACATAATCAAGCGTCCATGGTGATTTATCAGCGCATAATCTATCTTTTACAGCATTGATATCAACTAGCACAATATCATTTAACACTAGAATCTGTTTCTCCGTCCAGCCTGGAATTTCAACTTCAATATTCTGCTTTCGTGTATCCGATGGTCTATAACACAACGGTACTGGAAACGTTGGGAATTTTTTCTTGTGTATCTCAAACAACTTTTCTGAAGTGCGTCTCTGACTATCTTTCTACTTGCTACTACAAAATCATTTGGTCTCCATGTTTCCCAAAAATCATTCATAGGTGTTTCAGAAATTATTTCACGCGCTATTTCACGTTGAATTCTATCGGGTTGTAATCTAATTAGTTTTTTAAACTCACGTAACTGCTCATCGAGTGCTCTATAGTCAGTATCAATTTCTTCGTAATAATCAACAAATCCTTTTAACCAATTATGTGGACTTTTACCAACAAATGGTGGTGGTTGACCATGATCGCCGCACAATATAACTTTTGTATTATTTTGCAATAACCAATCAAGAAACATTTTTAATACATCTTCTGAAACAGTACATGCTTCATCCCAAATAATAACCGCAGGAATAAATTTCTCATCCATTCGCTCAGGCGTCCAAACATCGCCCTTGAATCGAAAAAAAATATGATACGTGCAAGCTTCAATATTTCGTTGTTTTATCTCTCTCGCTAGTCTATGGGTTGGTGTGAGTACAATCATGGACGTTCTCTCTCGATATAATTCTATCACACATGTTGTCTTTCCAGACCCACCACAACCGTTTAAATAAACTGTTTTATATCTGCAAATTGGATCTGATATCGGTGGTAGACATAGAAAATCCTTCGGATTTTTCACGGATAGTATTATCGTTTTTCAGGTAACTGCTTTTAATCTCAACGTCTGCTGATTTAGAATAATCGCATTGTATTTCATGTTTAATTCGCCATGTTCCCCAAGTCTCTTTGCTATTAGTAAATTTAGTTACCTCTTTGATATATTTTTTATCGACATACATTGAATCAATTGCAACTCTAACTGCTATACTAGGAAATCTATTTATCATTGCAAATAAATTGATAGATGCATAACCCAGCATAGAAGCTCTCAAATGTAGATATGCAGAGCTTTCTCCATCACTGTAAGTAACAATTCTACCTAACTTTGTTCTATTGGACAAGAAGGCTGTTTTACAATTTGCGTACCTATTTTTCTCTACTGCATCTTTAATAACGAAGTCGTATTCGGCATCACCTATAATCAATCGTGAGGATTGTCTTTTATAGTTGAAATATTTTCCACCTTGTGTAAATTTACCGATTATTCTTCTGCCGAGATCCTTTGCTTCACTATTTCGTTGATTAAATATCTTTTTTGACCATTCAATGATGTACTCCTCGTCAGCATCAATATGTTTTCTAGACTTATCGATTATACTATCAAGACATTCTGGTTCTGGTAACCAGACATTGGTTTGTTTTCGATATGAGATAATCGCTTCGCTGACAATCAACGAAACTAACATTTTACAATCAATCATATATCGCAATAACACTGTTGGTAAACACATCCTTTCAGCCATGTGTCTACCAATCCAAACATAACAACATGGATGAAGTCCTTCAGCGAATTCAAATGATACTACGCGAGCAAAACCGGACAAATCAAAATCAGGCAGTGGTCCATTAATAGCAACGCGAGTCATTCATGTGTGGGATGTCCAAATCGTTTAAAATACTCACCAGCGAATCCATATCCTAGAAAACTTCCTGGATAACAGGCAACGATATCAACTGATATCATGCTTTCACGATTGTACTTAACGTTCCATAGACCTCCATGATAATATTCCAGACAGCTGGATTGAACATCCTGTAAAAACTCTTTCCGTGTTGGTTTCCAATTATTTTCTTTCTTGCAAAATGAGCTGCAACCGATGGAATTGTAAAACAATTTGTAAGTAACTGTTCGTAATCGTCGGATTTTCCATTACAAACGCTAGCATTTTCACTGAGACTCATTGCTAGTTTTTTCTTCCTATTATGTAGACTTTCAGTACGATATAATTCACCGTTAGGTCTCACAAATCGATTGAAACGACATTCTTTATCTTCAAAACTATGAAGTAGCCATACTGATACAGAATCGTTTTTACACAAACTAGCAATAGCATCGAATAATCTTTCTTCAGTACGAATACCATCCTTGGAGAATTCTTCTGGGATATACTTCACTGTTCTGTCTCGATAGAATATTGTAACTGCGGATGTCCCTGCGTGTTTGTTATGATCAATAATTTTGATTGGAGCTCCGTTTTTATTGTATTTCGATTCGTATAATACTTCACCGGTTATCGTTGAAACGGTTATCGGAAATCTCAGCGACTTTTCCAATCTAGCTATATCGGAAATAGTTGCTCCGTTCTCTTTCACTGTTAGCTCCCATTGATCTATTTTTTACGTCTTAGATCGGTTAATTTATTCCCACGGAGTGCATTTGTAACGTGTTCTATTACACGTACTGCTACACAATTGAGTGGTTTTACCACTGACGTTGACTGTTTCATTGGAGCTAGTTTTCCGATGTCAGGTTTCTTATTTAACGGATATATCCCATAAACAATTGCTGTTTCAGGATACGCTTTTTCATAGTATGGTTTATCAATTCCAGTTAACAGCCCTGGTCTGGAATCACGGCTAACAATGACTGTTGTAATATATTTGAGAATTTGATCAAACCTGTCCCGTATAATCCAATCGCCCGATTCTAAATTGATAATGAATTTCACTCTGAGAAAAAACTTTTATTGTCAAGTTGTGATAGTATCATAGCTGCTGTTTCATCATTCATTCTAGCATCAACAACACCTTCAATTTTAAATGTTGACCAGGTGTGATGCGCCGTCCTGTTTAAACTCATTAACACAATCTCGTATTTTTCTAATCAAACTTCTATTATTAATTCTCTCTTTTGGTACGTCTTCGAGGGTTCTATCGAGATTGAATTTAATATTTTTATTAGGCTTGATTGTCGATAATCTCTTGAATTCTTCATTCATATAAATAAAGCAAACATTTAAATAGAAAATTTTGTTTATAAATAATGAATCACTGCAAATGGCTTATGATTGGATCAGTAACCCCATGCAATAAATCGTGTAGAGGTGAATTCTGTGGACATCACTTACAGAGCGTCAGAAATAATTCGACAGGCCCGGCCCCATGCATAAATTGTGGGGTGGGTGTGAGAGGAAAATCACAATTATGTATCAATTGTGGAGGTAAGCGGTTTAGAGAATTGAAACGTTATTATGATAAACGAATAAAAAACAATATCATTGACCCTAACCATGACTCTGTCAAAGAAAAAATCATAAAAACCCCTCAAGACTACATTAATAGATTTACAAATAAAGCAAATGATGAATTAGACAAATAGTATTATTGTATAGAAATGGAGCAAGAATTCAGACCTCACCCCGATCTTGTTAATCATGAAATATCTCGTGAAGGTGTTGTTAGACACCGTAGACTAAAGAAGCCTGTTGGGTTTGTTAATAATCAGGGATATTTGTGTTTTACTGCTGGAGGAAAGATATATCTCTGTCATAGGGTATTCTTTGAGTGTTATATGGGACCGAACAAAGATGGCTGTGTTATTGATCACATTGATTCTGTTCCTCAAAATAATTCTCTTGAAAATTTGCAATGCATTTCTCAAAGTGATAATACAAGAAAGGGAAAGACAGGGACTTGTAAGTTAGTTGGAAAGAGACCAGTACAGTCATTTGATACAGCGACGAATGAAAAAAGAATTTTTCAATCAATGAATGCTGCAGGGAAATAATTTGGAATATGTATGCCTTCAGTATGAAAAGTTGCTGAAGGGATTTATCAAACAGCTATCTCAAAGAAAAATGGACATAGAATAAAGTTTTCCTATTTACAAGATAACTCTCAATAGTGAGTTTTATTTATAATATAAAAAAATTTTTAATAATCTTTTTTATGCTATTTGATGCTATTTCAGCCAATTTTTGTGTCATTTTTGCATGATTTTATGGTATTTTATTACAATTCAGACCAATTATCATAGGGTAAAGTAGTCGATTTTCTGTGTTATTTTCCATAGGGAAAAACGCTAAAAGCGTTTCGCGTTAATATCATTTTATTTATTCTCAGTATAAGCTATTATGTACATATATTTTTTCCAATACTTATTCGCAATGTCCACGCATACTTGTATTAAAAAGTAAATGACAGTATCTGGGACAGCCAAGGTCAGTAGCTGGAACAGCCACACAAACAGGTAGTAAATATGGTCGTTGTACCGGAACGCGCGTAAACAAGACACTCTGGCAAGGTTCTATTAATAGATTTTTAAAAATCCCAATTACGCACGTTAACAGCTGTTTACATTTTGGATGAAAATGAAATTACTTTGTAATTACAAATTACTTTTGTAATTTCCACAAGGAATAATACAAATTAGAATAGATTGTATGTGAGGTCAAAATAGTAAAGCACATTACATGTAATTCAGTTTTTTTTTTATAAATACATATAGTATGACAGGTCCCATGACAGAGTTATCTCGTCATGAATCCATTATTATTACGATTAAATAAACACGTAATATTATAGAAATTAATATAAATTTTGCTATTATTTAACAGTTGTATTCCTTTTTTTAAAGTTTTATTTTAAATATTTAGTTTCCATTGAAATTACTACACAATTTTCACTATGAAATGCTAGGGAAATAAATACACACTCGTTTATCGACTCTGGCCTTATTATCGCCTTATATATAATATGAGCTGTAAAAGCTTTGGGCTTTAAGCGAAGCCCAATCTGCCAATCAAAACTACCCACGCCATTGACATGGTGTGGTTGATGTTTCTCAACTGCGACCATGGTTAATTTCTTGGGTTGATTTTCATTGGTAGATTGAGTGTAGTAAGTCCGCCCCGTCCTTTCATGTCTGTATCGTCCTGTGCTGTCCCTATCATCTCATTGTATATATACCATCCTATATGTAATCCTTGGGCTTACTTGAATGCGAAGGCACCCAATGAGTTCCAAGAATGTGCTGTCCCTATCACATATCATATCATCTCATTGTATATATACCATCATATATAATCGCATTGTATATATATATATATATATATATATATATATATATATATATATATATATATATATATATATATATATATATATATATATATATATATATATACCATCCTATATAATCGCATTGCATATATATACCATCCTAAATAATCGCATTGTATATATACCATCCTATATGTAATGTACTGTCCCCCCCACAACATATCTTCTGGGAGATCTAATATAATCTTTAATACGTTAGAGCATCCGTCGGAGATCTATGTTTGTGGCCCTTGGGCTTATTTGAATGCAAAGGCACCCAAATGAGATCCAAGTTATATGTTACATGTTGTGTGAAACCGCTTATGGCTTCTGAGTCTAATACCCATATAGCCCGCCCTTGAACTCGATTGGGGGTTAGGATGTATATTGTATAAGTCTTTAATGTATGCTTAACTATCTGCCTATTAACTCAAAGGAGATGACCAAGCATTGTTTGTCCTTTTTTGTATGTTGGATTGGGTATTAAGGCTTAAATAATATTTTAAAGATAAGAAAATACATTATTAATAATGTTCAATAAATGGAATTTCAAGATATTACATCTATCATCACAGAAATATCAAATTTAAGAAATCAAGGAATCGTACTATCTGAATTTTTGAATGAAGACAGACTTTTGAATGAATTTGAACAAATTAATATACAATAGAAACATGGAAGATTTGTCCTACCTAAAATGTATTCACTGATAAAAAGAATCCAAAAAGCGGTTAATGTTTCTTTGTATAACAATGATATTAATTTATTCATTCGGCTATTTAGTATAGTTGAAGCAATTAGAAAGAAACTAGGGGAACAGTACCAAGTTCTGTCAGAGATTGCTTTGAAAGTGAAATCTATAAGACGTTTGATTGATGAGTCTGGAATCGAAAATGGAAATGCAAGCATTGAAAACCACTGAAGACCCACAATTGAAAAAACGTTAACATTTTCAATAATGACATCATTAACTACCAGACTAACCAGTGAGAGGTTAGCATTACTGAAAAATTTTATACCAATTCGAGATGATGTGCGAGATAAACTACAACTTAGACAGCAAGCGCAGATTGACTTTTCTATTGGGAGTGAACAGCTTTTTGCCCCTGTAACTAAAGCCACTAAAGCTATGAAACTTGCAACAGAACGTGCTATATACGGCGACATCCCTAAAGAGGGAACACGAAAAAGAAGTACCTATCATTGATGTCCTGGGAAAGATTGCTACAGAGACTGAAAAAACTCAGAAGAGAATAAAACAGCTTTCAGGTGAGTTATCAACTCAGCGAGAAATACAACAAATGGGTGATATTGATACTGATGCTAACCCCGTTGAAGGTGCTATTGGAATCAGTAGTGATTCTATTGAAAAAGTTTTCACTAAAAAAGGTGTTCCTTTTAACGAGAAATTCACCGATGAAGCTATAGCAGAAATCAGACGAATTCCATTGCTGAAACTTGAAGACTATGTGTCATTTAATGACTTCGCTATCAAAAGTTATTATATAAAAGGGAGGAATTTTTAAAAGACGAGTATAAAAAAAAACACAATAAAACGAGAGGACTGGGTGGATTGGATATATAAAATTAATAAAGAAGACCCCGGCAATTTAAAAAGGGATACATTGGATTACAGAGCTTTTAAAATGGGAGATGATACGTATGGTATAAAACAACAACAACGAAAAGAACAACAACAACAACAACAACAACGAAAAGAACAACAACAACAACAACAACGAAAAGAACAACAAGGTCGAGGTCGAGGTCGAGGACGAGGTCAACATTCTCCAGAAATTCAAAACGTTTCTGAACCAGCAAGTGCTTTAGGAGAGGGTTATGGAAGTTCTCATCATGATTCTCATATGTGTCCTAGTAATATCATTAATGATATATCACGACTTGAGGTTCTTATGGGAGGTAAGCGAGCTGGGGATAACACAGTCGAAATAACTAATGAGGCATTTGATATTTGCAGACGATTATTCCAAGGGGGGGATAATTGATGTTCATAGGTATAGAGAACTCTTGGATGAGTTAATGGACGGAATTCCAGGGGAATTTAGTGGTTATTATAGCGATTGAAATTTCTGAAATGCTTGCATTTATAAATTACAAAGTTATTTCAAATAAGATGATAGTACACTATAATCACGATAAACCAACAAACGTGTATGTGGTAAACTCACGATTGCCCGTCTATAGGGCATACTATGGAGACGGCCTTGGAAATACTATAGCGGGTTTATTCACAAGAATAGCCCCAAAAGTAGCACCAGTTGCTAAACAATTAGCGATGAAAGCCATTGATGTTATTCGTAATAAGGGAATTAACGCTGTTAGAGATCTTGCAGGAACGGCCATTTCTACCGCAAAGAATAGAATAACGTCATTGGTGAAATCTAGATTCGGACGAAAACCACCACAAATGGTTTCACCGCTACCTTCAACAACAATGATGCCTGCAAATGTCAGTAAAGTGATAAATAACGCAGTGGAACAAAAACTAGCATCATTAGCAATGACTTCACCAGATAGTAGTAATATTGCAAGTATGATAGCGGGAAGCGGTCTTGGAGGAAATCGTAAAAATTTCAGACGAAAAAGAAAACGATGGTAGAAAAATTGCTAGCATTACTACATTTAGAAAAATGATAGTGTTTTAGTATAAATGGCATTTAAAAAAATTGCTGATCCAGCGTTTGATATGGCAGCACCGGTGAATAAAGATGATTCTAAAATTAACTATCAGTATTATGCCTATCCTGCAAGAGAGCCTAATCAACGGGGGAGAGTTGAACTTCAAGTTCAAGATACAAGTAGATACTTTTTGCCGTGTGAGGCGTTTAATGAAGTAGAAGGAGAGCTTATAACAAATGTTGCAGCTGATACACCATATGAGAATGACCCAAATAACCGAGCTGGTTTCGTAAATAATGGCATTATGGCGCTATTTAACAGTGCAAAATATATCATTGATGGAAAAGAAATTGAATCAATAGAACAAGAGGTTGATATTGCAACAACAATAATCGGACTTGCGAGATATTCTGATGATTATACAAGATCGGCTGGTCCGTCTATGATGTTTGCTAAGGATACTTCTGATCATGCTAACCATTATTAATTTATTAAAGTTTATTAAAGAACGAACTGCGAGAGATACTGCAGAAGTTGATCAACAACTCGCAAATAATCTAGACCGTGAAGATAGACCAGCCGCTGAATTCGACAATTTAAAACGGGTCAATGATAATTTCAATCTAGGATTTGCAACACGAAAGGGAGCATTAAAAGGACAGCATCGACGGTTTTCATGTGCAATTCCGTTACATCACATATTCGGATTCTGTAGAAATGTCCGAAAAGTCATATATGGAGCAAAGCATACAGTCGTGTTAGTGCGAAAGGAGAATAACAATGATGCAATCTGGCGTGCTAATGGTGTTGATAATGGTAAAGTCAATTTAAATAAATTGGTTCTATGGATGGCAGTATTGACTCCATCAGTCGCAATAGAGCAACAGTTACTATCGTTTATGGACACAGGTGGAAAATCATTGCTAAGTTGGCTAACAACGACTGATATGTAGCAGGATAATGTAAATGGCAAATTTACATGGCACATAGCATCAAAACAAGGTGTTTCAGCTCCACGTCATATCTTTATAGCGTTACAGGATGCAAATCGAGTGGGTCGTCAATTATCCAGTCATATGATATTTGATAAATTAGGAGTAAGTGAAGTTTCGTTGAGAATAAACGGACAACAAGAGCCAGCAGAGATTGTACAGCTTGATTATAATAACAACGACGTAGTACGTGTATATCATAGAATATTGTCGTTTATGGGTCATGATCAAAATGTTGATACTGGTTTGCAAATATCGCAAATTCATTTTGAAAAACACTATCCGATTTATTACTTTTCATTGGAACATCTTGACATGATGAGACAATCTGTTGTTGATATATACTTCCAAGCTCGGGTACTCCCTGGTGGTATAGTTGATTATAGAGCAGTTGCTGTCATTCTCAGTGATAAATCAATGTTTTTAGAAGGAGTTGGCGGACGAATGAGACTTATTGATGCACCAGTGGAAAACATGTAGTTATAAAATCCATTGGATTTTCACAATAAGATCAATTGAAAGTGTAAATTACGTTTTAGAATAGAATGACATCTAGTATTGTTAATGTCCAGTTGACTGATGATCAGGTCAAGAAATTGAAATCAAAGTCGGCTAAAGAATGTGGAACCACACTAACGCTGAAACCCACTCAAATGTCCGGTGGTGCGCATAAATTATCATTGACAGATCGTCAAATAAAACATTTCAATGATGCGCTAAAGAACAAACGAGGAGTTCAAATTGATTTTTCGAAAGCAGCAATCGCCAGTATGATAAAATCAGGTGGTATATTCCCGCTGTTAGCTGCTATTCCAGCATTGATTTCAGCGGCTGCCCCAGCGGTTGCGAAGGCGGCAGCGTTAGGAGCCGTTGGTACTGCTGCAGGAATGGCCCTGAAAAAAGCTACTGGGAATGGCTATCAAAAAGGGAAAGGGTCTAAGACTACCAGGAACCCCACAAAATTGGTACAAGGGCGCGGAACTAAGAATACCAAGAACGGTTTATTAGTGGAAAAATCCCTTGGATTTTCACCAATGTCCAATTTTGATTTAATTGATGCTGTAAAATCGTTATCAATAAAAAAAACTTTAGAGGAGTTTTCATGAGAGATCAATCACCGTCAAAACCAATGAAAAATGAAACGGGTATTATCAATCTTGATAACAGCAGCGGAGAAGGAACTCATTGGGTCGCATAAGCAATTGATCCACATGGAGTTGTCTATTTTGATTCATATGGATTAGCTCCACCAAAAGAATTTATGCGATATGTATCTACAATGACAAAGTCATCGTCGGCTCCAATTTTTTATTCCACGCTACCAACACAACGGTTAAATGATCCACCGATATGCGGTCGTGAAGTATTAAACGTCCTTGCAGAGATATCTAGATTTCCAAGGAAACCACCACAAGTTGTTGTTAATGAATATACCAGCGGGCAATGGCAAAAACGCTAGCGTTTTCACCATCGTCAATGATTTCATAATTAAAAATTATTTACAATTAAAAATTTGAAATGATTTAGAAAAATGTTAACGTTTTCGTATAATGATTGATATTTGGGGACGACCTCTATCAGAGTAAAAAAAAACAGAAACCGATAGTCAATTCGTTGTCGAAGATGTAAAAAAAGTAATCGAAGATGAAATCGCCGAGACATTAAACTTGTCAAGTGTAGATCCTGGGGAAAAAGTTGTATTTCAAGATCGCCAGGGCAAATTGAAATCTAGTAATGTTTCATTGGATGATATCTTAATACGAAGACGTGACGTCGTTGAAAATACAATAGCGTTATATTCAAGCGATGGAAAACTCAAACCGGGGGTATTTGTTTCGACGATCACGGATAAACTAACAACAGTAGATAGCACAGCAGACGCGTTAAAATCACTCAATGATGAATATAACAATCATAAAGCTGAATTTAATAAATTCTATGAATTACAAAAGTCAATCGTAGACAAAATCGACAAACAGCTGCTAGAATTCCTTGGAAATCCACCAGTAACCACACGGAATATTGCAGAGATAAAAACATCTATGTTGGAAATTGCAACACTTCAATCAAGATATGAAGAACACGTAAAACAGTTTTCAACATTTCGTAAAAAACATTGTTGATAAATTTTTGCGAGGTCCACTTGATAAACTAGATATCAAGCTTCCGGATATTAAAAAATCCATCGAAGAAATATCAGCGACTAATCGGCAATTGGAAGCAATCAACACTGATATTACAACGTTCAAAAACAATCTTCCGCTACTTGAAAAAATAAAGATTCCTCATGAGAAGAATATCATAAATATGGTATACACAGTTCTCTCTGGATCATTAGATTGGGAACCTAAAAAGAATACAATAACTCTCACTGTGTCAAACAAGGGTATTTATCGATTAACAATAGTGTCACTAGATCGGTTTAATATATCAACATCGACTTCATATAGATACAACAACGTGATTTCAACGACTATTGACGTGGGTGAATACGAACGGTTTACAATAACAAGCACTGATACTAATTTAAATAAGACATCATTTGTATGGTACATGGAGTTTGTAGCTGATCTGAATTAAAAATTTTAATAATTAGAAACCACTTGAGGTTTTAAAATAATATGATTCCGTCATCGCAATATCGCTATGATACCGTCAAAGAGTTTTTAACGAAACTCAAAACACTCATTGATGAGTATGAAATAAAAATTAAAAAGTATCGCAGGAGAATTACCGCGATTGATGTTACAGTAAACTCGGTATCTGGTATAATGGCCGGTACTGGTATTATACTATCTTCAGTAACAATGGTAGCTCCGATTGCTGTCCCAATTGCTATTTCCGCGGTGACAACATTTGCTGGGATTGCAAATGCTATTACTAAAAGAATATCATCGTGTTCTCAAAAAAAACTTAACAACTATACAGTAAAACATCAAACAGTATCTACCGGTTACTCACAATTGTCCTCGTTGATGTCATCATCGATTGATGATACGATAATTACCGAAGACGAGTTCTCCGCGATGGTACGTATTTATGATACTGCGATTAAAAACGCTAGCGGTTTTTCATCTGTTGCGAAATTAGACATTGTAAATAATAATAATAATATCGCAATAGATTCAACTACTTAAGCGGATAGCAGAAAATACCACTCCGCGGAAAACAAGCATGATATCAATATCGTCAAAAACCCCCGAATTCAGTGTGAATTTCCCTTCACCTGTTTCAGTAAAGGAAATCTCGTTGGCAAAATTACGAGTGTATCATAGTTGGCCTAATATCAGGTCGGTTACATTTGGTGGTCAGAGACCTAATAATTCTCTGGTGTTTGCGTATAGGAATAAAAAAGATGACACTCCAGATTGGAACGTTGTTTCAATACCAACTGGGTCCTATCAAATTGAGCAAATTAATAATGAATTACAACGTAGAATAAAATCTATTGCTTCAAGGGAATAAAAAATCGCGATAACAGTTCATGAACCAACACTATCATCTGCAATTTAAATAAGCTCTCCTGGGTATGTTGTAGATATTTATAACAGTTCAATAAGAACAGTATTAGGATGGCCCGGAGATCCACCTGGTAGAAATGCTAGCACTTCCACACCCGAACCGGTAAAGTCTGATTATATCACTGATAAGATAGCATCCGAGAATCCAGTAGAAGGTAATAGAGATCGCAGGAGTATATCTTCTAATCTCCTTGACAAGGCGATTCGTGAGAGGGTCGCGGCTAGCGCTTTAAAGGTCATGAAGGCGAAGATAGAGAAATGGGTGAAAGAGAGGGATGAAAAGGTGAAGGAGAAATGGAAGGAATAGTTGAATGAAAAGTTTAATGAGGAGTTAGATGAACGTCGTATTACTGATAGATTCACAGTGACAAATAATGATCTTTCGTTATTGTTAGTATCTCTATATATACACATATATGTATATATGTATGTATACACATATATGTATATATATATATATATATATATATACACATATATATATATATATATATATATATATATATATATATATATATATATATATATATATATATATATAGATATATATATAGATATATATACATATATATATACATACATATATATACATATATATACATATATATATATATATACATATACATATATATATATATATACATATATGTGTATATATATATAGATACTAACAATAACGAAAGATCATTATTTATATATATATATATATATATATATATATATATATATATATATATATATATATATATATATATATATATATATATATATAAAGAATACATACATAATCTGAATGAATCCCTGACACACGTAATCCCTTACTGGATCCATTCAACTTTAAAGTACTATTTTTTATATAGATTTGTATTCGTATATCAAGAAGTTTTTAAATGTATGACTAACAAGTAGAGAATCTTACATTGCCAGCTTCAAGTATTTTTAGCAACCTTGTTGTTGTTGTTGTTTAATTTATTGAATTGGGTCTAAGACATTTTCATACATAATGGGTATTAAAAAGAATATACATTTCCGATAAGATAATAACATATAATTTGACTGGCACAACAGATCAGAAATGTCAGCACTTTCTGTTTCCAATAATAATGCACGTGCTCGGATCAGACAAATATCAGGTTATTAAAGTTAATAGATAATACACATCAGCAAAACCATTGGGATGAAGCATGTCGTCCATAGGCATTGAAGTGACAACGAATCGTATTCCAAAATAACGGATATACTGGACAGTTGTATCCTCTTTATATCGCCCTTCTACACATTACTCAATACATTTGCATTCAAATCAACGCAAAATGTTTAAATCCGTAAATATGTATTTACGTGCTCACCAATGTTCATAATATGATATATATTGAGCATCTAAATTAGCTTCTCACAAACTTGAATTAATCTTTTTTTTTAAATCCACGGCTGACTCTGCGAATGCATGACGCTTTGCTCGAGGTACAAAGGTCTAAAATAAAGGAATCTGTATCGTTCTAAAGGAAATTTCTTTAAATAATAAAATACATAAAACGCGAAAGCTATTCTTTTTAGTTTTTGGGATCTAATGGTTTCTTTCTAAAATGGCAACAAAGCATTATGCAGAACTTTGGTTTATTTAGACATTGCTAGCAATATTTGTTTGATCAACGTGACAATTAGCGTAGCTTCACTGTAGTCATGACTGAATATTGCTCTTATCGATAAAAGTGTCGTACATGGATGAAAATGATGTCACATATCGATGAAGATAAGGTCATTTATCAGCAGGTAGACCACAATTACCCATCCTATGAGACTATCCACAATCAGGACGATATTCCGAAGACATAGATCTGTACTGGTATATTTTCATCGCCACTGAATTGTGGTGAGATTTTAATAATTATTAAAAGGAAGCCTTACAAGTGTATCAAAGCGTACCTAAAATTTCAGATTAATGTGTATCAAAATGGGAAAGAAGTACATCAAGTATACTACAAGTTGCATAGGGTTGAATGTTGATACATAAACAAGAAGAAAATACAATCATGGAGTGAGGCCTATATAGAAGTAATACATTACACTGAGCATATGGAAGGATACCACGTGCTTTACTCCTGGCGTGTCCTTTCAATCTCTCAATATCTCCTTTTCAGCAAAAATTAAATCGAGATTTTACATCTTGTCTCAGTGATTTATGTGTTCCATAATTTTCTGTTCCATGTGTTCCATCAAACTCTGTAGTTGCTAATAGTTTATTTTTTAAAAGTGGTGAAAGTTAACTTATTCAAAATGAATTAGGCGTGTAGTTGCTGTTTATGCGTGTGATAAAGAGTTCAGAGGAATTAGTATGTTAAATCATTAATTTACAACCTTACATGTCTGAACTGAAAATAGATTCACATGAAACAATTGAAAAGGGCGTGTCAGATTCTGTCAGATTGATATTGTGTGAGGCAGACCCAACGTGACGGAGATTTTTATAGACATTTTGTTGTTTTCAAGTAAAATTGGACGTTTACACGACAGGATTGTCAGTTCTGGCACCAATATTAAAACAATACTAAATCACAAATAATCAGGGTAAGTTTATTTTAAATCCTCAAGGTAAGCGGAATCTTTCATCTTACATTGGTTAAGTGACATACCTTAACTAATTAAGTGAAATATATTCTAGGTCAGGTTTTGCACCTAAATGGGACATCACATGCAAGATTTTACATTGTTACCCTGCCGTCGAAGTTACCTGTTCTTGGAGATTTCTATGTAGACCTGGAACTTATGTTGTATGGAAAAGGGTTATTTTAGGGTAAGACCTATCAAATCCCATCCTAAGAAGTAATTGTTTATTTTACTCAAAATAATATATATGAAACTTTCAAATATTCAGTTCAATAGGCATGCATAAGGTTATAAATAGGGACACAAACGATCAACATGTTCTCAAGGATTGCACAGTTTAAGTTATGTCTATTCAAATACAAGGATCAGTTTGTGGAGGAGGCATTTGTTTGTTGGTATGATTACAATAATTTTAATATATCTAGAACCATTAATAACTAGAATTGCAACGACTTATGTGTTTATGTGTTCATATGTAAATATGTTTGAAATGGATACTTATCATAAGCTGTGTCAATAATTGTCTTACACTGAATTCAATATTAAACCGCAGTTTACAAATGCAATTATCTATGTTTTATTATATGCTTCTTTTCAGAAATGTGATATATAGCAATATCAAGAGTTAAGACAGATACGATTCACTCCCAGGTTTTTTGACTCCACCTTTTCAATAGAAACCACATATCTGAATACATAAACGATAGTGAATGACATTTGCAAGATACTGGTGACTTAACCTTTGTTCCACCATAACAACGTTTCAGCCATTGTCCATATCAAACATTTGAAATTGGAACACAATGGTTGCCTAAATAGTTTCACACGTTCCTTCAAAAGCCATCAACTTTGGAATTATTCAAGGTAAAAGATTTGAATGATTCTAAACAGGGTTTAGAACAAAATAAATAATAATAACTGAGCTAATCGAAAGATATGTTGACTTGCACAGCGACGATAATTAAATTTCCTTAAAAATACAGATACTGGAAGTCTTAGTCTTTTAAATATAAAATGCTATTACTTTTCATTTGTATTAATGAACTGTTTGTAATTTTTGCTCTGTTTCATATATATATATATATATATATATATATATATATATATATATATATATATATATATATATATATATATAATGAGATCAAAGCAATATCCCATTTAAATTAAAAGTTTTATATTGGACTCCTACCACAATTGTTTTCTATTTAATTTAAAAACATTGAAAGGTATGCCACTAATAACATACCTGAGACACTTCTATCGCATTTTGATACATCACAAACTAACCTTCTGCAACTTAGCAAAGTTAAATCTTTAGTTCTTCCAAGGTTGAACGGCTAACTCTTTGGAATTATTAATGTAACATTCACATAGAGATAAACCAAAAAGCGACTGCGGATACCACAAAAGTGGACATTGTGTGCACAGTTATTTTCTCTGAAGAACAAGGAATGCATATGTATGTATGTATATATAATGTTATATATAATGTTATACAGTTGAAAGTCTTCCGTTTCATAGCTATTTCAACGTTGACACATAGAGTCAAACTGAACATGATAATAATATTTTTTTTCCCAATGTTGTCCATATTTTGGTCATTCCCAAAATTTACTAATATACGTCTGGTGGATATATGGCGTCGTATTCATCGAAAGGAATACGATTAAATAATTGTTACTAAATGCGATATGTAAATTTCTGGATCTGATAATGTCATTTCGTTGGTAGGATCGATTATGATTTAAATGGATACATCATTTTCATTTTGCCACCCTATAGTATGTGTTGTGTTCAAAATACAGTAAAGGAGATACATATATTAAATCACAGGGTTTTTAATTACGTTATCTCACTTGCACTGTGCACTTCATTCCATGATGTACAGATTAATATAATAATATTAAAATTAAATCATGAAATGAACTCAAGTAATTGTAAATAGGTAATTTATCGCCTAAATATAATAACCGGTTGAATTATTAATAAGTTTCTAAATATAACCCGAGTTGAACAAAACATAGCGGGAAAGGTTAAGGTTAAAAATACATATATTTAATGCTCGTGGTCATTAGAATCTGTATATCGAACCGATTATAGTTTTTCATGCACATTTTACCGAACCCAGCTGAGTAAAATTATGTCTGCTCAAACGATGGTGAGCTCGCATTTAAGCATTATTGATGTAATCAATCTCAGGGAAGGGAATAAAGCACAAAAAGTCTGCATGGCACAGAAAACAGGGAGATTTTAAATCCTGCTATTTTCTTCTAGGACCTACCGAATACAACTTTCAATAAAAATGAAGGCTAATCATTTGACAAATACTGCAGAACGAACGTTTACTAATTCGGTCACTGGCAAACGGACATTTGGCTAGGAACTATTTCTGAATATCGTCCTGATTTTTGGTGAACACTATGGGTGTTACTTGTACATGTCAAGTCAAGTTACATGTACATGTTTCAAAGAAATTATTATCCAGCAAATATTGAATTGTATTGTGTTAAATATTCCTGCTTCAGATGAGTTATCACGTATAAAGTCACAGAAGTAGACTTCAATTTCATGAAATATTTTGTTTTAATGTATGGAAACAATTGCTCATTGTTGCAGAATAAATGTTTTGTTCACCTTCTGGAAACAGTTGCTCTTTGTAGCATACTATGTATTTTGTTCACCCGTTAGGTGTGGCTGCAGACTTTACACTTTCTAATTTGATTTTTAGTCCTGAGTTGCAACGATTCGTTGAACCAAATTCATCATTTAAAACAAGCATCATCTTTTCAATCCCATTTGTGCGGAACAGATGAGACTGAAATCAAATGTACAATTACCAGGGTCATATCTATTAAAATACACCTTTAAGATATTTGTACGGCAAAGCTTGCTCCTTCCAAGAATGGTAACAATATCATTTAAGTTACTTGGTTTCTTTCCATTGCACAATGACCATATTACCTAGAGAAAAGAGCATTTTCTGGTGTCTGGAGGAGAGCATAACTCTATCAACAAACTGAAAACTTGTCCATGTTTTATCTTTCGTACGTTAATTACAGAATCAACTGTGTAGAGACAAAAATAACTCTGCTTTAAAACAAGTGTTTGACAAATTATTGCGAAGAAAATTCCGAATTTTTTTCTTCATAATTTAAGTGATTTAACTTGATTTCTTAAATGCATATGAACACCAAATATACACTTATCCCTAAACTTGCATCTATCACTGCATTATTGCCAAATCATATTCTCAATAAGTTAACGAAATCGTTCCAAACAGATTTGGCTCAGGTTGATAGGCATAATTTTAAAACTTGAACATGCTTAGCAGACATTATTTGTTGTAAAGGTCCACGTATATTCATACGATTCGATTTTGATCAAACTGATATATTTATGCTGGCGCTAATACGTAAGAAAAAACACTGACATATTTTGCATTATGACTTTAGCTTCAATATTCATTAACATAAATGCATTGCTATGATCTGGCTATCTTCCAATCTCTATGGTCAACCATTAATGGCTGTCTTTCTAATAATAAGATAATGAACCATCAATCACACCATATTTCTTCTTAATGTTTCTTAATATGCAGGTATGTGTTTTTAGATATCTTGGGTATCTTCGTGAGTTGATTTTCCTACCAATTTTGAGGAAAGATGTATTTAGAATAAATAGATTAACCCATTGTTCAATACTTTTACTGGAAACATTGCATGGCCTATATACATGTAACACTGTGATATTAACGCTCAGCCAAATAAATTTAGTTAATTCGTTGTTTACCGGTTCTCTTCGAAGCATGCGGCGTAAACTTCTAGATAAATGAGCCACGTTAAGCGTACGGAATCGTTATTTATTCCCAGCTAAATTCTAAATGAACATTTTCCCTTAGACACGTATTTACTAATATTTATCGACTGGCTATCATCATGACCGATATATGTAGACACCGTAAAGTTATTAATGTACCCATTTGTTTAGAATTCCCATCGAGAAATACCACATAAAAACTACAGCACACACCATTAACACTGCACATAAATGAAGTAAATTTTATTTATGATAATAGGGCTTACATGACAACGCTTTTAATATGTACAACAATGGCTATCCTTACGGTGTGTGTCATTGGTAGAGTGAACATTTAAACATTTGATCGTACCTAATTTTCAGACTTATAGTTTCTCTGGACTTTATATGGTTTACCGCTGTTTATATTCCTTGAAATCTAATTCTATATATTTTCCTGAACTTATTGATGATAATAGGACTTACATGAGCCCGCTTCTTATATGTGCAACATTGGCTATCCTTATGGTGTTTGCCATTGGTAGATTGAACATTTTAACATTTGTTAGTACCTAATTTTCAGACTTTCAGTGTCGCTGGACTTTAGATCGATTACCGCTGAGATTTTTCCGTGAGATCTAATTCTGGGAATTTCACTGAGATTTTTAGCCATGTGATATACAATTCTCAAGGATTTTACACATTTTAAAATAAAAATTTTAAACATATATTCAAATATTGCAAGTACTGTAGGTGTAGGTTCCCAACAAAATGTGTAAGATGTAAGAACTTTTTTCTATGTTGCCTTATTCCACGCAATACCCATTACCACAAACATTGTCCCTTCCCGTGGACAAACTGTGTGAATGCCTCGCCTTTCTCTTATTTGCTGCAATCCTTACTAAAGGATTGCCTGTCATCGCAAGGTTTGCGTTTAGACGAGAATGCATATATATCGTTTTGTCTTTAGTACATCTCAAGCCTGATAAAAGCGACACCCCATACATTTACAAATGAAACCCTTTCAATACTTTTCCTTGTATACCAAAACACTTAAGTTATCATAATGACATAATTTCTAAAAAAAAATATTATCGTTATATTATTAATTTAGTGGCATTCCCATAAAGTCAGTACAACGACATATATGTGCTTAAACCAATCCTTGATAGAATTGCATGACCCAATTTGTCAATTTAGTGTTTATACAAATATTTACAAAAATGAATAAAATTTCTTTAAAGTTGTAAAATATTTCTTTAAAAGTATTTATGCAAAAGACGAAAACTTTTGTTATTTTGTACACGATCTATCGCAATAGAGACTACAGTAACTAACTTCAACCATATCATCATATTAACATCTACAATTACATGCTATCTGATTATCTATCATAAGTATTACAGTGTACTTTGAAGCCATATGAGATTCATCTATTATGATTTTGCTTCCTATTCCAAGATACAACCATGCATTCAGTCTATGTGTCAATAATACAATAATGCTTTCCGAAATGACGTCATTAATGCAACCCTGCATTCAGACTAGATGTCAATAATACAGTCATGCATTCAGACTAGATGTCAATAATACAGTCATGCATTCAGACTAGATGTCAATAATACAGTCATGCATTCAGACTAGATGTCAATAATACAGTCATGCATTCAGACTAGATGTCAATAATACAGTCATGCATTCAGACTAGATGTCAATAATAGTCATGCATTCAGACTAGATGTCATTAATACAACCATACATTTGACTAGATGCCAATAATACAACCATGCATTCAGACTAGATGTCAATAATAGTCATGCATTCAGACTATATGTCATTAATACAACCATACATTTGACTAGATGCCAATAATACAACCATGCATTCAGACTAGATGTCAATAATAGTCATGCATTCAGACTAGATGTCATTAATACAACCATACATTTGACTAGATGCCAATAATACAACCATGCATTCAGACTAGATGTCAATAATAGTCATGCATTCAGACTAGATGTCATTAATACAACCATACATTTGACTAGATGCCAATAATACAACCATGCATTCAGACTAGATGTCAATAATAGTCATGCATTCAGACTAGATGTCATTAATACAACCATACATTTGACTAGATGCCAATAATACAACCATGCATTCAGACTAGATGTCATTAATACAACCATACATTTGACTAGATGCCAATAATACAACCATGCATTCAGACTAGATGTCATTAATACAACCATACATTTGACTAGATGCCAATAATACAACCATGCATTCAGACTAGATGTCATTAATACAACCATACATTTGACTAGATGCCAATAATACAACCATGCATTCAGACTAGATGTCATTAATACAACCATACATTTGACTAGATGCCAATAATACAACCATGCATTCAGACTAGATGTCATTAATACAACCATACATTTGACTAGATGCCAATAATACAACCATGCATTCAGACTAGATGTCATTAATACAACCATACATTTGACTAGATGCCAATAATACAACCATGCATTCAGACTAGATGTCATTAATACAACCATACATTTGACTAGATGCCAATAATACAACCATGCATTTAGACTAGATGTAAATAATACAACCATACATTTGACTAGACGTCAATAATACAACCATGCATTCAGACTAGATGTCAATAATAGTCATGCATTCAGACTAAATGTCATTAATACAACCACACATTTGACTAGATGCCAATAATACAACCATGCATTTAGACTAGATGTAAATAAGCTTCATAGTACATTTTTTTGAACATATTAAATGGCAACTAATGATAGAGATATTGTTGGGAATTGTGCGTTCATTTTTAAAAGGATAGTCACAATTAATTATTTCTTGTTTTGTATTTGTCGTTCTCATTTCTATCTTGTATTTATCATTTCTTGCAGAAATATCCTTGTCATTCATATGTACATCCATGTTTGACACCAACAATGTATGGGAATAATCAAGCCAGTAATACGACATTAAGTTCATTTTCATGTAAACTGTTATAGTATTGTCCCTTTCACAGTTGCCAATATTAGCGTCATCTCTTCAGTATCTCAATTTAATTCCAGTTAACGTTTCATATCAGGTCTCATTTATTCCACACTGTCGCTTTATCCAGATTATATTGTAAAACTATTCCTCTTGATGAATAATATTCTATATAAGGTTACTGTGTCTTAAATGTTAACGTTTTTCCATTCTAGCATCAACAGTGATGATCCAACCATGGTATTTGTAGATCCAAACTTTTATAATTTAACTGATACTTAAATTCAGCAGATCAATATTGGACATATTCAGCTCAATAATGTTCAGAAAGATGGATAAGATATTTCACATTGAATCTCTCAATCTAAACTTAGTTGCCTATTATCATCAAAGTCATCACTAATGGTACCTTAATGACTAATTCATTATGAACATAATACATTTAAAATTGTAAATTTTGTACGAATACTTTATTTATCATCAATTTTTAAGCTTTAGTAGATTAGACTGGTTGGCTTCGTTTCTGTCATTAATACACAAAACTTACTCTAAAGGAAAAAAAAATCTGTAAAGGTTACAACATAATCCTCTACGTTTAGGTATTTCTGCAATTTATGATATATGACCACTTTATCTTTATATCATCCAATCAATAAGTACTTCTATATTATAAGTTTTACACATTTCCTCAAACGAGAAACTGACATTTATGTTTACAACGTGCAAAGATAACATATCGACATCGTAAATTTCATCTGCATTTAAAATAGATTCCAAAACGTTTGTAGGGTATAAAGTCAAAATCTGTCGTTACGAGCATTAAAGTCTCTCTCAAGAATGAAATTCTCTTCCTGACCTGACTAATATATTATTTCTGCTTCCTGGATAAATTGATTAATTCCATTTTCATTCGAATCTTTACCAATATAAATATATACAATTATAGAAGTATCTCACCTATATTATTTGGCAATTTAAAGAATATTTTTACAGAACAAAATATTGCATATGAATACAAATTAATGACACTATACTTTCAGCTATTAGATATATGCTAACATATACTGTTATACTCCCTGAGGTCCTACAGACGTGATTTTTGTTTGCACAAACCTAAATTATTTATATACCTGGGAAGTATAAAAATCTTCATCTGACATATAGACATTTTGAAGAATAATGTAATGTCGAAAGGCATAAGATGAAAGGCAAACTCAACGTTACAAAATACTTTTCATTACTTCAGTATTCGTACACAAGAATGATATGCTTGTATCATACTCTTCGTTGCTAATATGTACATTTTGGATGCATAGACCGTTTTCGTCAATCATTTCTTCACTGGTTGCATAAACTGCATTCAAAGCCCTCCTGGCATATCGATTCACAGTATGAATAGTGTTCTATGTTACGATTATTCGGAACAGATTAAATAAAGCAACAAAAAAGAAACAATCGAATCTGAGTAAAATTCAACAGATACTTTGTTTACCTTGAATACTTTATTTACATTCAAAAAAGCAATGAAGCAAAATGTAATTATATAATTATGAATAATTATGAATGAAATACCATGACATGCATTTAAACATCCATAACCAGTTCCAAATTATGTTGAGCTTCAAAAGACTTCCATTATTCTATATGCGAATGTTCCAACTATTTTAATATATCAATAATTATATAGTCGATAATGTATTTGAGACCATTTGCAATCATTCCAAAATACCGTTTGTGTCATTCTTGTCTAAAACTCTGTACAACTTTCCTAAATTCGAAATATAAAAAATTAAAATACTGGAATAGCACATCCAGAAGAGACCTTAAAAGCTTGATTAATTTTAAAATAATTCAGTGCTTTGAATAGAATTAATAATCAGCCCTATGGCTGTAGTGAAATGTCTATGTGGCAGTTTATAGTGATATCTTGAACTTGGGCGTCATGCCGCAGGTGTGTAGCATAAAGTTTCACATAAGCAACTTTTTCAGTAAAAAAGCATGCCTACGGGTCTCATGACATGGAAAACGCGACCTCCAGGAACCAACGCAAGCAATCTAACGACTTATACCACCATAGCTGTCAAACTAAATAGTATTTTGTGATCTGATAGCTTCTGCAAGTCATCTACAGAGTTAAAGACTAGTTAGCAATAAATATTTTAATGGTGAATTTCAATTTAAATATACATATCTTCATCTTAATGAAATGATTGGCAGGATCGTGTACACTGAAACAAGGAAACTAAATTCATCTAGAATTTAATAATTTCTCAAATGCATCTTTACGTTTCAGCAATTCAGAATTAGGCATCTTGCAGGCATATATTACTCACATTGATATTTTGTTTATACTACACATGTTGGGTTAATGGAAGTAGTTTAAGGAGTATGGTGTAGAAATAAGTTAATGAATTCGTTATGCTGTATGAATGCTGTATTTTTCGTTTGTTCCGTTTCAAACGAAGTCAAAGAAGTTGCTTAAAATTTTGATATGTACAATGATAAAGTAAATTTAACATACAGATATATATATATATATATATATATATATATATATATATATATATATATATATATATATATATATATATATATATATATATATATATATATATATATATATATATATATATTAATTATATTATCTGAATAATATTTTACCAGTGACCAAAAATCCAATAAACATTATCTAGAACAGTTCGACCTGACTAAACCTAGGGATGGATCTTATGATATTTAACATCATAAACGTCGTTTGTTAGTTATAGCATCACGATTCGCCCTGATGGTATAGTTGTGCAAGCTATAAAAAAACACTTCCTGATATGTGTGGTAAAGAAAATAGGAAATAGGCTTTTATAAATGTTTTGCCCCTCTTCCCCTTCTTATTCCTCCTCTTGAATACACAAATTATCAGGTTCTTATTGCATTTCATTGAGTACAGTTTTTATATATTTACTTAGATCCTTTTACAACGTATCCCATAATGCAATAATTATATCTCTGACCATTAGATGAAAATTCAATGTGACGTTGTAACATTGCTATTTGCAATGCGGGACCTTGCATACATTATTCAAATTAAATAATATAGTAGTAGTTATTAATATTGATTGTCCATATTAAATAGACCCATATACTAAAAAATGCCATTATTTGTAGCTAATTAACATATGTACTGGCTTGTGCATAAAGTGATTCTACATCTTTGTATATCCTTTAAAATCACAACTAAATATTAACAAAGGAAAAATACTCATCTAATTTATTTCACGAATTGTCTTTTAGTCCTCATTAACTCTCATTATTTGCATTAATATAGTACACATGCTATTGAATGTAAACACACACCAATCTTCAAAGCATATAAAAAAGTAGTAGGCATGCAACATTATTACGAAATTATGCTATATAGTTTGTTTAACATATCAACCTAACGTTTATGGCAGCAGTTGCTATTGGCACGGGGAAACGTTGGGCGAAAGTTGATAAACAAGATTATTATCTTTAAAGGTGACCACTGCATTCGCAGCCTCATGAACTGAACGAGATAAGACTGGATATATAACAGATACAAAGACACGTACATTGAATACATCGCTCGTACATTGTATATAAGAAGCAATTCAAGTCAATGAAAAGCTGCTTTATTGTGGTGTTTATTATTGTTGTGTAAAGAGACTTCTTTGTAAATAATGACTTTTCTCAAAATACAGTGGAACCAACTGCCATGAAAAATGGGCTTTGAAGAGGGATTTCTTCTAAACTGCTTTTATTTAACCAGAAATAAAACAAGCTATAGTGTCAGTAATTATCGTTGATCTCTTATGCTACATCCTTTAAATTTAATTTGTCTAAGTGGCGTTCCAAGATAGTATGAGATAAAATTAAGTCAATAAATTTAAAAAAAATCAATTCTTTGTTAACTTCAGTTTACAATTGCGCAGGAAAGATATATAATTTTCAATCGGTATAATAAAACTAATTGTATCATGTTCATTCGTTTTACTTTCAGATATTATTGATATGGACTTGATATAATATTAAACAAAAAATGATAGTGGGCATGGAAAACATATTCTATAAAATATTATTATACAAATTATTATTTCTGTTGTATTCGTTCAGTAAGTATTTCGAAGAAAACATTTTCTCTTGTGGCTATATTTTCAGAAACTTTGTTTTGGCCTTCACAAGTATTTTTTATAATTTGAATTTGCAAATTACTTTTTCGGCTACATGTTTATCAAATCGTATAGCAGGCTTGTTTTTCCTCAATTAACTGTTAGGAGCGGGAACAATCTAATAACCTAATAATACAAAGGTGCTCATGGGTCCATACATCGCATATTAAGGCTGGCTGATTGATAATATTAAATAATCAAATAGCTTTCAATTCAGGTACGATTTTGGAAAAATCTAGAATCAGACGTCCACAATCCCAATTTATCTCTTGGTATGTCATGCAGGAAAAATTACGACGTCATGTACAAGGTATTATTTGTGATTTGCTTTTATTTTCAAATAATCGCAGTAAAGCCTGATACTGCCGAACAAAATTAGATGTCAGGAAATCCACACATTTCAGTTTCTGTAAACAGGAAATGTCAGTGTTTTCCTACAAAGAGGGAAGTAGATGATATGCAAAATGTTCTTAAATTCATCGTCGTGATATTTTATTTAGCTGAGAAGGTATATCATATGAAAAAAAAATAAAAATTTGAAGGAACATAACCCTTAAATCTTCCTTCCCTCGTGGCAAGGTGAGCTTATTTCCTTCTTAGGTACAAGTGTGTAGGGAAATACATGTAAAATAATGCGCTATCCTGCTCCTGGGTGCGTTAGAGTTATTAGGACGAATGGTGGAAGACATAATATATATATCTTCTATACACCAGGAAAGGATGTAAAGTTGGTAAAAACATAATTTTACATTCACAATAGTTCTTGTGCGCAAAATAAACATCCATTTCCTACAAAATCTTTGTAGTCATAATATGTTTCGTCTGTCATTTTCTAAAAGGTATCGAAATGCCAAATTACTAGCCTCTCAGAATGGATAACATATCGCATACTCGCTATTACAATATTGTGCAATCTAACACAAACAAGTTGTTTTAATAGACAGAGTGACCATATCACCTCCAATTATATTCACACAGTTCTATCAATAAGGAACTGTAATAACCAATAATTAAACTTATATGGATTTTCAATCTGTTCACTGCAGCAGGAAATACAATTTTATTTGCATTGAACAATCTGAAGTGTATACCAATTTTATTACTGAATTGCGTATCATAAAACAACTCTAAGGTCGCAATCAACCGTTCTAGTAATAGCAAAATATTTTTCCTTAAATAATTTCTAATCCACAGGCTGCTCAATCACACCGAAATAAAAATTGAATAAAAAAGCAACGAATATTTATTTCATATTGTTAATTTACCATGCAGTTTAAAATAATATATAAAGTGAAGTGACAGTATTTATCTGGACCTAACATTATTCCGCCTAATGTCTACCATCTTAAATGGAAATGGGTCTTTAGAGGAACGATGCTTCTTATTACAAATACATTACAATGTTAAAGCTCTAAGGATCTGTTGGTTGTCAGATATCATAGCTCATTTCGTATCATCGTTTCCTACAACAAACTCTAATCATTCAAAACATAATCATGAACAAAGACATAAATAGGTACAAAACAAAATAAACTGATAATGTAGTTTGTATCTTGTTGGTTATATGTGCTCCCTTTATTTGCTCTCTCTGTGTTAATTTTTCAGCTACAGATACAATTTAGTATAGAGGTTTTCCCAAAACATTAGATGCAATTTCTTTTTTTATTTATTGGCCGGCATTGTTTTTATTACATAGTGATTACATTAAATCAGTTTCTGAGCACTTTGTGCAAGAATACATTTTCGACGACTCTTTCAGAACAGATACATATACAAAAAACGTCAATGTTTGTTTACAAACAAGTAATGAAATAGTATAAGCAAAACAGTTTAGCGCCGTTTTGCATGAGTTCATTTTCAGTATATATGAAGGAATATGTTCCTTATCACTGAAGGAATATGGTCGTTATTGCTAGCCCTAATATATCGTAGAAAACATCACACTGTGCCTCAACTAACAGACGTCATTTATGATGGTCAAGACTCACCTAGTTTAAGTCAATTAAACTAATTCTAGGTGAAGTTGACTTTGTGGATGAATGCTTGTTAAAAATTTTTATTGAATTTTTCATTCTTCAATTGAATTTGCATTTACTTTAAAAAGTGGATAGTTTGTTTTAATAAAAAATAAACATGACAATCAGAAAAGCATTTTAAAATACATTTAATATGGAACTGTTTAAGAAATCGTATTTGTTTTACTTGTCTAAGAAATTAAAGAGTTTACTATAGAACAGTGCATTATGCTTGAAATTAATTTAAGCTTCATACGTTATGTGTTGCGGTCAGACGATAAAACAGATACTCAAATGGGGGTGTTATTTCCTTTGAGAGGAATCTTATATGAAGTTACTTACTGAAGATATGATTCACACGTCGCGTAATATTTAGTTTATGTGTCGTCATTTACAGTCAAATATTAATATCAATTCTACTAGAAGTGGCACGTGATGTCAACTACACTTCATGTATTGTTGCAAAACCGTTACAATATTTAAACTTACCAATACATTAGAGTTGACCATTCATGGTGTGTGATCACATTAAAATACAAATGCTCCACTTAGTGCTATACAAGTTAAGTAAAATATTTGATGGAGTTGCCATGCCTTGATATGACTGTCTATTGCAATATAATACAGATTTCATTGTTTTATTATGTACCTAAGTTATGCATAATTATTAATGCATTGCTTTCTTTTGTCTGTATATTGTCAATGCTAATAGTCTATAACCTTGTCGATTTTGGTATTCAATGATGTATTCATTAGTTAGGGTCTAACAGTATCGCTTCCTTTTTGATGTCCCATTTGTTGATATAATTTTATCATCGCATGATGTACCTTTATTATTGTATGTCCATGTAGTCATTATTAACGGTTGTTTCTTTATATTGCATGACATTACTTCAGTTATAATTTCGTGTATCATCTCCATGATTACTGGGTATAGGTTCAACTTTACGTCTGCTTTCGTAACTCAAGGTATATGTATTGCTTCACAAATGGGAAACATTACTAGTCGTTTTTTTTTGGTAATATGGATATTTTGTTTAGGCTATGTTGTAAATTAGAGGATTTTTTTTGGCATAAAATCTTGAATGTTGGGATAGATTTTAAAGTTGTTGTCAAATTTCTTATCTTACGGCTAAGACATGACATTTTAGAAAGTGAAAAGAACCGTTTATATTGTGATAAACAAAAGCACTATTGATATAGTAACTCAAGTATCACAAGCATCGCCATTGACATACATTACATAAACGGTCACCTTGACAATTCTCTTTCAATTGAACATGATTGTGTATGAACGAATCCATCAATTTAATTATTTTAGTGTGTATAATTTTATCACCAAATAGTGTAATTACATTTGATTTTGGATACCTATATAGACAGTCATGAAGAGATTGACTTAATACCAGATTAAATCACTTCCAAATCAGAGAGTGTACATAATTTGGAATAAAACAAAAGACATTGACTATCTCTTTTAAACTTTTACATTAATTTTTACGCTACTGATTTTACCATTATGAATATGTCTATGGTTTCAAGCAGGAACATGTTGTTATAATGCATTCGCAATTATATTTCATACATTGTGGCAAAGCAAGAGATAACGGTTTGATTGCAAAGCAATACACGGTCATCTAATATCCATTCCGATTGAATTCATCTATATATTTTCATCTAAAGTTACTTAATTCATCTATTCATGCCTATTTTATATACATGTGCGATAACCAGTGCAAACGTATGTTGAGTATCGAACGAATTACATCATTGAATGAAAAACGACGTTCCAGCAATATCAATATATCACAAAAATATAGTCCAGAATGTATTTGAGACAATTCAAAATATTTCCAAAATAGCGTTATTATTTTTAATGTTTTAAACACGTTAAAACTTGCCGAAATATTAAATAAAAATTAAAATGCTGAAATACTAAATCCAGACAAGACTCTCAAACCATGATTGAAATTGCTAATAATGTTTATTGATGATGTGTATACGACTAATACTCAGCTTAACGGCTGTAGTAAAATGTCTGCGAAGACAAGCCTGGAACATGAGAGCGACGGATTTTAAAACAATAAAAACCTCTGTAATTGATTTTGCGTTTGTTAACTAGGAAATGATATCTCACGGTGGTTTAGCCCCATTGTTGACGGATATATGGACATTTATCAGTTCGGTGAGCAAGTGATTGAAAGAAATAACAACTAATAGCCCCCTTATCCAATAGATAAGACACATTTAATAAATTGATACAAAAACAAAATTTCACTTTCATGTAATACTACATATTTACTAAAACAAATGTAGTTAGATAATGCGTTACCATAATCGCAGCTTCTATTAACACGTGGCCAAACTTTAACTTTTAACCCAACTGACTCACATTGATAGAATTTATTCAGTGTTCAATTTATATCATTTTACGAGTAGTGAAGTCTGAGATTAAATAGTAAGCTCTTTGACAGCATCACTTGGCGTATGCCGTTCCTCATCTTGTTCCCACGTCTAATGCGTGTTCTTTAGTCCTCTCTCCGACCACTATTAGACTGGCCTCTTGTATATGCAGATTCCCCTTGAATCATAGGGTTTTTCGTTACGTATAAACTTCCATAGGAGGAAGCTGTTTCCTATAATATGAGAGTATTACGAGAACTTATTATAATTAAAAAATTGTTTGCCTAGTCAATTGTGTTCAATAAAATACATGCTTAATTACACATGGCATAATATCCACTAAATATAGCTACAATAACTAATAAAAAATAAGATCATTTAAAGACTGCAAAATCATATATAAATATACACATCATTAACGTACGATCACAATATCATCCTACACAGAGAATCAATATAAACAGACAGATTTTCAAAACAGGTTTATCTTACGTTTGTATATACATCTTTTCATAATAAATTACTTTCATCCTTTAATATGTTCAACATGTCTTTCTGTCAGAAATTCTGCATCTTACGTAGAACTCATATAACTGATTACGAGTAAGATACACTATTTGATTTCAAATCTTGTTGCTTATGTTATATGCGTTCATTAACATATTCACCATCAATATCTATTAACTATCACTAATAGATATATGAGGTGTTAGGCAAACGTTGATAAAAAACTATTATTTATCGAGGCAACTACCTCATGCGAATGATAGAAAACTGAATGAGATGATAATTGCTGCGCAAATAACTGGAAAAAAAACTGTAACATTGAATCCATCCCTTTTTCTCTTACACAGAGAGTATAATACGAGTCAACGTAAAGTTGCTTTTCTACAATTTTCTGGTGATGTATATTATTGTTTTTGATGATGCTTCACTGTAAATAATAGATTTGCATTAAACGTTAAAAAAGTGAAACCACCTTCAAAGGTACTATTGTTTCTAGAAAATTGGGCATTGAATAGGATTTCCTCTAAACTGCTTTAACAAGAATAATCGTTCGTTGATCTTTCATATTACACTCAATGACCTTTTATCCTTTTCATTTAATTTTTTCTAAGAGGCGTTAAAGGATATTATGAGGAAAACTCAGTACAATAGCATGGAAAAAGAAAATACATGGTTATATATGTGTGTAAGTATGTATGTAAATTAAAGATAATGGTGTCATGCTAATTTGTTTTTATTTCAAGTATTAATGAGATGGACATGATATAATATTAAACATATAATTATAATCGAAAGGAATGAAATACAATATACAACCAGACAACGTGCATCATTACCGGTACATATACATTACAGTACAGACAAGTGGTAGTAAAATTATATTATAAAGAATTATGTTTTCTATTTCAGTCTAACAGAACAAATTTCCAAGAAAACATGTAACAATTTTCTTTGCAGGTTATATATTCCGAAACATTGTTTTAGCCATTACTAGTCTTTATTGAAATTAGAATCAGATAAATACTTTTTATCAGCTATATCATAATCAAAATAAATAGCAGGCATGTTTTTCCTTTCTTAACTGTATGTGTCGTAAGCAAACTACGTGAAAATGCCATGTTGACCATAGGTCGATACATTGCCTATCAAGATGGGTTGATTAATATTATTGAAGAGTCAAATAGTATACATTTTATTTCGGTATAGGAAACGTCTTGAATCAGAAGACAAACTCCCCAAATTATGTCCTGGTATTTCATGCACCATCATCATAAATTATTAGGATGTGACGAACGTTATAGTTTGTTATTTTGTTTAATATTCAAATATTGGGTAACACTAGATTTTAAGTCAGGACGTCCACACATTTCAGTATATGTAAGCAGGAAAAGTCAATATTTTTACGCAAAGAAGAGAGTCTTTAAGATGCAACAATGTTATTTGATGTATAACTGTGACATTTTCTTTAGCTGAGAAGGTATATAATATGAAATAAAAACGTTTCTTTAGATGGAAAATAAACCGTAAATATGCCTTTCCTCGCGGCAAGATATGTTTATTTCCTTATTAGGTACAAGTTTGAAGGTAAGGGCATGTAAAGTACTGAGATCTCCTAGGTACGTTATATTAATTAGTACGGCTATGGATGTCAAATTGGTATTTCATGAACATTATGAAACGATATCAATTCGGAGAAAGCATCATTTTACGCTCAAAATACTTGTTGCAGACAAATGAGACAGGACATTTGCCACAAAGTTTTACTAGTTATAATGCTTATGCCATTTGTCTTTTGCTTAAATTTATATAATTTCTGAATTACTAGTTTCTCTAAATCGATAATAAAAAATCGCATACGGACAATCGCATTATTATGTTATCTAAACCAAACAACTCTTTCCAAAAGAGCAACTGACCGGATCACCTCCAATTCTATGTAAACACAATTGCATCAACAAGGCGTAAAATATGCAATAATTCAACGAATATTGATTTTCGACCTCGACAAAAGAAACAGGAAATTGATATTTTATTTCCGTTGTAAATGCTGAAATATTTACTAATTTTATTATTGAATCTCGTATCACTACGTAATGATATGGACGCAAACAACCCTACTAGTAACAGTTAAAATATTTCTTCTTTATTGCTCTTGAATAATTTCTAGTCTGTATGATGCCACCACAAACCAAAATATAATAAAGGATCTTTACTATATAAGGGAATTATACCAGGCATTATAATATTATACCTAACTTGACCGTGGCCTGCATCATCTTGACCTAACATTATTATACTTAAGGTCGAACAGCTTAAAGGGAAATTGATTTTTATAGCAACGATGCTTCTTCCTACAAATGCGCTTCATTAGGTATAGTTTATATATATATATATATATATATATATATATATATATATATATATATATATATATATATATATATATATATATATATATATTGGTATAGTATTCCTGTCAGGCAGGTATTGTATAATATTTATTGAATGTGTATCCATTGTTGTGGCTTACAGAGACAATATGCTTGCAAATTTGTATTGTATAGTTGTCGGACTTGTGTTGATCATATCAATGTAACTATTATATCGTACTAACAAATATGGCATGTTGCTTGTACAATTGTTTATCATATGGCAAGTGCAACCTAGTCAATATGAATATTAATTGGGTACACTGGTGGTTGAACAAGTTTTATCGAGTCGAGTAAGTTACCAAATCAATGTTAATGTAGACAATGATGAATATAACAAAATCGATAGTGTAATCTGATACACTACAAACTGAGAGTAAATAAGGTCAGTAATTCGGTTAAAGCAACAGCGAGAAAGAAAGGAATATTCATGAAATTAACTTGCATTATCTGTCACCAGTGAACAAATATAAAATCAACCTGATCCAAAGCTAGTCGAACTAAGTAAGGTAGGTATGGTTTTGAACAACAGGGCAACACCGCCTGTCATTCTCCTGTACAATAAGCATTCCCGAAGTTTTTTTTTGTTTGTAAGGATGGGCTTTGTACGACTATATTAAGATCATGGTCGGAAACAATCTATGTTGTACCTGTATGCATAACCATACCCACGTGATTTTGACGAGTATATAATAAAATCGTTGCAAGTAGACACCATCTGTATTACGGAGAAGGATCCGTGCTCGTCGTGGAAAGAAGATAAAAACAAGTAAGTAACATTTTCTAATCGTCATGCAAGCAGACAAACACTAAAAAAGAAAGTATCAAAATACAGATAAATTGTATGGCTTGTAACACAAAGCTTAGTCAATGATGGCATACAGATTATCGACTGTTTTGGTTTGTTCACTCTGGAAGATAAATTATTATATTATATTAAAATGCACCGCATTTAACATAAATTATATTTCTCGTATATATTGTTCTACGTGTTATCACTTGATGCAAAATCCATACTCTTGATGCTTTGTTATTATAGGATTTTTGTTTGGAAATGACATGATATACTTAGAAGGTTCAATCGAATGACAAACTTCACCTAAACGGAATTCCGGTATTTATGAAGATAAAAAAGGAAAACGTTAACAATATTAGCAACCGACCAGATATTCGAATAAAAATAATTTTGTTTCAGACTTATTTTATTGTATTTATACGGTCAAGGACTGTACAAATAAGTTTGTCATAACTCAATAAGTTATTTGAAAACAATAAACAGACGGACACGTACAATTTAATTCAAGCTTTATTTCGATATGTTTAGCTTTATTGACATGTCCTTTCAGATCAGATTATTTAATTCTTAAATAATGCACATTTCATAAATATTAGGAATGCTAGAATGTAACGAAGCATTCTAGATTGGAAGTAGAAAAAGGTTGTGCTCTTAAATATGTTCAGAATACCATTTATACTAAGAATGTAGCATGCTTGTACACAGCAAAACACAATACATTCAACATTAGTGACAAAGTATATGACATTGTGAGGATGTAGCAATATTGATACAGTACATGGCACTGTGAAAATTCAAAAAGATAGCTGTACTTAGATAGGAAGGTAAAGATTTGGCAAAAAGATAAAGTATATCGCACTTTGAATATTGAACACAAATTATGAAGCATATGGAAGATTGTATAAAAATGAGGAACGTATAAGAAGAATGATAATGCATACTGCAACTGAAAGATGAAAGGAATATGTGAATAACGTCTGGCAGATTAAGGATGGGATATCAGTAACAAAAGACAGAGCTTTGCTGACGACATTGGTTATGCTAGAAAATGTGTATAAAATAGCAAATGAATAAACGAATTGCGTGCGAAAGATGTGGCAATAAAATAAAATCCTCAGAAATAGTTGAAAAAGAGAAACTGAAAATATGACACAAATTAGTTAGGTATGACACAAATTAGTTAGATCCCTATGGACGTTGAAAATTAAAATAATTTTAATAGACGATAAATACAGAAGGGAATGGTTTACTAGATAAAGCAGATTCCCATTCTCGATACATTATTTCACAGTCGTACGCTCTACCTTTTCGTTTAAATTCCCGATATCAATACTGGCAACACAAACTAGAAACACTCATCTTTAATGCCATCAGCCTATTGCATGCTATACTTGAAGTTATTGCACTGCTAGATCGTACGTTCCCATCGAAACACCATAGTTTCAGTAAAGATGAATACAACGCAAACTTACAGTTCAAATGACACTTACAAATACAACAAAATGTTGGGCAGAATTAATGCAAATACATTTGAAGTTTAATTAGGCATACAAAGACAAGTGCATAAATATCTAATTAGATACAACGTACTGCGTACAGCCATTTTACCAGACCTATAATATAATTTTTTTGTAAGCTTACACGTTTAGTAAACAGATTTTAATGTTTCACGTTTGTATATTTTAGGTTAAATATGAACCTTGTACAAATTGGATTTCTATCCCTGACACTGTGTGCACTCGCAGATGGATTCATCTTGCCTCCCGTTGGAGGATTTGGAGGAATCAGTAGCATTTTTAGTATGAATTCTATGACTCTTTTTCTGTTCCTTTCGAACTTTTCATCTTTTTACGGCTGAATAAGCTTCGAGTCTTATAATTCTCAAACGATTAATCTGTCTTATATTTACTCTGTTCGTTATATCAGAGCTACTACGGATCTTTGCTTATTTCTTTGTCTCAATATTTACTCTTATCTGAACAAGCCATGTCTGTATATTGCCCATATGTATGTATGTATGTATGTATGTATGTATGTATGTATGTATGTATGTATGTATGTATGTATGTATGTATGTATGTATGTATGTATGTATGTATGTATGTATGTATGTATGTATGTATGTATGTATGTATGTATGTATGTATGTATGTATCGATGTATGTATCGATGTATGTATGTATGTATGTATGTATGTATGTATGTATGTATGTATGTATGTATGTATGTATGTATGTATGTATGTATGTATCGATGTATCGATGTATGTATTGATGTATGTATGTATGTATTGATGTATGTAGGTACGCACGTATGTATGCATGCATGCATGAATGCATGTATTTATGTGTGCAATCAGAAATGCACAGACATATAATTATTTGTGTCTACAAATAATTTAAAGACATGACAATGAATGACTACAGGACTTATGGAGAATAGCTGATTCAGGTTGCATATGACTATATGTTGCTCAATCTCATTTTGCGTTGTATTTAACTTTTTCATGATCCGTGCACAATGTCTGAAATTCTGACCTTTTTAAACTTATTAAAGCATTTAAGCAATGTTGTTGTCAATAGTTGGTTGTTAAATTATGCACCCATGTAGCAATGTCAACTTTTTCTTTTCAGGTATATTACTCATTATCCTTTTCCTAGCTGCGCTGGCCGAACAAAATACTACTAATAATACTATTCGTAAGTTTCACTCTCGTTTACCACTTAGTCTTTGTATGTTGCAATCATTTTAGCTTTGTTTCGCTAATGCAACATTTTGTTTTGTTTTCCAATTTTATCTTTGTGCTTTGTTTCTTCTTTGCAATTTATTATATAAATATTGTTATAATAAAGCATATAGGCATATTAAAGTCTGCAGCTTACAACTGGGACATAATTATTGTCGTTCCAAAGATATCCTTTTATTCAATCTTCCCAAAGCTAGTAAAACATTGGAAACCCACACGTACACTACGCCCCATTTGCCCTTTCATAGGTTCGGCTTGCCAAAAACAATAATCGTAACTTTTCCCTCTCATTTTCCGTGGAGTTTTTGTTTGTTTCAATCGTTCTTGCTTTAATTTTCTCATGCAACCTTTATTCCTTTTCCGCTTTTGTCTTCCTGTAATATTTCTGCCTTGTAGTTGATTCTACCAGAATTTTTATAAGTTAAAAATTGATGTCTACCGCGTGGTAAAAGGATACCATTATTATCATTCTATATATTTGCTCTTAAACAGTCTTTCCACATAAAGTCGAAAGGCAAAAAAATTAATTGATGTTGGCAAATTAATGTCTAGTGCGTAGTACAAGGATATAATTATTGTCATCCTATAGAGTTGGTTTTAATCACTCTTCGCACCAATTGGCGAAGGTCAATACATCTGTATTCGATTAGAAAACCAAAGATTCACTACACTTTAATTGCCCGAATATAAGAAAGCTTTGCAACTTGTCTAACCTGAGTTTATGTTGCCTCATTAAATCTATGCGTAAATAAATAACCTCCAAACAACATCTCATCATGATCGACCAATTCGAAGAAGAGCTAGAGATAGCGTTATCTTTTAACAATGAAGGAATTATATTGCCTTCAATGTCAATTTCATCTCCGATAGATATACATTGTATCCAGAAATTATGTCTGCGCGTTTAATTACGTGCACGTATATATGACTTTTGATTTGATTCAATGCGTATGCATGCATAATATATTTTATATATGTGTATATGTTCAACATTCTAATTCTGCATGTTAATTAATCTTAATAGTGTGCGTTCTTTTTATAACAAAACCAGTTTCAAAGGCATATCTTTGCGACTGATTGGTCTTTCAAGATTAAATGTCATGCTCATATTAAATAAAGGTGTACAATTATTATTATTATTATTATTATTATTATTATTATTATTATTATTATTATTATTATTATTATTATTATTATTATTATTTTTATTATTATTATTATTATTATTATTATTATTATTATTATTATTATTATTATTATTATTATTATTATTATTATTATTATTATTATTATTATTATTATTATTATTATTATTATTAATTATTCAGGCTGTTTCTTCCCCACTATTGCCTAATGATGGCATATAATAGAAAGCCATGGAACAGTAGGGCATGATATCGAAAAGAATGTTGTAGAAAAATATGGTATCGAAAGGCATGGTGTACAAAGGCATGTTTTAGAATGTTTTAAAAAAGATGGATAGAAATACAATGTAGATAAAAATATATTAAATAAATGCATGTTTTCGACTGGCATGATGTATTCAAGCATGGTATAGAAAGGCATACTGTATACAAATCTTGTATAAAATGGAATGGCAAAAAAGGCATGGTATAGAAATGCATTGTACATAAATGCATAATATAAAATGGCAAGGTATAGACATGCATGGTATAGAAAGTTATATTATAGAAAGGCATCACATATAAATGCATAGGCTACAAAAGTATGGTATTGAAAGACATAGTATAGAAGGTCATGCATCAAAAGTCTTGGTATAGAAAGGCATATTATAGAAGGACATGGTATATGTACAAAGGCATGGTATAGAAAGGTATGGAATAGAATGGCGTAATACAGAAATTCATGGAATATAAAGGAATAATACAAAAAGGCAAGGCATAGAAATGCATGGCATAGAAAAGTATATTATAAAAAGGCATGAAATAGAAAGGCATATTGTATATAGGCATTAATTATAAACAATTATTAATTATTGACAACAGCACAACCTAATATTTCCAATTAATATCATTTGCATATCTTTGCCAGATGAATAAATTAATTTGAAGCTTACATGTAACTTTCTTTGAAGGTTCGCTTTTGGTGGTAAGAATATTATATTGTTTTACAGAAAGAAGAATGGAAAATCAGACACAAACTAGGCACTTTCGAAAGCTTGTAGTTTGTAATTTCCTCTGCTGTAAATAATTAAATAGGATATTATATCACTTGTCGATGATGTATGTGCATTATTTAGCTCTACTTCAAGCAACCTTCCGTTATCACTTCATGTTCATAACTGATTTACTTTCAGAATGTCCCGGAAACTACACACTTACACCTAATGACCCGAGTTCCTGTATCCGCTTCTATACATCTCCAACAAAAGAATTCACAGATGCACGGGCGGCATGTATGAGTGATTGAGGTACCCTCCTGAAACTTAATACTGCAACTTTCCCCCTCATTCAACAACTCGCGCAGAACAAAGGAGGTGCGTTCTCTCTCTCTCTCTCTCTCTCTCTCTCTCTCTCTCTCTCTCTCTCTCTCTCTCTCTCTCTCTCTCTCTCTCTCTCTCATGTCTTGTGTAATGTACAATTCGAACACTTAGGAACTAATATATTCTCTAAAGACATAATGTCTCTTAAAACGTTGGACATTCATCTCATTCATACATTCCTCAATGGCAATTGGTTACTTAATTGAGGCATGTACAAATGCACACACACTAGCAGTGATCATATTCACCTACAAAAATCATGTACTAAACAGGTGTACTAAGGACTTTAAATATACAAATTGTACAGTGTAAGTAGACTAAACCTATGCTAGAAGGAGGAATGATGCAATGGAACAGGCATATTAACTTCAATAGATTCAAAATTGGACAATTCCACAGTCGCTACTAAAACATTATAAAATATATATATTAGAAATGTACACAAATCGAAATTTAACAGATACGAATATATATATATATATATATATATATATATATATATATATATATATATATATATATATATATATATATATATATATATATATAAAGAGAGAGAGAGAGATGGAAATTCTCTACATTGATACATTTCTCAATGGCAGTGAATTCATACTATATAATTTTAGATAGCAGCTTTCATGTATTTTATTTTATTGATCCTTCCTAAAAATTTTATCATAGCTTTCATATATTTTATTTTATTGATCCTTCCTGAAATTTGCAACATTTGTGCTATTGTTACAACTATTTATCTAAGCATCTTTTTCTGAGAATGATATTCAGGAGAAAACACGTATCTCCCAAAAAGGGATTTACATTCCTCCCCACAGACATTTATTTGGTAGCACTTTGGCCTTACTATGGACGTTTTAAGTTCCACAGAATGCGCAAACTTGTTTGAGCTACATATATATATATATATATATATATATATATATATATATATATATATATATATATATATCTATATCTATATATATATATATATATATCTCTATATCTATCTATCTATATATATATATATATATATATATATATATATATATATATATATATATATATATATATATATATATATATATATATATATATATATATATATATATATATATATATATATATGAGTCTCGGTGTTTGTGTGGTGTGGCCGGTTTGGTGTTGGTAGTGGCGCTGTTTATTTTTCTTTTGTTTTTGGTATCATCTGTATTCTGTTATAACATGATGAGTATTTCGGGCATGAATGTCGACCACATCAAATGATGAATTGATAAAAATAATGTAATTTTGGTCCAATTAAAATTGAAATTTACAGACATATTGTGAATAAATGCGCATTGCAACGTATGTACCGTTTAATCTAGAATAAATAGATTTTGGTCTTTGTCGGATCTGCTAAATTTTGTGATAATGACTGGATTTATCCGTGTCATTTCTTCACAAAGTACATCTGATTTCAGCAACGAGGTAAAAGCGTCCTGTCATCTGCATATTTGCTTTTGTTCTGCGATTGAATGTTTGGAATCGTAATGTGAAAAATATGAAGTCTTTCAATAGTGATTATTAAAAATACGTCAGGAACATAATATATTTTTCATTTTGAGTGCAGGAAGGAGGATGTAAATGAACTTTTAATGAAGTCGAAAGTACAGAACAATATCAAAATGTGTAATCATGCCTCTTAATCCATAAAATGTTTCATATAAAATTGTATTTTCACAACTTAGAAAGTAGGTTTTGATGTTATTTAGGGTCTAAAATTGTCAGTATATTTTTGCAATTCTTATTACCAGATACAAAGTACACGTTTATGCCTTGTCATTTGTCACTTACAAGTTATTTGTATGCACATATAAATTATAGACCTGCCCCGGGTCCAGGAAACATCTGCTTTAGTCTATTTAATAACAAATTAAATAAACCAAAGTGTAAAATGCCTACTACATGAGTGTACAGGATTTGTTTACAAATTAATTCCTAATATACCATTGAGAACACACGTGTCTTGCACGTGAGTGAAATATGAGTGTCCAGTATCGGAAACTACTGCAAGATTATGATAACGGGAAGTGACTAAAATGAACATAAACTAAAAGACTGTATTTAATTCTTATCATAATGCTATCTCTCGTAAATTTGTTTCATGACAAAGTACGTAAAATGATTCATTGAAGTGTCCTAAATATGCAAGACTGCACAGTTCTAAATATGCTTCATGGGATAATGTTTCATGTGCTGCATGACATAAAACTAAATGATGATATACTTAATGACATTAGTTTCTTAAACTAAAGGCGGATAATACGTATCGTGTATAATTATTACAGGTCAATGCAAGATAGAGTTAAAGATGTAAAGTTTATTCCATAACACTACTTCTGAGGTATTATTACCAATCTTCTTTCAGGTACGTGTAGTTATTGGGTTGGAGCTATTGAAGACGGAGCTGACGATGATTGGGTAGATTTGAATGGTAACCCAATCCCGACTACGCCTGGAATCTATTTCATAGATTCTGCTGACGATACAGCTAATGATGCTGGTCTTATGAGCAAAAACAGCAGCTTCCTTCTAGTCGGCGAAAATAGTGATATATTACACTGTTACATTTGTCAGAAGGATATTTAGTCATATTACTCAACAAGAGTAAAAGGGCAACTTAAATTATTTCAAAAATGAGAAAAGATATACAATGATAAAAATATTCAGTAGAAATAAGATGGGAAACACCCTCTCCATTTAGCAAAGTTAAGGACCTAAAATTATATATATAATTTGTATGGAAAAATATTTTATAGATTTATATCTTGTTGTTCCAAAATGTTTCAAATCGGTACAAATCTCACGGAATATCATCTTCTACTTCATTGAGTTATATATATATATATATATATATATATATATATATATATATATATATATATATTTATCTATATATATATACATATACATATATCAATATAGTCCTAAACAAATATATATATATATATATATATACATATATCAATATAGTCCTAAACAATATATATATATATATATATATATATATATATATCTATATATATACATATATACATTATATATATATATATATATATATATATATATATATATATATATATATATATATATATATATATATATATATATATATATATATATATATATATATATATATTGTTTAGGACTATATTGATATTTGGTCAAAATTTATATGTAAAGTAATAAATAGTTTATAGATGATTTTACGAAATCAGCCCAGACGTATCGTCGTCATATGCTAAAATTTTAATTCTGAACGTGGATACATGAGTTTTTTTTGTGGGAAAATCTTACTGAAAGGGTCTACTCATGTTCCTGCCATATTTTGCATTTTTATGTTTCCTTCAGTTTGAGCACTTTGGCAACTGGTACAGATGATAATTATCAAATAAGCGATGTTTATAATGATGGAATTTTAAAAATGACACAGAGATAAAAAAAACTGTCATGTTCGTTTTTATTCTTCCTTTTTAAAGCATATTAAGACATTTTAAACATCAGTTTTGCTAAATAAATAAGTGCCGTGAAGGTGATTTATTATTTTGCAAAATATAATAAGTAAGAAATCTAAAATAAATGCCAACTATCATTTCTTTTCCTCTCTAAAAAGCTGATGGTATTTGATTGGAAATAAAATTCAGTGACGAATTAAATTATGAGAAGGTCGTCCCAACTGAAGAGATTGTTATCAAATTATGGTATTATGCAAAGTTAAAATCACGATTGAAATCGTATTATATATGCTCACATTATTTCGCCACAATATCTGTTTCTTATGAAATATTTTGCAGGGTTCAAATCATTATTCTTCTCGCGTGTTTCAATAAATAAGATGATTTACAAAACATTCAGATCACGAAGCAAAACTATAATTTTAATTTTTAAAAAGCTGGTCAAGTATTGTATCATATATCATTTGATTTAGTCAGTGAATTCGATGAACATAATGTAATAGGATATATGTTCTCTTAGGAGTAAATAAATTTCCAATATTCTTACATTGCAAATGTCCATGTGTACAAACATTTCACGACGTAGACAAGATTTTCCGTACAATGCACTCTACAATCTGCTGTAAATGTTGTGTTTGTTTCACTCATTTGTAGATATGTTGAACTGTATGACGATTGCTTGACAGTCTAATGATCTTTTCCATATCTGCATTGTCCGCGTTGGTCTGCAGTTTAGACTCTCTGTAAATGTTATTGTTGACATGATTAGATTATTGTGCATAGCTTACGTCGTATTGTGTTGAAAAACAAGATTAACGTGATTTGGCGGAAAACACACACACACACGCACACACACACACACATATATATGTATATATATATATATATATATATATATATATATATATATATATATATATATATATATATATATATATATATATATATATATATATATATATATATGCAATAAACTGAAGACAAACATTGCGAAACTAATAAATAATTAGCCTGAGCGCTTTCGACTCTTAATGAGTCTTTGTCAAAGGCAAATACAAAACATATATAAGACAAACAAATAAACACAAAACGTTTTGTTTGTAAACCTCTACATGGCTTTCTCCAAATGGATTAAAACTAGATGTTAAATAGAACCAGCTTGTATAGACGTGTTGCGGATACTGAAAACTGTGTATTATTTCCTAAAAGTCTACAAGCCAAAGCGACATCTATTTTTACTTTTTTGTACATTTATGTAACGCAAATAATATCCCTGATATTTGATTCTTTACCTGTTATTCTCATAGATTGAAAGATACTAAGAAGATTTAGAAAATGTTAAATTCTACTAGTGCGAAAAAAATACAAAATGTTGCTTTACACAAACAGTATACCTATGTCTTAATTCCAATCTAAAGAATGTCACAAGAATTTATAATTTCATTGATTTTGTCCTGTGTGTGTCTTTATGTAAAATATATGAATAATAAATTACTGGGGTGTTTTACCTTTTGGTTATTTTGATTTTGAAGTCTGAACTGCATAATGTTCAGAGGATAGCGAAGGTTTGAAAAAGGGACGCAATGACTAAACATCTTGAAGTTAGCAAGAAAAGTTCACTATTTGTTTTGATGTATGCATTACTTAGCAATGTCACATATTTTGATATCTTTCCAAGAGTTTTTTCAGACTTGAAATGTACGTCTCACTATATCCAGTGCATGCTGTATTTAAATAATTCTTTGTCAAGACTTGATAATGTAAAATTATTTATGCAAATGTTAGTGTGAAGTATGTTCAAAAATAAACTCTCAGTGATCTAAAGAGAAAATTGTCTAAATATACATCCCTTACGCGCACCATCTATTTCATTTTCTATGGTTTTTATACGTGAATGAGGTCCACACTCATCTGAATAGACAATGGAATCTCTGACATATTGCTGATTGACTCATTTCCCAACTTGACCTTTTGATGGTGAGATTGTTGATTTTATGTGAAATTTAGTGCTGTGATTTCTTGCCAAATGATTATCTACAAAACATAACTAATCTTATGGATATTGATACAACAGTTATGATCTGTATTGGCGTTCATATTAAAATTAATTTAAAATTGCGTAAGCATGCTACCCACCAATCGGTAGTTATAAATTACCTAAACAATCAATTACTACAGGAATTGTTCTTCTCAAGTAATCAAGACAAAAGACATTGCTTGCATAAATATGGTCAATTCAGTATCTAATGTTACCTTTCTAATTAATGCTCGCCGAAAGTATGTGATTGCTTTAAGCTGTTGATTATGTACGGTACATAAGCAAATACATACATTGGATACGAAACAAATATCATTCCTAATGAATGTTCCTTCAGTGCCCTCACTGGATGAATATGTCTATATATTTAAGTAGAAGATCACATATATTTTAAGATATTATAATGCGATATCAATTACAAAGTGCTAAATTATTAATTTGATCTAAGTGACATACAATATATTAATTTATAAAATTATCTTATATCAGGTTGTCTCTTACGACAGCATTTAACTTCTATATAGTGTTAAAAGAGATTAGGTGGCATAATTTTCAATTCATCGAGATTATTTTTTACATAGATTATTCACATGTTATACTCTACTCTAGCGCCAGAGAATCAGTAATTAAACATGCAGGATTCACAGTAATTTTATGATAAGTTATATACGAAGCTATGTGTCACTGTGGAGAGTAATGGTCCATTCATCGAGAAGTTCTAAATTACACTTGTCTTTACGATTCCGTGACCAGACTTGATATAATTTTTTCTTACTTTATATTTTGAGGAATTGGTGCTCTCACGATATTTATCAAACCTAGTCATCATCCAGTTATTACGTGCAGGCATAAATCATAACGAGCCATATACACTAGGCTTTATGGAATTGAGAGTTATATTAACATAACATATTCAAGTTATTTTCGCACATATAAGTGACTTGTTATTTGGGATTTAAATAGATATATGAATTATATTAACTAGTCTTGCTTCGTAGTAAGTGTCAAGAAGTGTCGCTCAAACGATTATAATTGTGAACTGATCAATGGTACATAAGTGTGGTAAGAAAATGCATACCAGTGTGAAGTAAAGACTGATGGAGATTTGGCATTTTTATTGAATTGTTTAACGTTTTGAAAACCTTCAGTTAACTATTAATTTTGTTCCCCGGTGCTTACAAACTGGATATGATTGATCTCAGGGAAATACAAACCATGTCGGAAGTCTTTTGTTCGACACGTATGTTTCATTCTTCCTTTGAGTGTATGTCCTCTCTGTTTTAGGTGAAATAGGGCTGACTGCTTTTATACGAATAGAATATTACAAATGGATAGAAATTATGGTTTTATGATGACTTATTTAAGTGATATCATTGTCGCTGACTTTCTTAAATATATGCATGATTATATAAATTTACATCGCAAAAGTATATATAAAAATGCTGATTTTGCCAATAACCGTGATATAGCACTGATCAGCAGAACCAAAGAAAACTACAGAATGTATCGTCAGTATCAGTTTATTGAAAGATAAACATATCACTTTTCTAGCTCGGCAATGTCTGAAAAAGATATTAATATGTATTGTTTTTATTTTATAATAACTTTAAGATCTATCTTAGAGCCATAGACAGATCAAACAGTAATATTTTGACACCTGTCAATCATGCCGATCAATTAACCAATCATCGAGATTGAAGTAGTCTCACTTTGAGTCATTGCTCTCATCCGTCATTTTCTCGGACATGCTGCTTGTGCCAATAATGAATTAATTTACAAATTATAGTATCTTGATATATCAAGGCATTCAGGTCTAATCTACATTGTATTAGTGGTCTCTTAAAATGCAAGATGATTCTTCTTGCATGCATAAATGTACTTGTGGTAATCGAAAGTATGAGCCATTTAATGTTCTGGGCATTTAGGAAACAGACACGGCTGCTTGACATAAAATACTTCACGTTTCATATTTAAAATAGTATATATACTAACCATTATATATCCTTCAAAACAAATTAAATAAATCAATAAAACATTTCAGTTGCAACACTACCTCTGTTAACGATAAATTCAACCCCAAGTATTTAAGGTTTTCCTGCATTACAATTTTGTCTCTAAAAGCAATATCTTATTACAGCACGTGTTCCCATCTTGTCTTTACTTGTCTATTTCCACCAGTCTAATGCATTCGAACAAAACACACTCATATACACATTGCATGTATGTTTTGAAACTGATATGCCACAAGATGTATGTGACATTCATTAACGAAATAACTGCATAACAAATGACCTGGTTTTAGTATAATGTGACTGGTTGGGACATCATTCCACATGACTGAGGGATGATGCCTCAGTGCTAGACATCAGAATAAACAGTCATATTGCAGAAATTGTAGAAATATTTATGACGTGTTAAAATTTCATTACAAATCTAAAGTTAAAGTATTTACTACAAGCAGTTATGTATTAACATAATGAATTATCGCAGGTCCAGTCTAGTGTGTCCACTATTAAATATAGTTCTTAACATTTAACGAATATTCACAATCCTTTTTTCTTCTTTTAATTTTTTATTTTTTTATTTGCTATAATATTGATGGAGCCAATATAAGACATAAGTTTTCATATAGTTGCTAGCATACATATATCAATTGGAACAATAAAGTAAACTGAATAATGAAACAGACGTAATTAAAACATTTATACAAATGTTCAGGCAATCTATGTCATTATACTGTTACTGACTTTGATACCAACCATGCAGTTGTTCTTAAATTATATTTTTTAAAGAAATTAATTCTCTAGAATCCATTTTGTTTCGTTTTTATTTTGTCTTTAGATCATCAAATGCAATTATTATTATTATTATTATTATTATTATTATTATTATTATTATTATTATTATTATTATTATTATTATTATTATTATTATTATTATTATTATTATGCTCTCATGGGTCTTATATTTTGTTGGAAACACTGTGTTTACTTAAGTTTTAAATACGACTCAAGAGAGCACGAGACTTGTATGATATTAAATTCGTCGCAAGTAAACATTTAGAAGTAGCTATGTGAATGACTTGCTGACAATTGTTCAGCTTTTCTAATGTCCAGTTTGTTTGCGAAATCAAGCAAGTTCTTTATGCATGTGTACATGAAAAGACGTATTAGTTTCTTTTATATGCTTTATTATCTGTAATAATGGTCAGTCTAAGCCTTAAGTTCTGTTCAGTAACGGTTTTTAATACCTTAGACAGCTTATATTACCTTAAAAAAGGCATTTTGTGCTGGAATAAGTTGTCAAGTTTTCTGCTCGTGTGTCTATCTAAAGGACATGTGTTTTTGTTATTTTAGACAAGGGTACCTAGTCTACTTTCTTAATAATAACTTTTCCCGGAGAAAGACACTACTGGTTTTGACAAAGTCATTTTCTGAAATTCTTCTAAGTTTGAACAGAACAAAATACATTGTGTTTCAGAGTGGAAATTCTGAGGGTCTTGCGTTAGCTTTCGTCTGAGGTCATCAGTCGGTAGATTTGACCGGAACTGAATTTCATTCTTTGTCAATTTAGAAATGTTCACAGGATGTATGTGTTTCCATTTTTTTAGAACAAACGTTTGTATCTTGGGTTTCTTTGAACGAGAGAGAGAGAGAGAGAGAGAGAGAGAGAGAGACAGAGACAGAGACAGAGACAGAGACAGAGACAGAGACAGAGACAGAGACAGATGTACTCATTGCACATTTGATCACATTATCACATTATTAAATTTAAAGCTATCGTTCGCACTCATATTGTATACATCGTTTGATATTGTCAATCTAGTTGAAACCAGTCTCTGACCGATCGTTTTTATTGTAAAGTCTATATACAGACACAAAGACACACACATTTATAGATCTATTTCCTAAACGTTAAATGCGTTGTCTGTATATTCCGCAAACATAGTACATGTGTTAAGTGAAACAAAGATGAATAATCACTTCCGATAATCATGACGGACGGATTATAGAAGGCCTTAAATTTTTCATCGACCTTGTGACATAACAATCAAGAGTTTCATTTCTATTATAATGAGCCATCTATCTTTGATTTAGTCAAATCATGGTATTTGAACCTTTATATTATTTACTATCGTGAAGTTAGATTTTCCCATCTCACGCAAAGATCGTGCTTTTCGTTTCATCGACAAATAATTTGGTGAAGTATATTTAGAAACGTTCACATTTATGATAGGAAACTAGATTACTTTTCAGAGTTATAAAGAGTTTGACCTTTGTAACTAAAGATGGTTTGGTTAATTTACAAATTTCATTGCGATTAGCCGGAATGCAAGAGAATGGACTTTTGTCACAACAGAGGGTTTGGTTCCATTATATACTTCATTGTTAATTGTCCGGCATGGAAGTGAATGTACCTTTGTCACTGAAGAGGGTTTGGTTCCATTCCATATTGCATTGCTATTGCACGGCATGGAAGAGAATGGACCTTTGTCACTAATGATGGTTTGGTTCCATTCCATAATGCATTGCTATTGGCCGGTATGGAAGAGTTTGGACCATTGTCAGTAAAGAGGGATTGGTTCCATTCCATATTGAATTAATATTGGCCGGCATGGAGTATAATGGACCTTTGTCACTGAAGAGGGTTTGGTTCCATTCCATATTGCATTGCTATTGGCCGGCATGGGTGAGAATGGACCTTTGTCACTAAGGAGGATTAGGTTCCATTCCATATTGCATTGCTATTAGCCGGCATGGGTGAGAATGTACCTTTGTCACTAAAGAGGGTTTGTTTCTATTCCATATTGCATTGCTATCGATTGGAATGGGTGATAAAGAACCTTTGTCACTAAAGAGGGATTGTTTCCATTCCATATTGCATTGCTATCGGCCGGCATGGGTGATAAAGAACCTTTGTCACTAAAGAGGGTTTGGTTCCATTCCATATTGCATTGCTCTCGGCCGGCATGGAAGATAATGAACCATTGTCACATAAAAAGATTTGGTTCCATTCCATATTGCATTGCTATTGGCCGGCATGGGTGAGAATGGACCTTTGTCACTAAAAATGGTTTGGTTCCATTCCATATTGCGTTGCTATCCGCCGGCATGGGTGATAATGAACCATTGTCACTAAAGCGGATTTGGTTCCATTCCATATTGCATTGCTTTTGGCCGGCATGGGTGAGAATGGACCATTGTCACTAAAGAGGATTTGGTTCCATTGCATATTGCATTGCTATCGGCCAGCATGAATTAGATGGATCAGGATTCGGAACTGAACCTATCCTATGGAAAGCAAAATAATCACATGGAGGAGGAACGGCAATCTTGTTATTAGTACAGCTGCTACTACCACTAGTACTATTACTACTATTACTTCTATTACTACTACTGCTGATTATGCTATTACTGCTAATAATAATTTCACATTGTAAGGCTCATCTTCCGTGTTTGTATTAGTACCTCAAAGTGGTTTTGTTAAAAATATTTCAACACGTTCGATTTAAATCGCCCACTTAATCTTAATATATATATATATATATATATATATATATATATATATATATATATATATATATATATATATATATATATATATATATATATATATATATATATATATATATCAAAAGCGTAAGTGTGCGATTAAAATATATATCTTAGACTGATGATTGATAAGGTGGAGACGTTTCTTTTTTTAAAGGCAAAAGGTGTGCAGTGTACATATCGTTTTCCATTCAGGGTACAAACGAAAATAGACCTCTTCATTTTCTGAGATAGGGAATTAGTCCTTAAAACCTGGCATTTGCAATGAAAATAATTCTATCATTTTACAAAGCAGCAGATTTTCAAATGCCAAATATGCTAAATGTTTTGGATTTTCTATTAGACGCTCCTAAATGGCAGAAATAAATGCACAAAAACAAAATAGGAAAATGGAATACAGGCTGTATTAGGAAATTAAATCCAACACAACTGCAGCACAGAATGACTCGATCAGATGGGATTACCTATTACTAGAGTTTATGAACACTGCTAAGAAAGGGAAAGGATGCAGTGCACTTGAAATGAATACATTGACATTGCTACATATTAGAATAACAAGATAAGCACTGAGAGCATCACACAGATCAAAGGATGTTCAAGAACACAGAGGGGTCAGACATTGATCACGGAACATGAAAGTTAAATAAACGTTTAATAAAGAATATAATTTGAATATATAAAGATTGTGCAATGCACATTTTCAATGCATCGTCATGCAGCATATGAATATTAAATTATTTCCAACTCACTTTAGTATCTATTTATTTTCTAAATTCATACATACATACATACATACATACATACATACATACATACATACATACATACATACATACATACATACATACATACATACATACATACATACATACATACATACATACATACATACATACATACATACATACATACACACATATATACATACATACATACATACATACATACATACATACATACATACATACATACATACATACATACATACATACATACATACATACATACATACATACATACATACATACATACATACATACATACATACATACATACATACATACATACATACATACATACATACATACATACATACATACATACATACATACATGCATGCATGTGTACATGCCGTCATGCATGCATACATACATACATACATACATACATACATACATACATACATACATACATACATACATACATACATACATACATACATACATACATACATACATACATACATACATACATACATACATACATACATACATACATACATACATACATACATACATACATACATACATACATACATACATACATACATACATACATACATACATACATACATACATACATACATACATACATACATACATGGATGCATGTATGTATTCCAGATACAACCACGTGTCAACTAGGCCGTCAGGGACATTTAAAACTTTACTAGTATGACCGAGCTAGATGAGCCACCTACTGCGGCAGACCTACATATAACATTAGAGAAACAAGTATCTGCTAGAGGCACAAGGAAGGATGGAATCTCATCAGATGTCATCATGTGCGACGGCAGGGTGATGTTAACACAACTGAACGAGATCCTCTGCCAGTACTGGGATGAAGGTGCAGTGCCTCGTTAGATGACAGACGCCTTATCGTATCCCTTTACAAGAACAAAAGCGACAAAAGTGACTACAAAGATTACAGGATATAAATCAGTTCTCGACATTTATATATACATTTATGTACAGTTTTCCAGTACCGTCATCCAGATTTCGTTCAGTCGTTTATATTCCTCTGATTTCTTTCCTTGTTCATTCTCTTCTTAGGCTAGGTATCTTAAGTTTTCTTCATCTCCTCTTCCAGCATCATTCTCATTATTTATTATGCTTTCCTTAACTGTTCTAATCACCACTTCACAAATGACCTCTCTGTGAAATTCGTTGTTTTAAAAAGCACATCGCATTGATTACACTATCAAGGGTCTACTTCAATGTTCCTACTGTTATATACTTAGGCTGTGTGAAGCTTCTCTACTTTTCCACTTGCTCCTCTATCATGTCTTTCACTTCATCCTTTGCTGACATTTATTTTCATGAATTTCCACCGCATAGGGCTGTCCCTCATATAGTCCCAACTGTCTTTCAGGTCTGTGAATAATGTCGTTTTAAAAAGGTGCTGACTAGTTAACGCTAGGTGGCCAAACAGACAAGCTAGGATTAGAGTCGTGTATTGTAAGGAGTATATGTACGTCTGGTTGCAGCCCCAGGCTGGATGGCAGTCCTTTTAATAGGGCTTTTGGAATATGGTGCCACCATTTCCCCGGGATTATTCGGACATACAAAATGGCAGACCAGGCAACAGACTCCCACTACTAACATAACCTTCTCTCCCAAAGATCAAGCCAACCTGGCTTTATTTCAGCCGGGCAGACAGCAATCCAGTTTTGCCAATTGTGTCTACGGGTGATCCTATTCCAACTGTGTTTAGAACACCAACGCAATTGACCGAATATTGAAGAGATATTAATTTTTAATACGTTTTTGTGTTGAAATTTTGCGTACTCTGCGTACTTGAACGGGTCTGAATTATTTCCAATCACCTGGATGTAGGACATCCATTACAACATTTAACACCGCTTAGATGAAGAATGTTGAATTATTTTGACCGCCGTTCCAAAAGATCATATTTGTGTGGTGGTCCACGAAGGCTGAACTGAAAATTGAACTGTATTTTGTCAGAAAGCATGACGCGCAGCAGGTACTTTCCCTCGTTTTAGAACTTGTCCGTGTCCGGGGTAGGGTATTATGAAACAGTAGGGGAGAGTGTGTGCCCTGAACTGTCTCTTATACGATACCAATCACCTGTATGCGGGGTCATGGTAGGAAATCTTCTCTTGGCAAGGGTTTGCTGCTGTCAGAACCTCACCCAGGCATTGGTAGTATATGATCCTAGAGGCTGTTGAATGTTCCAGCTCGGATGCTAATATATGTGTGTGTGTGGGATGTGGTGGTATGTGGGAAAGAAAGATAGAGCTGCCTGGACTATCACGTCCTATAAATTCTTTTCTGGTAAGTTGTTTGCTAGTTACATCTTTTCGAAATGACAGTTTGACAGTTTTCAATTTGATTTTTTGATGTTGACTTTATTTGTTGGTCAGTGGAGCAATTTTTGCAAATTGGTAATTGGAGGGAGTATACTTATTTCTTCTTTTTTCGTTTGTTTCTTATATTTATCATCATCTTTTTCCTCCTGTTACATTGTTCCTTAGTGATTCTTGGAATGTTTAATTCTTATGTCCAAGATGTTAATTTGTCGTCATGCCTGCGGTGTTGATGTAATTAATGTTTTTAGTTTAATTTATGGAAATCTGTTTTACATTTCAACATGAATACATTATTAAAGTAGTGAATTTGATTCTTTAAAAATTACAGCAAGCGGACTTGAGTAATTTGTGTCATTTGGAATAGGCAAGTTATACTAGAAACTGTAACATTACGTAAATTAATTTTTGATGTTGGGGTATGTTAGGAAAAGGAAACTGGATAAATATTATGATGGTTGTATAGAGGTTTTTATTTTATTTAGTGGTATTATATTCATATTAAATGTCTACAGTCTATTTTTAATTTTAATATTTATGTTTTTGTAGTATGATAATTATTGTATTGCATACTAATATATATGATTAATTTAGTATTAAATCTAGATATTGGCAATCATTGTGGTGTTGTTGTTGAACTTCATTAATGAACAAATCTGGTTGCCAGCTTGCTTGTATCACAATCCTTCCCGCGTTCCACTAGACATGCGCATAAATTTCAACCAATTATTGAAACTTTATTTGATCGAGTCCGATTTCTAACACGTTACTATCAAGCAAGCGGCATCATGCATGAGAAGTTAATAGTATGATATAAATGCAGACCAAATTCTTTCTGAATATAGGTTATTTCCAGTTGTCGTGTTATATGTAGGTCCTAAACAAATTCCTTTATTTCCATAATAACATGTATTAAGTTCGGTACATATAAACTCGTGTATGATGAAATATCTTGGTCTTTGTGGTTATTGTTATTTTTATGATAGCGTGGATAACTACGTGCTCAACTGAACAAATAAATTTGGCATCAGAGTATTTCTATGTGCATGTATAAGAATGTAAGCGTTAAAGTTGACTATTTAAATACATGTATTTTACTAAAGAGGTATTTAGATATCTAGATATGAGGTATTAACATATTAATATATGCTTGCCAGTTGTGTACAATGTATAGTCCATCCATAAGGTCCATAATTCTTTCTAAGAATGACAATTAGTCATTATCCTAGTTTTAAAGCTAATTTGCTACTCCAATTCAAAGCCTTTTCCTCCATCGTTCATATAGCTTAATTTCCCTTTGTTTTGGCGGTTTACCTCGTAGTAGCGAGAGCTCTAGAACACACGTCTTTCCACTTCAGCAATTAGTCAGGTTCAGGTTAGGTTCAGGTTGGCCTGGTATGTAGGTAGGTAGCGGGTTTTAAGTCGTTTACTGCCCTAAGGGCTATACGACTACTTGCAGTACCGGGCATAGACTGCAGTCCCTTTAAGAGGGCACTTGGCCTTGGTGCTAGGCCTTTTCCTGACTCCTAGAGGTCAGAGACCCCCAAAAAGACCCTATGAAGTGTATTGTAACAGAGCGTACCGGCTTTCCGCCTCAACTCCCGCCTACCAAAGTCCCCAGTGTCTAAGTCCACCTAACTTGATCTCCCTTTTTTTCCAACGATTTGTGTAACTTGCTCTTTTTTCGTTTCTTTTTTTTGTAACTTGCTGATTGAAAACACCTATGTGGTCTTTGTTGACTTCAATCCGATCTGGAGTCGAGTTTTATAGATGGTTATCGATACTAATTAGAGTATATAAAGTTATTATAAAGAAAATTAAAATACACATACAGTAAATGTATGTTATAAATAGTTATGATTATTGATATGATTTAATTATTTATGCTTATAACTAAGGCTAATTTGCCTAAAGGTAAGGAGTAATAATTGCTAGGGTTCTCATTACAATAGATCTAAATTATTGATTTTAGCTTTATATTTTATAATAAGTTTTAATAAGTGAGCATAATTCTCAGAGTTATTGAATTTCTGACAAAGTGGTGAGCGTTTGGCTAATGCTGAATTTCCTGCTTACGTCCTTAGAATACCATATTTGATTGGTTGTTGTAGATTTAATATTCAATCGTACTCTTGCCCGATATTGAATTTTCTGTATGGGGAATTGCCCCTAAATATCGGCCAATTAAATGCAATCATAGATTGAAGGCTTATTTATATTGTATTACCTAATTTGTAAGCTGGTTCAATATTTTACCCGGCACGGGGAAGGGAGAATTTTGTCTGAAGGGCGAAAATTAATGTTTAATTTTGTTTTCTAAAAACGTTTTAGGGATCTTTTTGTGGGAGAGTTTATATTATTGAGCAGTATTAAGATAATGATTGTGGATATTGGTGTGATTTTATAATATTGCACAAGATAAATATAGTTGAGCACACATTTACTAAACCTCAGACAAAGAAGTTGTTGTAACTGATAGATTTTGTTTGTTTTATAATATTAAGAGATGGTATATTTTATATTGTTATCAATTGTAGTGAGTAATTTAAGGTAATAGTTAGAAATCAAATTTAGTTAGATTCATTATATATTTACATTGTGTCTATGATAATAACGATTTTAGAAATTTAATTATACTGACAATAATATTAATATTCTTGATTTAAGTAGATTTAAGTAGATTTTAAGCAGATTTTACTTTACCTCAGCCTTTTATAAGTGTAGTGTCCGTTATATGTAGTGAATCATGCATATTTATCCTTAACGTCCGGTAGCTCAGAAAACACTTCCCCTCTGATAAACAACACCAATTAAACCAAATAAACAATAGTAACTGACTTAATCGTAAGACATGTTGACTTGCACAGTGACGATAATTAAATTTCGTTAAAAGATACATATACTGAAAGTTGTATTTTTTAAAAATAAAATGTTATTATTTTTCATTGACGTGAATTATATTAATTAACTCTTAGAAGTTATTGCTCTGTATCATATATATATATATATATATATATATATATATATATATATATATATATATATATATATATATATATATATATATATATATATATATATATATATATATATATATATATATACATATACATATGTGTGTGTGTAACAATGAGATCAAAGCAGCTCCCCCATTTAAATCAAATCTTTTATATTGGGCTCATACCACAATTGTTTGTAAAATCATTGAAAAGTATGCCTCTATTACCATACCTGAGACACTTCTATCACATTTTGATACATCAAAAGCTAATCTTCTGCAGCTTAGTAAAGTTCAATTCTTAGTTCTTCAAAGGTTGAACGGCTAACTCTTTGGAATTATTACTGTAAACAATCACTTAGGATGAAACCAAAAAGCGCCATTGTGTACACAATTATTATTTTCTTGGAAGAATGCATATGTATATGTAATGTCATACAGTTGAATGTCTTCCATTTGATAGCTATTTTTATGTTACCTCACATATAACAAACTGAATATGATAATCAGACACTATTTCGTCCCTATTTTGTTCAATTCCAAACGACTTCTAATATACGTTTGAAGCCATCTAGTTAATACGTGTCATTGTATTCATCGAAAGTAACAGGAATAAATAACGGTTTCTTCATGCGATATGTAGATACCTGGAACTAATAATGAACTTTTTTGGATGGGATAGATTCTGATTTAATTGGATACATCACTTTCATTTTGCCAGCTAATAGTTTGTGTTCTATGCAAAATGCTGTAAAGTAGATACAAGTATTATAACAAAAGGTTTTGCACTGTGCACTTCATTTCAAGATGTACAGAGTAATCTAATAATATTAATTTTAAATCATGAAGTTAATTCAATTAATTGGAGATGGGTAATTACTCGTTAAAAATACTAATCAGTTGAATTATTAATACTTTTCTAAATGTATCCCGAGTCTAACAAACCTTAGCGGGTTAGGTTAAAGTTAAAAATACACAGATTTAATGCTCATGGTCATATATTAGCTAATACTTTTCAATTTCAATGATTGTACCAATATCATAGTCCATGTGCTTTTATCATTTAGATTAATTATTCTTTTTAATGCAATATGTTCCAATTTAAGCTTGGATCTGTTTAATGTATACAATATATATGGATTGGCATTGCTTTGCGATTATCTACAGTGAGTGAAACATATTAAGTTGTACTAAGCAAATATCATACCCTCTCTTTGGATAACGTAAGTGGAATGAAAATTTTTTAGAACCGTTATATCGAATAGAAATTGCTTTTTTTCCAGCGCATATACCGAACCCAGATGAGTTAATTTAGATTTATTTAAACGAAGGCGAGCGCGTAATTGAGCATTATTGATGTAATCAATCTCAAGGAAGGGAAGTGAAGAAAAGGTGTCTGCATGACTCAGAAAACAAGCAGATTTTACATCCTGCTATTGTGTTCAATTAACTACGAAATATAATTTTCTAAACGATTGCATGCAAAGGAAAAACGGACATTCTGACAAGGAAATATTTCTGAATATCGTCCTGATTTTGGTGAACATTAAAAGGGTGCAGTAATTTTGATTTTGAATCTTACCAGCAGATATGTAAAAATGATATTAAATAATGAGTGCTGCTAGACTTTCTCCTACATATAAAATCCTAGAAAATTATGTATACTATGCAAACTCCGGTAAAGGAAATATAGACTTAAGATCATAAATTTTAATAAGACACGCCTAACAGCTAACTACAATATTATTATATCATCATTCAAATAATACAGATTAAACAAGTATTAAAAAAATGTTTTACATCTCCAATTTATTAACGCAATGCACAGTTTTTTGAACTTTTGTATATAGTTAGCACACATATGGAAAATATATTTTATTTTGGCAATAGTATAAATAGTCAAGTCAAGTTACATGTTCTTGTTTCAACGAAATTATTATTCAGCAGATACTTAATTGTATTTTAGTAAATATTTCTGTTTCACAAGAGTTATTACGTATAAAGTCGCAGGCGTAGACATCAATTGTATGATATATTTTGTTGGAATATATTGAAATATTTGCTTATTGTAGCAGAATATATGTTTTGATCACCTTTGGGAAACAGTTGCTCATTGTAGCAGACTAAATATTTTGTTCACCTTTTTGGTGTGGCTGCAGACTTTACACTTTGTAGCTTGTTTTATAGTCCTGAGCTTCAAATATTGGTTTTACAAAATTCACCATTCAAAACAAGCACCATCTTTTAAATCCCAACTGTGCGGAGCAGATGATAATGAAATCGAGTGTACAATTAACAGAGTCACCTCTATTAAATACTGCTTTGCGATATTTATGCGACAAAGCCTGATCCTTCCAAAAATGCTAATAATATATTTTTTAAGTTACTTAGTTTCTTTTCATTGCACAATGACTATAATACCTAGCGGAAAGAGTATTTTCTGGTTTCTGGACGAAAACTGAACTATATCACCAGGCTGCAAACTTGTCCATGTTTTATCTGCCATATGTTAATTACAGAATCGACTGTGTAGAGATAATAATAAATCTGCTTCTACACAAGATTTTGACAAATTATAGTTACGATCAAAGACATTGCGAAGAACATTACATTCCGAAGTTTTTTTTCTTCATAATTTAATTGGTTTAACTTGATTTCTTAAATGCATATGAACAGCAAATATACACTTATCCCTAAACTTGCATCTATCACTGCATTATCGCCAAATCATATTCTCAATAAGTTAACGAAATAGTTACAAACAGCTTTGGCTGAGGTTCATAGGCATAATTTTAAAACATTAACATGCTTAGCAACCGTCATTTGTTGTAAATGTCCACGTATATTCATACGATTCAAATTTGATCAAAATGATATAATTATTAAGGCGCTAATACGTAAAAAAACACTGACATATTTTGCATTATGACTTTAGCTTCAATATTCATTAACAGAAATGCATGGCTATGATCTGGTTATCTTGCAATCACTATGGTCAACAATTAGTGGCTGTCTTGCTAAGTCTAAGATGATGGACCATCAAGCATACCATTATTCCTAATGTTTCTTAATATGCAGGAATGTGCTGGATATACCTTGGGTATCTTCTTGAGTTGATTTTCCTACCAATTGTCAAGTTTAAGGAAAGATGTATTCATAATTAATGGATTAACCAACATTTCAACATTTTACCGCAAACATTGAAAGACCTATATACCTATAATACTTTGGTATTGACGCTCAACCAAATAAATTTAGTTAATTCGTTGTTTCCCGGTTCTATTCAAAGCATGCGGCGTAAACTTCTAGATAAATGAGCCACGTTAAGCGCACGGGATCGTTATTTATTCCCAGTCAAATGTTAAACAAACTTTTTCCCATAGACAAGTATTTTCTAGTGCTTATTGATTGAATATCGTCATGACCGATGTATGTAAATACCGAAAAAATTATTCATGTACCCACTTGCTTAGAATTACCTTTTATCGGGAAATACCACATAAAGACAACTTAACTCATTATTAACTACTGCACTATAATCAAGCAAATTGAAGTTATGATAATAAGGCTAACATAACTTCGCTGCTTATATGTGTAACAATGACTATCCTTACAGTGTATGCCATTGCTAGATTGAACATTTTAACATTTGATCTTACCTAATTATCAGATTTTCAGTGTTGCTTGTCTTTATAAGGATTACCTCTGTTTTTGTTTCGTGAGATCTAATTCTGAGAATTTCCCTGAGCTTTGTAGTCATATGATATATATATATATATATATATATATATATATATATATATATATATATATATATATATATATATATATATATATATATATATACATATATATATATATATATATATATATATATATATATATATATATTCCTCAATGACGTTAAACATTTTAAACATAAAACATATAAACACATTTTCATATATTACAAGAACTGCAGATTCCCAACAAAATCTGTAAGATGTAAGAACTTTACTCCATGTTGCCGTATTCCACCCATCACTACATATTGTGTCCCTTTCCATGAACAAACTCTCTGAATGCCTCGTCTTTCTCATATTTGCTGTAATTCTTGCGGCACCCTTGTTCGGTTATCTCAAGGATTGACATTGTGATCTCAAGGTTTAGGGGTAGACGAGAAAGCATATCTAGCATTTTGTCCTTAGTAAATCTCAAGCCTGTTGTAAAACCGCACCCAATACCTTTATACATGAAACCCTTTCAATAATTTTTCTTGTCTACCAAACCACATAACTTATCAAACTTCCACAATTTTGAAAGAAAATTATCGTTTTACTTGAGTGTGCTTTTTCATTCCTGTTTCAATATGGATATCTTACTAATTTAGTAGCTTTCGCATATAATCAGTGCAACGACATTCATAGGCTTAAGCAAATCCTTGATACAATATCATTACCCAGTTTGTCAATTTAGCATTTATGCAAAGATTTAAAAAAATTAATATAATTTCTTAAAACTTGCAAAATATTTCCTTAAACGTTTTTATGTGCAAGACGAAAACTGTGTTATGTTTTACAAGATCTAACGCTAGAGAGAAGACAATAAATAACATAAACCATATCACCATATTAACATGTATTCCAAGGTACAATTCCATGCTATCTGAGCTTAATATAATAAATATTACACTATTCCTGGAAGTCTGTATATGACTCATCTATTAAGAGTTTGCTTCATGTTCCTAGATACAACCATGCAGTCAGATTATGTGTCAATAATACAATCATGCATTCAGACTAGATGTTAATAATACAACCATACATTCAGATTAGATATAAATAATTCAACCAACCATTTAAACTAGATGTCGATAATACAATAATGCATTTAGACTATATGTAGGGGACCCGAGTGGCCTAGTGGTCTAAAGCCCTGACTGTTACGGATCACTGCCATCTCACCTCTGTCTGCGTGAGTTCTAGTCCAGACTCAACCATGCATTTAAACTTGATGTCAATAATACAACCATGCATTTAAACTAGACGTCAATAATATAACTAACCATTTAAACTAGATGCCAATAATACAACCATGCATTTAGACTAGATGTCAGTAATACAACCATGTAATCAGACTAGATGTCAATAATACAGCCATCCATTCAGACTAGATATAAATAATTCAACCAACCATTTAAACTAGATGTAGATAATACAATTATGTATTCAGACTAGATGGCAATAATACAACCATGCATTTAGACTAGATGTCAATAATAAACCATGCATTTAGACTAGATGGCAAAAAGTTTCGTAGTGCATTTATTCAACGCATTAACTGTCACATAATGATTGGGCAGGTTGGAACCTGTGCATTCATTTTTAAAGGACTGACTCAATTAATTATTTCTTGTCTTGTAATTGGCGTTTTCATTTCTATCTTGTATTTATCATTTGTTGCAGAAATATCCTTGTCATTCATATGTACATCCATGTTTGACACCAACAATGTATGGGAATAATCAAACCAGTAATACGACATTAAGTTCATTTTCATGTAAACTGTTATAGTATTGTCCCTTTCACACTTGCCAATATTAGCGTCATCTCTTCAGTATCTCAATTTAATTCCAGTTAACGTTTCATATCAGGTCTCATTTATTCCACACTGTCGCTTTATCCAGATTATATTGTAAAACTATTCCTCTTGATGAATAAAATTCTATATAAGGTTACTGTGTCTTAAATGTTAACGTTTTTCCATTCTAGTTACTGTGTCTTAAAGGAATAATTTTGTTTCTAAGGTTATTTTGTCTTGAATGTTATAACTTTTCCTTTCTAGAAGAAACACAGTCTTGATCCCACTATGAAATTTGTTGATTGAAACTTTTCTTATTTAAATGATATCTAAATGCAGCAAATCAATATTTGACATATTCAATCCAATAATGCTCAGAAAGATGGGTAAGAGAGTCCCTATTGTGTCTCCCAATCTAAACAGTTGCATATCATCTTCAAAGTCGTCACTAACGATGCCTTCCTAATTCATCATTTACATAATAAATTTAGAACGATCAATGTTGTGCGATTACTTCATTTATCATCAATTATCAAGCGTGAGTAGATTAGACTATGGTAGGCAACGTTTCTGTAATCAAAACCAAAACTTTTTCTAAAGTGAAACAACTCTTTAAAGGCTACAAAAAATCTACTATTTTGAAGTAATTTACTGTATTTTCTAATATATGAACATCTGTATCGTTTAAACAGCCAATTAATAGGCACTTCAATATTAAAAGATTTCTACATTTCTACAAAAGAGAAACTGACATTTACGTTTATTACGTGCAAAGATAACATATCGCCATCGTAAATTTCATCTGCATTTAAAATAGATTCTAAAACGTTCAGAGGGTATGAAGTCAAAATCCTTTTTTACAAACATTAAGGTCTCTCAAGGATGAAATTCTCTTCTTGACTTTAAGAACATGCTTATTATTTCTGCTTCGAGGATAAATTGATCAATTCCATTTTCATTCGGAACTTTACTAATATAAATATATACAAATAAAAAAGTATCTCACCTGTATTATTTGGCACATTATAGGATATTTTCTACAGAACAAAATATTGCATATCAATATAAATTCTTGACACTATACTTTCAACTATTAGATGTATGCTAACCTATACAGTTATACTCCCTGAGATCCTACAGACATGATTCTGTTGATGCACAAACCTAAATGATTTATATCCCTTAGAAGCATAATTCTCTTCTTCCGACATACAGACGTTTTGAAGAATCCTAGAATGTCGAAAAGCATAAGATGAAAGGCAAACTGTCTGCAGTAAAATGTCAATGTGACAGATTATAGGGATATCTTTAACACGGGCTTCATGCTTCAGGTATGTAGCATCATGTTTCACCTAGGCAACATTTTCCGAGAACCAATCCCACCCGTCCTATGACTTGGTCGAGTTTAGTTCACGCAATCTCCAGGATCCAGCGAAAGCGCTCTAACGATTTATATCATCTTAGTTGCCAAACTAAACAGTATTATGTGAGCTGATAGCTTCTGCAGGTCATTTACAGAGCTAAAGACTAGTTCGCCATAAACATTTTAACGGAGAGTTCCTTGTTAAATATACACAACTTCATTTTAATGAAATGATTGGCCAGATCATGTGCAAAAAGACAAGGCGATTAAACTCATTCAGAATGTAATAATTTATCAACAGCATTTCTACGTTTCAACAATTCAGAGTTTAGCATGTTGCCGGCACACACACAGACACACACACATAAATATATATATATATATATATATATATATATATATATATATATATATATATATATATATATATATATATATATATATATATATATATATATATATATATATTGCTAACATTGAGATTATGTTTATAATGTACACGTGTTAATTTAATGGAAGTAGTTTACGGAGAATGGTGCAGAAATAAGTTAATGCATGCTTTACAAACGCTGTTCATTTCGATTGTTCCGTTTCAAATAAGTCAGAGAAGCTACTGAAAATTTTTGTATGTACAATGATAACGTGAACACAACATAGACATATATATATATGTAAGAAAAACAACTGCGTAATATTTTACCAGTAAGCAATCATGAAATAAACATCATCTAGAACACCTCGACCTGAGTAAACCTAGGGTTGTTTTTTTATAACATTTAGCATCATAAATGTCGTTAAATATTTTTATCAACACGATTCGCCCATAATATATAGATAAGCAAGCTATAAAAGGCACACTTCCTGATAAGTATGGTAAAGAAAATAGGAAATAAGCTTTTTAAAATTTGTTGCCTTCCTGCCTCTTCCCACTTTTATTCTTCAATACACAAATTATCATGTTCTTATTGAATTTAACTGAGTGCCGCTTTTATATATTTATTAGTTCCCTTTAAAACGAATCCCATAATGCACTGATTATTTACCTGACTATTAGATGAAAATTCAATATATTATATAATGCTGTTACTTTGAAATAATATTATCTGCATTGCGTGACCTTGCATATATTATGCAAATTGAATAATATATCAGTAGTTATTAATATTGTCTTTCCCTATTAAACAGACCATATTGTAAAAGTGCCATTTTTTAAGCTAATTATTATATTTACTGGCATGAACATAAAGCGATTCTATCTTTTCGTATTTCCTGTAGCATTATAACTAAATATCAACAAAGGAAATGTAATAAAAATGCACATTTTGATGTATTTCATAAACTGTAGTTTAGTCCTCATTCACTCCCATTCTTTGCATTACTATTAAAGACTTTTTATTAAACGTAAGCTCTCTCCTATTTTCAGGGCAAATTTACCTTGCGTTTTTATATACACTTCGTTATAATAAAGTCCATTCATCTTTTCAAATGTTCAACAAATCCTTCATTCCGTCAGGGATAATGTATAGTACGTAGAAGGCATGCACCAATATTACGAATAAGATATGTTATATGATTTAAAATCTAAAACGTCATTTATGCTATATGGTTTGATCAACATATTGACCTAACGTATATGACAGCAGTTGCTATTGGCAGGAGGACGTCGGGCGATGGTTGATAAATAAGAATATTATCTTTCAATCTGACTACTTTATTCGCAGCCTCAGGAACTGACCTAGACGAGACTGCATATATAACTGATACAAAGACACGGACATTGAATACATCGTTCGTACTTTGTATATAAGAAGCAATTCAAGTCAATGAAAATCTACTTTTTTATAATTATCTGGTGTTGTTTATTATTGTTGTGTAAATATGCTTCACTGTAAATAATGACTCCCCCCCAAAAAAAAGATATGTGAAACCAACTTGAAAGGTGCAAATCTGCCATTAAAAGTGGGCTTTGAAGAGGGATTTCATTTAAACTGCTTTTATTTGACCAGAAATAAGACAGGCTATATTGTCAGTTATTATCCTTAATCTCATATGTTGCATCTTTTTAATTTAATTTGTCTAATTGGCGTTTTAAGATATTATGAGATAAAGGTCAATAACTTGAACAAAATGAAATAATTGTTATTTTCAGTTTACAATATCACAGAAAAGATATAATATACTTTTATATGGGTGTATTAAAACTAATGCTATCATGTTCATTCGTTTTACTTTCAGATATTTTTATATGGACTTGATATAATATTAAATTAAGAATGATAATGGGCATGGAAAAACATATTCTAAGAAATATTATTATAAAACTTATGTTTTATGTTTTATTCGTCCAGAAAGTATTTCGAAGAACACATTCAATCATTTTCTCTTGTGAATTTATTTTCAGAAACTTAGTTGTAGCCTTCAAAAGTATTTATTATAATTTGAATTTGCAAAATATTTTTCGGTTAGATGTTTATCAAATCTTATAGCAGGCTTGTTTTTCTTTTCTTAATTGTTAGGAGCGGGAACAATCTAATTACTTGATATTGCGAAGGATCTCATCGGTCCATACATCGCATATCAAAGCTGTCTGATGGATAATATTAAACAGTCATATATCTTTCATTTTAGGTACGTTTTCGGAAAAAAAACTAGAATCAGACGTCCAAAATCCCAAATAATATATTGGTATTTCATGACGTAATGTACAAGGTATGGATTGTGATTTGATTTTATTTTCAAATAATCGCAGTAAAGTCAAGATACTGCCGAATGCATATTGGGAAGCACGAAATTAGATGTCAGGAAATCCACACATTTCAATTTCTGTAAACAGGAAGTGTCCATGTTTTCATACAAAGAGGGAAGTATATGATATGAAAAATGTGATTAAATTCATCGCCGTGATATTTTCTTTAGATGAGAAGGTATATCATATGAAATAAAAAAATTGAAGGAACATAAAACGTAAATCTTCCTTCCCTCGTGGCAAGGAGAGCTTATTTCCTTCTTAGGTACAAGATTGTAGGGAAATACATGTACAATACTGAGCTATTCTGCTCCTGGGTGCGTTAGAGTTATTAGGACGAATGGTGGGAGGCATATGATATATCTTTTATACATCAAGAAAGAATATCAAGTTGGACAAAGCGTACTTTTGCATTCAAAATAGTTCTTGTGGGCAAAACAAACATCCATTTCCTACAAAGTTTTAGTAGTGATAATATTTGTTTCATGTGTCCTGTGCTTAATGTTATCAACTATCCAAATTACTAACCATTACAATTTTGTGCTGACACAAACAAGTTGTTTTAATCGACAGAGTGACCCTATCACCTCCAATTATGTTCACACAATTATATCAATATGAAATGGTAATACCCAATAAATAACTTATATGGATTTCGATCTGTCCAATGCAGCAGCAAATATATTTTTATTTGCTTTGACAAATCTAAAGTATATACTAATTTTATTATCGAATGTTGTATCATAAAACAACTCTAAGGTCGCAATCAACCGTGCTAGTAATAGCAAAATATGTTTCCTTAAATAATTTTTAATCCACATGCTGTCCAATCACACAGTAACAAAAAACATTAATAGTCGCAAGCAAAGGACATTACTTTGATATGGGTAATTTACCATGCAGTTTAACATTATATATAAAGTGACAGTGGCTGGCTTTATCTTGACCTAGCATTATTCTGCCTAATGACTACCATCTAAAAAAGGGCCTTTAGAGCAACGATGCTTTTTACTACATATACATGTCAATGTTATAGCTCTAAGGAGCTGTTAGTGGTTAGATGTCCTAGCTCATTTCGCATCATCCTTTCCTACAACAAACTCTAATCACTCAAAACATAATCATGAACAAAACCACAAATAGGTACAAAACAAAATAAACTGATAAGGTAGTTTGTATCTTGTTAGTTATATGTACAACCTTTATTTCCTCTGTCTGTTAATTTATTTAGCTCAATCAAACATCCAGTATAGAGGTTTTCCCGATAAGTTAGATACAATTTCGTTCAATTTTTATTTATTGGCCTGTACTGCATTTGTATATAATGAATATCTTACACCAGTTTCTGAGCAGCTAAGAGAGATTACGTAATGTAAACATGATGTACATAATAAAAGAACACTGCAAATTAACCATTTCAGTTCATTCCCTTCCGTTACAAATAAAATAATACAGAAAATTAAACATTGCCGGTTTATTCTTTTCTGTTTCGCATTATACGATAATATATTTTCGACGACTCTTTCAGAACAAATACATACACAATAGACGCCAATGGTTTTTTCAAACAAGTAATGAAATAGTATAAGTAAAACAGTTAAGCAATTATTTGCATGAGTTGATTTTCAGTAAATATGAAGGAAGATGGTCCTTATTAATAGCCATAATGTATCGTAGAAAAAATCACACTTCGCCTCAACTAACATACGTCATTTATGATGAGCAGTGTTATTAGGACACACCTAGTTTAAGTCATGTGGACCAGATCTAGGCGATGTTGACTTTGTCGACGGGTGCTTGTAAAATATTGGAACATATATTTTTATTGCCTTTTTCAGTCTGCAATTCGATTTGCATTTACTTTAATAAAGAACAAACATGACAATCCGATAGGCATTTTAAAATACATTTAGCATTGAACTAATCTAATTTTGTTATTTATTACTTGTCTAAGAAATGAAGGAGTTTACTATAGAACAGTGCATTATGCTTGAATTAAGTTTAAGATTCGTACGTTATGATTTGCGGTCAGATGATAAAACTAATGCTCAAAGGGGTGTTCTTTCCTGTCAGCGGAATCTTATATGAAGTTACTTAATGAAGATATGATTCACACATCGCGTAATATTATAGTTTATGTGTCGTCATTTACAGTCAAATACTAATATCAATTCTACTTGAAGTGGCACGTGAAGTGAACCACCCTTCATATATTGTTGCAAAGCCATTAAAATATTTGAAATTAACAATTCATTGTGGTTGAGCATTCATTGTGTGTAATCACATTAAAATACAAATGCTCCTTTTAGAACTATAAAAGATAAGTAAAATATTTAATGGTGTTGCTATGCCTTGATATGTCTGTCAATTTCAATGGACAATGCAGATGTCATTGTTTTATTATGTACCTAAATCATACAATCGTTTGTCGGCATATTGTCAATGGTAATAGTGGATATGCTTGACGATTTTGGTATTCAATGATTTATTCTTTAATTAAGGTCTAACAGTATCGCTTCCTTTTTGATGTCCCGTTTATTAATATAATTTTATCATCGCATGATATACCTTTATTATTGTATGTCAATGTAGTCATTATTAACGGTTGTTTCTTTTTACTGCATGACATTACTTCAGTTATAATTTCGTGTATCATCTTCATGATTACTGGGTATAGGTTCAACTTTACGTCTGCTTTCATAACTCAAGGTATATGCATTGCTTCACAAATGGGAAACATTACTAGTTTATTTTGGTAATATGTATATTTTGTTTACGATGTGTTGTAAATTAGAGGATTTGTTTGGCATACAATCTGGAAGGCTTTGATAGTTTTTAAAGTTGTCGTTGTCAAATTTCTTAACTTACGGCTAAGACAATGTGCTTCAGAAAGTGAAAAGTAACGTTTATATTGTGATAAACGAAAGGCATAATGGATATAGGAACTCAAGTTTCACAAGAATCGCCACTGACATACATTACATAAACGGTCACCTTGACAATCAAACCAAACAGCTGAACTAAATTTTCTTTCAATTGAACATGATTGTATATGAACGAATCCAACATTTTAATTATTTTGGTGTGCATAATTTTGTCATTTTATTTACTAATCTCATTAGCGAAGAAAGTGAAAGAAGCAGAACAATAAAGATTAAATGTGGATCTGACTGTAATGAAAAACGAATAAAATATTCCCTTGACTAGAATATGGCACATCCAAGGCATTGGGATTACCGGTGTGACTTGGTGATTGCGAAGACTACACAAGTGAATAATCCTTTCGTGACATCGTTTGAGAATTTTTAAAATCTGCCATTGATCACCACAAGATATATTTTGAACACATTATTACCTAAAACATTCTTTCAGAACAAAGAAAAAAGTAATTGCGGAGAGAAATTCATTATATGGATTACAAAATCAAGGGGATTTTGCAGATTTTGATAACTTTTCTGCAACGAAAGAAAGATTAAAAGTTTAAGTGTAACTTGCTAAAGAAAAGATGAATCATTACCCTCTGGGTTTTGGATAAATGTGTTTTAGGACGATGTACAATGACACCGATGGTAGTACACATTTTATGACAGGCAGTAAATTAACTGTCGTTTTGTTAATAAGATATATATGGAGATATGTAATGGCTTATATGTAATATGTTGGTCTATAATATTGCTACAAAAATTATAAAGAGACTGTTAAAATACGACTTTAAACTAAATCGAAAGTTAACTAATAAAAGAATCCTTTGAATGGAAAATGCATTTGTGTTAATTGTGCCTGTTGCTTTATTTGCATGAGAGAGAGAGAGAGAGAGAGAGAGAGAGAGAGAGAGAGAGAGAGAGAGATAGATAGAGAGAGACAGACAGAGAATATATTGTGCAGATTGCAATATCCTATTCCAGCTGGAACAGGATGGATTAGATGAAAATTTGTCGGTACATTTTTGACCCCCAGATTTTTATTTGACCCCCAGTTTTGAAACCAAGGGTTTTTTTACCCTCAGTTTTACACTCCTGGAGGATACACTGCTGAAAAGGAAAAAAACATTTTAAGATCTTCTGATAAGTATGAATGACTTGATTTTCATTTGTCTGTTTTTCTTGCGACTTGCCAGTAAATGAATGGATAAAGTACATGTTTCTTCCAACACATACTGCAATTACTTGTATATGAAATAACTTGATACCACATTTCAAAATCTATTTTATAAATACTCCATTAGTTATTGCTAGAACGTAGAACACATCAATGCGTCTTTCGTTGTGAAACTTGTTTTAAACATTGGGTTTTTTTCAGAATCCTGCTTGAAAAATAATGGCAAAGCAAAATCAAACGAAATTGAAGAGGCCATATAGGAGACCTTCAAGTATGCACCCACCCAATGCAGAGGGTTAAATACACGGTTAGCAATTTGACTCTTATTTCAATATTCAATGTTGTCTTTGAAAGCATGGTATTTGTAAGGCTGATGCATTTTAAAATTGCAAAGAAATTCAGTTTAATGTAGTTTTTATGACTGTCAAATCAGGCGTACAGCTATCATCATTTTATATCCATCTTGTCTGATCAGGCAAGTGCTTCCAGTTGGAATCGTATTGACATGAAATATCTGGACAAAATAAATTCATCTTTGCATAAAAATATTTCAGATTCCACTTGCCTGGAATGACAATTGCAAAGTTACCTTGTAACTTGGCTTAACAATATAAAGGAAAGCACAAGTGCAGTGAAGAATGTAACATACATTTTCATAAGGGTTGTCCGTAAAGGACGTATGCAGATAATACATGTTTTCATAAAGCCCCATCCTTCCGTAGCCGCATGTGGCTTCCAGCAAATACAAATGCAATGCATCAGCTGCAGTTTCAAAATTCTGCGTACACAGGAAAAATATTAGAGGGAATATTGGTAATAGTGGTTGATGCAGCCTGCTGCCTGATCCATGGGAGGCTGGTACTAGCCCTGCAGTCACATGGTCAGCCAGTTTCTTCATCACAAGCAAGGCACTGTATTGTCTTAATTGAGAGTTATACAGGCCGTGGTGCATTGCCTATTTATATAATCCCTCAGATTCGCAGGGTTGATGTGTGGGCCATATAATCTGCATCAGATACTGGGATCCAGACGTATGTATTTATGCCAATCCATTCATGTGTATGATGTGGCACGAATCGTACAAATTGAAATTAACAAATAATTTATACTCAAGGATCACCCATAAAGGACATCTACAAAACATACTGGAATAGAAGCAGAAGACCTAAAGCAGCTGTTCAACACAGAATATCATAATCGAAAGTAGTAGCTTGCGGACATCCCCAAGATCCCTTACCCCCCTCCCCCTTATCTGCATTGGACCAGCGCCCAATATGTGCTTACATCCCTAATGGATAATCCTGAGCGCTAGGAAAAGTGAATGCTGAAATGATATTTATCTTTGTTTAAGCATTACAATTATTTTTTTCCAGGTACCTGAGCAGAAGAAGAAACATATAAACTTTAGAGCGGGTGAGGAGAATGATTCAGATTCCTAATCTTAAACAAATCTTGAAGATAAACAAAAAGTGAAATTAAAATGCATATTGTATTGTTTCTTATTTCATTTTTGTCTCTTAAAACTAATCTTTTAACTTTCAATTTCTAAATTCAGGCTTATTCCTTATCAGGCAAACATAGTATGAGTTAACATTCTACTTTTACCTTACGCCTTGGTATTAAAAAAAATATCCCAATATGGGTAGTTCCCCAACCCTTGCCTACATTGTTAACTAACCTGCCGTATTTAAATGTAATGGATGGCCCTGTTGTAAAGTTTGTTAGGAAAAGTACACAGTAAGAGAATTTGATACCATTAACAAAAATCAATGTATGCATATAAACCTTGTTAGAAAACCTGCACACTTGCATGGAAACTGATTACATACTTCAGAATAATATTTCCATATAGGTTTCCAATGTTGTAAAAAAGATGTAGGAAGGTTATTTTATAACGTTAAATAACAACATTGTAACAAAATTCCAACTAGTTCACCAAATCGCGTTGCCACAACGTTATATGACAACGGTGCCACAACTTTACTGCAACATTGATGCAACATTATTGCAATGTGGAATTGTTAGCTGGGAATACTTCTGCATCTTTTTTTACTACTATGACCAACTTAAATCATTTCATAATTTCAATATTAACGTAAGTAAGATCCGTTTCCACGCAGGTTAATTTTTGAATTGTGGCTTAAAATATATATTATATTTGTCCAAAGAAATGTCCTACAAAATGAGACAATAAATAAATAATGGATGTTTTCGTAGGAATTTGCACAGGTTTAAGCAATGGATGAATACTAGGGTTTTCAAAGAGGATCGTCTTCAAATTTAGGATGTACATATATTATGTGTTTTGATAGTATTTTCCACAAGCTTTAGCTCAAATTAGAAGAAGGATGAGAAAAAGATGAAACATATCTTGGAGAAGATGACAAGTTAGTGAAGAAGAAGAAGCAAAGAAAAAAGTCAGAAGTATTCCAGAGCCTATTTTCAGAGCCACTATACAAACGTATGTTAAATTCTTCTTGTCGCAATTCAGACACATCCATGTGAAACTCTTACTGTCACCATAACATGGATGTCACCGTGTCGCTAAAGTTCCATATTCACTACTAACACTGTTAGACGCTAGCATGTTCTGCTTATTAGTCCCACACATCCACGAATACATACAGACGTTAGAAGGCTATCACTTATATTTTGTTCTAATCCATTACGAAATTCCAGCAACTAAATATTCACATTGTAATACAATAACAAGACAAATAATATTCCTAGTCTCTTCAAAGAACTAAACATTGAACAAAATCTCACTGTAGTTTTCACCACTTTTTCTTTCTCTTTCATGCGTAAGGGAAACAATTCTAGATGCCGAGAAAGCATTTAAAAAATGAACTTTCACTAATTAACCGACCACATGTTCAAGTTCCATGCAATGTAAATACAGATCTATCCATGAAATAGGTTATAATATGCGTATTCCACATTGCTCACACATGTATCATACAAGTCTCGAGTTGAAGTTACAACGTTTTAATATCTATAGTTTTAGACCTGTATTTAAATTGCATGGAAGGTTATATTATGTACGTTGTATTGTTGACATGACACTTGTTCTATACATTTTTTATTAAAGAAAAACAAGGCTTTCTGAATTTCCTCTTAAATAAAATTGCATACATTGTGATATGTCAGGGCTAAGGCTTACATTATTCGTTATGTGCGTTTATATGTGTCTGCGTTGGTTGGTGTATAATATGATCGAATTATATAAGTATAATCAATATAGGAACATATATTGTAATTGGATAATCTCAATAGAGGAGGGCAGACAATCCAGGAACATATTAAATACTTGGTGTGAAATGTTTTATTATCGGAGGTAAGGGTAGAACTGGTACTTATTAATAATTTATTTACTATCGCTTTGTATTAAGGTACCTTTGTTCGCAAAATAATGTCAAGTTCGTAATAACTGACGTATTAATCTGTTCATTTAAAGCATTTACAAACAGTGCTTGGGTCATACGGTATGTTATTGTAAAACCCTTAAGAAGTATACTTTCACTCTCCTATAAATTTCAGTATAATGCACCAACTGATGTCGAACAAATGCGACTTTCAAAATGATTCACACAAAGCAAAGGAAAGAGTTACCTTTGAAATATAATATGTATACAAACGTATGGCTGGTGGCAAATTTAGTCAACTTATAATTTATTTTATAAATAATGCACAAAGTTAGTTATACGGAGACAAGATAATACTTAAATCTTGAATGGACAATGTAATCAATTGGATGGTTGTTATTAATGGTAATTCATTTATAATTATTGAGATCATCTGTAAAAATATGTACTTGTTTCAATTAATTTATCATGCGTAATTCGTTCGCTTCGTTTATAATTCCTACACAACTAAGATGTTTGATCCTTTATAAAACTGACCGTGATCAGTGTTCAAGTAATTAACAGAAACGTGTTTTTAGCGCTCTGCTTTTTAAATTTAAACCATCTTTCGTGTTTAACTTGAACAGTGTATATGATGTTTGTTTCAACAATATGACTGAAAATAAAAGGTAATAAATTAAAAGACGTCAAGGAGATAGTATTTATTCGCTAAATGTTAATAATTCCATTTTGTAGAGAACACACTGGACTGGGGATAATTCATTCTGTCAATACACAGTACACAGTTGCTTGTAGACAAATTTAACTGCGTTGGAAATTCAAGTTTGTGTACTTGCATGTGATATATATATATATATATATATATATATATATATATATATATATATATATATATATATATATATATATATATAGATATATATATAGTTAGTTAGATAGATAGATAGATAGATAGATAGATAGATAGATAGATAGATAGATAGATAGATAGATAGATAGATAGATAGATAGATAGATAGATAGATAGATAGATAGATAGATAGATAGATAGATACACATACAAATACACACACACATATATATAGATACATAGATATATAGATAGATAGATAGATAGATAGATAGATAGATAGATAGATAGATAGATAGATAGATAGATAGATAGATAGATAGATAGATAGATAGATAGATAGATAGATAGATAGATAGATAGATAGATAGATAGATAGATAGATAGATAGATAGATAGATAGATAGGATAGGATATAACGAAGGATATAACTGATAAAATATATGTTAACGGATATAATATTTAACAATTTATATGTAAAGCAGGAAGTATTTTGCTTCATGTAGCCCTCTACCTCTCTCCTCCTTATCCAGAAAATCAAATGAATCATACTTTAGGTTACCACTGATAACTTTATACATGCAGGACAAATCATCTTGCATTCTAGAAAGCTAATATCACACTTTAGATAGGGATTATATAACAAAATGTCAAATTTAGAAGCACCTAGCATATTAATGTGTTACTACTAAACATTTACAGACATAACCGGAACACACGGTATGTTAAGGTACAGACGTTATACATAAAGTTATATTCTCCAAAAATTTAATGGAATGCATAAACTGACGTATACAGCATGCGACTTTCAAAATTATTCTCGCAACACCTGAGCGTATTTGGTAATGCTTTCAAAAGCTTTGTGCATGTATGGCTCTTACGATCATCACCATTATTGTTTTTGGAAGGGATCTCTTTAGCTTTAGACACACATGACCTAGCAATCACTATAACATTGCACAATAGAACTTACACGCGATTAGAAACCACTCCTCCTACCAAATCACGTGACATGACACCATACTAGCCTCCGACAAGCATGCATTATTGATAAAGATATGTTTCAGATTAATTGGAATGTGTATCGACAATTATTTGATTTATTTATATAAAAGTAAACTCTTTAAGTTAGATTAGATTGCCGTAGGCAATATTTCTCTTTGTAGTTAACGTTCCTATAATAATGCTAATATGATAATAATTATAATATCAATAATAGGATACTACTACTACTACTACTACTACTACTACTACTACTACTACTACTAATAATAATAATAATAATAATAATAATAACAATAGTAATAATAATATGAGTGTATTATTTCAGTATATGATAAAGGTAAATTGTAAAGATGCTTGAGAACGTATTTTATGTCTAAGGAAATTCACTCCAAAACATGTTATTTCATTTAATATAATCTTATCCTTATTAATTTTACCTGCCTTATGTTCACCCCACCTAGAAAGCAAATTAATTAAAATTTTAATTAATTAAATTTTAATTTGTATAAAATAGCAAATAATCAATGTTTATAAACATAGTGCTGTACATAATAAGTATAGGTACTGCTATCTTCGTGAGATGGAATTTTCATTAATGATTTATGTTGATGTAAACACTACATGCATGCTTATTGGAAGATAATTTTTTGAAACTATTGTTTTTGTATTTCATTATTATTACATTTTGAATACCACACTTCCTTCAGCCCAAAGAGAAAGTAAAGAGTTAATCTAGTATCTGAAATATCGAGAAGATAAATCCTTGTTTTAGGGAAAAAAAAAAAACTTAAAGTGCAAATTGTAAAATATTAAATAGTTGCGTCTGTGTTTCAGTGTTTCTATATAAAAATAATACACATCCACCCATATTAAACAATCATTTTTGCATATATTTTTCTATTTCATTTCTTCTTGTGCTCCTTCAAACCATTGGCTAGATATGTTTGTAATAAATTTGTATATGCAAACAAACATGTTGTACTTGCCAGCAATTGTTTCCATTTTCACCTAATTGTACAAGCGGCTACACAATAGCCTTTATCCATCAAAATTTGTATGTTTTCCGAAAGGAACAAATATAATTCCTCATTTTAGACGATCTTGATATCGACAGTCAGAAAAACAATGGCTCCGACTGCCATTCTTTCACACTTGTTAATTGATAAATCAACAAAACATTGCGAAATTGTAAGTATTTATCATAATCAATTCATTACTGTCACAAGCAGCATGTAGGAGGAAAATGTCGGATGGAATCAATGCCTGGGGCTTTGACTAATTTACTCTTGATGATTACTTAATTAATCAGCATAATTGATAAATGACATCAGATCAATTGCTGAGCTGTTTGTGGCTCAAACATCATTTTCAAAGCCATTATAAAATCACCTTAAAAACAAATTAATGTAATTTTTCAAACAACAGCGCCATCAGAAAAGTGATATGTGGAATTTTATAAATGATATACATATATTTATATAGACGGGTAATGACAATACATTCTGTGGTTTTGTGTTGTTTCTTAGTGCTATATCAGAGCAATCGCAATCAGCATTTGTCTATATACCCTTGCACTGGTAATTGGTCTATCCATAAACAGAGTTTAAGAAGTCAGTGACAATGGCGTCACTTAAAAAGTCATCATAGAACCATACTTTCTTAAATTTTGTAATATACCATAGGTCTAAGAGCAATCAGCCCTAATTAGCATAAAAACACACAGGACATAAAATCAAACGAAGAATGAAAAAGCAGTGTCGAACTCAGGGCTTCTATTTTCCTGAAATCAATGAGAAGTTTTTCTCATCTTGGGACAACATTAGTTATTATATATTTGCCAAAATAACGTGACTATATTAAGTCAATCTAATTCTCAGTATCATAAACACTAGAGTATATGGCTCCTTATGAATTATGTCTGCACCTAATAATTGAATGACGACTCTGTTTGATAAATATTGTGAAAGCCCCGATTAATCAAAATAGAAAATAAGAAGAAATAAGAAGGAAAGTATATCAAGTCATTACACGGAGATGTCGAAATAATTCTCATTTAGTGCCGTCTCGGTACGTTGGCCATTACTCTCCACAGTAGAATCTAGTTTCTTATAGAACGTATTATGAAATCATCTTGAATCTTAAACATTTGAATTACTTGTTCTCCAGCGCAGTAGTAGTTTAACATTTCAATAATCTCTGAACAAAATAAACTCGATGACTGGAAAGTTATGCCACCTATTCTCTCTTACTTCCGTCTATTCTCTCTTAACAATATATACAAGTGAAGGGCAACCGCCCAAGAAAATCTGAGATAAGGTATTTTACGAAATTATACTAATTTCTTGTAAGCCATTTTGATCTCATTAATATTTAGAACTTACCAAGTGTCATCGCATTAAAAAGTATGTCATCTCCTGCATACATTTATATAATTATCCAGTGAGGGCTTTGAAGAAATCGTCATTAGGAATGATATTCCTTTCGTACTTGATGTCTTTATTAGCTTCTTTGCCAAACAGAAAAAAGCAGTTTAAATCAATAACTTATTTTTGCTAGCATTAATAACAGAAATAACACTAAATATTTTATTGACGATCTTCATGCAAATAATGTATTTTCATTTACTACCTTGAGTACAACAACTCCTGTAGTACTTCGTTTTGTAGGTAATTTGTAACTATCGATTGGTAGGTAGATTGCTTATTCAGTTTTATTTATGCTTTTGGTATTAACGTCAGAAATGTTTACAAAGATTGATACATTACCAATACCCTTAGTTAAGTATGCGAGTTAATAAAAAGAAATTACAAAATTAAATCTGACATAAACTTAGCTGCCTTAAAAGGTCAATTGCGAAACGTGTAAGTTAGCACTATGTCAAAGACTCCCTTTTTTATGCAAATAAGTGTTGTAACTCATATATATATATATATATATATATATATATATATATATATATATATATATATATATATATATATATATATATATTTATATATATATATATATATATATATATATATATATATATATATATAAATTATAGGAAAAGAAACAAAAAATGTATGTAGAAATGTATGAACAAAACGCCGTCTCTTTATATCACTGGGATTTGATTTTTGAACAACTTCATAGAAATGATTACAATAACTACTTCTAAATTATCAAGTCTTGACAAAGGATTATCTGAACGCAGAAAATATTGGATATAATGATACATACACGATTTATCTCAAAATCTCAAAACAAAACGTTTGGGAAAAAGATGAAAGTATATAATTATGCCAAATATTGCATTCGGCAAAACAAAAAGAGAACTTTTGTTGTTCAGTACACGATTTTCAAGATCCTTATTATTGCGTCCGTTTGTCCAACTTTCACTATCCTCTCTGAACACTGTACAATTCAGTCATCAAAATAATGAAAATCAACAGGTAAAACACCCAGTAATTATATATATATATATATATATATATATATATATATATATATATATATATATATATATATACAAGCAATAAACTGACGACGAACAGTACGAAACTAGTAACTAACTAGCCTAAGCGCTTTCGACTCTTAATGAGTCTTTTTCAAAGGCAAATACAAAACATAGTTACGACAAACAAATAAACACAAAAACGTTGTGTTTGTAAACCTCTACATTTCTGTCTTCACATGTGCTAAAACTATAAATACAACCAGCTTGTATAGACTAGTTGCGGAAACTGAAAACGTTGTATAATTCCCTAAAAGTCTACAAGCCAAAGCGACATCTATTTTTAATTTGTATAGATATGTAACGCAGATTATATCCCGGATATTTAATTCTATACTAGTTATTCTTATAGTAAAAATTGAAGGATAATAAGAAGATTTAGAAAATGTTAAATTCTACTAGTGCATAGTTTTCATTTTCTAGTCTTCTTGGTTTAGACCGCTTGGTTTCAATGTTCTAAGGCGGCATATCCAGTATGATTCCTTTTCCTTCCTGGTTTCGGAACTCCAGCTGTGGTTGTTAGCAATAGCGATAAGTATTATATCACTGAAAGTATGGCCAGGGGAGGAGAAGTGTTCTGCGACCGGGCTTCTGAACAGCTTTTTTGTCATCCAATCAGATCTATGAAGGTTTATCCTTTTTTGCAGCTTTTCAGTTTCTCCCACGTACTGAAGGCCACAGATCTTACATGTGATGAGATAAATCACATTCTCTGTTTTGCACGTTTTGTTTGGACCATGTATGCTTAGTTTTTCTTTAGTCACTGTGCTAGTGAATGTCTTGGTCTCTATCATATGTTGACAGGTTTTGCATCTTTTATCGCCACAGGGTCCAGATTGACTAGGCTGGTTTTGACTAGCGATTGTTGTTAGCTTGGCCCTGACTAGGATGTCCTTTAGGATTTTTGGTCTCCGGTAAGCTACTACAGGTTTGTTCGGAAGTATTAGGTTTAGTATGTCTGACGATTGCACGGTTGGCCAGTGTTTTGCGATGATTTTACCTACTTTGGGATTGTCTGGGTGATAGGTCAGAAAAATGGTATCCTATCAACCTTTTCTTTCTGTCCACATCTGAGTAGGTCATCACGGTTTGTTTGTTTGGCCCTTTGGATTGCCTCCGCAATCAGGTCTTTGTCGTAGCCTCGGTAAATTAAATGTTTAGCCAGCTTTTCAGACCTTTCTAGGAATCTTTCATCGTCGAAGCAAATTCTGCGTATCCTCAGTGCCTGGCTATATGGAATGTTCTTAATGTAGTGTTTTGGATGACAGCTGGTTGGGAGAAGATACTGGTATTTGTCGGTTGGTTTCGAGTAGATGTCTGTGTGTAATTTGGTTTCCACCAGTCTGGTTGTTGTGTCCAGGAAAACATGGTTTGAGTTGGAAATTTCTGCCGTGAATTTTATTGAAGGATGGAAGTTGATTGCCTTTGATATGAAGTCATCCAGACTTTCTCTTCCATACTGCCACTTCATTTCTATATCATCGATAAAGCGTACCCACTGGTATGGTGTTCGCTCAACCGATGCTAAGAGCTTTCCCTCAAGTTTTCCCATGAAAATGTTAGCATACGAAGGGGCCATTTTAGTACCCATTGCAGTTCCATTGATCTGTAGGTAGTTTTCTTCATTAAATTCAAAGTTGTTGAGTTTTAGGACATATTACTGCCAGATACATTACTTGCTTCCTTAGACGTCACATCTTTGTACACCAACATACCGCACAACGAAGGGTTACAGGCATGTAGCGAAGCATGGGAAACAAGAAATGTAAACAATCCACCCACACACTTCTTAATCCAACTCCTGGATCTTGTCCTAAAACTCAACAACTTTGAATAATAACAAATAAGTGACACAAATATAACATTGACAGCAGATTGCTGAGTTTATTGTACGGAAAATCCTGTATACGTCAATATATGTCTGTTCTCATGGAAAGTTGCAATGTCAATATCCTGGAAATAAGTTTCCTAAAATGAGACCATGATATCCCATTATATTCTGTGCAAAGATATTCACTGACTAAATTAAATGTCCATATGTTGCAATACTAGACTGGCTCTTCAAAAATATAAATTATATTGAACTGAATGTTTCGTGAATCGTCTTTTTTGAAACAGAAAAGAGGAAAAGTCATTTTAACCCTTCAACATAGTCCATAAAAAGCATATATTGCGGACAAATAATGCAAGTTTATTTAATAACAGTGTGCAATAGTGAATGTGACAAAAACTTCAGTTTGAAGACCTTTTCATACTTTTATTCGTTACCCAAATGTATGTCCATACTAACGGAATCAGCTTTTTTGGTACGAAAGCAATGCTAGATAATACTTTTAAAGATTTCTCACCTAATTCCTTTTGCAGAAAATGATGTCGTCTTAACGGCAATTATTTTTGTATCAGGGCTGATCTTGAAAAGGTTTTAATATGTTTTAATAAAGTAGCTTGAGAACGAAAATGATGTTGTATATCGGTGAAATTTTTTAACTTCCTTCATAATAATCATAGCTGATTTGTTAATTATCGTCAGTGTCAACTGCCAACAGAGTTCAAACTGACGGACAATTTAAATTAATGATATGAGAGGGTAGACGATTTCAACAAGATTTTCTCACAATAATGCTCATGTACCAACGTCCTTAATTAATAATTCAGGGATAAAAGGACAGTGGTTGTGGTGGAGAGGGACACTTTTGTATTAAAATGATATATAAACTATTTATTGATTTAAATATAACTATAGACCGAATATCACTATAGATTAAAATTATATATATATATATATATATATATATATATATATATATATATATATATATATATATATATATATATATATATTATTGAAAGACTTCTTTTTTTCAAAATTATGATTACAAACATTCATAAACAGACCAACCCACACTTGCATATATCATAACGCTTCTCCGCCGCTGCTAAAATCAGATCTACTTCATGAATAATTGACACAGGTACATCCATTCATTATCACGAAATTAACTGAATGGACAAAAAACATCTATTCATTCCAGACTAAATGGAACAGATGTACTGTGCATTCATTCACAATATATCTGTAAATTTCAAATTAAAGTAGACCAAAATGCCATTTTTTTTAAACTTGTGTCTAGCACTACTATCAAACATAATTAGCAGAAATGTGATTTAACAAGTTTCCTTAATAGCAGGTTATACCAGGGTGTCCAAATTGACAGAAAGACTTTCATTTACCTCTGAATTTGATATTACAAAAATGCTAGCAATTAATAAACTCATCATTTGATGTGGTCAAACGTCATGCAAGAAGACCACGTAACGCAATATCATAATAGAAATGATAAAAACTAAAGAAAACAAAAGGAACCCCACAAAAGCAATATAAGGAAAAAGTCTGAATTAGCCAACATCAAAACTCAAATAACGACCCCCGCCACCTTCCTACCCATATACACTGAGACTCATAAATGATGCTTAAACATAAAGTTAATAAATGTAGGACTTAAAACATCATTGGTGAGTACAAATAACTACCTAATAAGAGTCTGTGGGAAGGAATGTAAATTCCCTCTTGGGGATATACGTGTTTATTTCCTCCATATCATCGTCAGAGGACGATGCTTTAGCTACCGTGGTGTAAAGATAGCATTTGTTGTTCAGCCCAAAAAATGGTCAATACAAATGCCCTAAAATAATATATATATATATATATATATATATATATATATATATATATATATATATATATATATATATATATATATATATATATATATATATATATGAATGTTGCGATCTAATATAATGCTATATAAATTTAGTGCACTACTTGAATCAAGAAAATATAATTATATAGTCAATTGGTCAGGGAGGCACACTCTAGCTAATTTAACTCACTATTCGTTACCACTCTCTTTCCATTTCTTTGCTTGCTTCTTCTGAACCTCAACTAGATTGAACGACTATAAAATTTGAAGTATCCTAAGTTCATGTTGTACGAGTTAAAGTGATGATTCTAATATCCTAATTGAAAGCTAAACACCTATTGGTAACTACACATTTGATAAAGAATGTGTTCAAGTGCTAAACACCTAAACACAAAGTTTTGTGTTAATTTGATAGTTTCCTTAATCAAAATAACGAAAATGATATATTATGCTACTGCTCTTGGGATAATACCCAGTAAAGAAGAATTATCAGATTATTCCACAAATTTTTACAACATGTACATATGTTTATATATGTATCTGTGTCTTATATATATATATATATATATATATATATATATATATATATATATATATATATATATATATATATATATATAGTTTAATACAAACAATACTATCATACAGGTTAGAGAAATTAAATTCGTACTCTACCGAGTTTCGAACCCAGGTCCGCGAGTAAATGGCACCCATCGCCTTGCCTGCACGCACCAACCCATATACCGTCACGACTAAGCACGCATCACCAAAAAATGATGGCACTGAATCGTTGTTATATAAGCCCGTGCGTAGCAGACACACTCGCATGACGACCTAGTAATTAATTCTCATATATACACACAGTCGTTCCAGATTCCTCTGAAAGAAATCAAGGTATATAGGAGTTTTGTTTTACAAAGAATTATAAATATATACCAGACAGAACAGACTGTGCTATCCTTGGATTCTGTAGTAGAATCTTGATAATAGCGGGCAGAAATAATAGTTTAATACAAACAATACTATCATACAGGTTAGAGAAATTAAATTCGTACTCTACCGAGTTTCGAACCCAGGTCCGCGAGTAAATGGCACCCATCGCCTTGCCTGCACGCACCAACCCATATACCGTCACGACTAAGCACGCATCACCAAAAAATGATGGCACTGAATCGTTGTTATATAAGCCCGTGCGTAACAGACACACTCGCATGACGACCTAGTAATTAATTCTCATATATACACACAGTCGTTCCAGATTCCTCTGAAAGAAATCAAGGTATATAGGAGTTTTGTTTTACAAAGAATTATAAATATATACCAGACAGAACAGACTGTGCTATCCTTGGATTCTGTAGTAGAATCTTGATAATAGTGGGCAGAAATAATAGTTTAATACAAGCAATACTATCATACAGGTTAGAGAAATTAAATTCGTACTCTACCGAGTTTCGAACCCAGGTCCGCGAGTAAATGGCACCCATCGCCTTGCCTGCACGCACCAACCCATATACCGTCACGACTAAGCACGCATCACCAAAAAATGATGGCACTGAATCGTTGTTATATAAGCCCGTGCGTAGCAGACACACTCGCATGACGACCTAGTAATTAATTCTCATATATACACACAGTCGTTCCAGATTCCTCTGAAAGAAATCAAGGTATATAGGAGTTTTGTTTTACAAAGAATTATAAATATATACCAGACAGAACAGACTGTGCTATCCCTGGATTCTGTAGTAGAATCTTGATAATAGTGGGCAGAAATAATAGTTTAATACAAACAATACTATCATACAGGTTAGAGAAATTAAATTCGTACTCTACCGAGTTTCGAACCCAGGTCCGCGAGTAAATGGCACCCATCGCCTTGCCTGCACGCACCAACCCATATACCGTCACGACTAAGCACGCATCACCAAAAAATGATGGCACTGAATCGTTGTTATATAAGCCCGTGCGTAGCAGACACACTCGCATGACGACCTAGTAATTAATTCTCATATATACACACAGTCGTTCCAGATTCCTCTGAAAGAAATCAAGGTATATAGGAGTTTTGTTGTACAAAGAATTATAAATATATACCAGACAGAACAGACTGTGCTATCCCTGGATTTATAATTCTATATATATATATATATATATATATATATATATATATATATATATATATATATATATATATATATATATATATATGGACGTGCGTGTTTGAGTGTGCATGTGTCCGTAAAGTGGCTTTTTCATTTACATATTATATTGTCTGACATTAAGATTTCTTGAAGCAATTTAATTGAACTTTATTGTATAGTCTATATTATCAGATCACATGAACTTTTAGATGAGATAGATATTCTTTAATTGCTAGATAATGATTTGTTTTAGATGCACTGGAAGATAATTATCCTCAAGTCCATGACGTGTGATTTTCTCTGCATTAAGATCCTAAAAGTATATGCGCTCGCGTAGGGACGTAGCAATAATATAGAACAAAATATCAAAACATTATGACTATAGTGCAGTTGATGGATAATTATTAGAATATTGAGACTGAATTATTCTGCGCACAATTTAATCGCTCAAGAAATGGAAACATAACGTTTTGCCAGTGTTAGCGGCGGCGTCACCTTCGGGTTTTTATAACATGACAATAATTCGTTGAGGCTCCTATTGTCTATTGCATCTACTTCAATTTTATCACATTGATGGACCATTCTTCATCTCTGAAGGTAAGACATATACATCGCCTGTATAATGGAGAAAGAACCCTTTTTTGAACCCAGTTGTTAAAGATCGAGATATAAATTAATATTCAGTCATTGAAAATAAGAAAAATAGAATGAATATACATAAACATGTGCGCATGAATTTAGAGTATAAACTTTTTGCTGACTCTTAAATGTATCAAGCGTCATTATTACATAATTATCCGTAATATTGTGTTAAAAGATGTTGCAAATTATATGACAAGTTAGAATAGAATCGTTTTCTTTAGCAGTTCTGATGATGGTTCATTTCATACATTCCATATCAAAATAGTAAGAAGGATTAGTCACGTTTCAATTAGATACTGTTCCTGTATCATTCAATTCGTATTTATTTGAGATCACTGCTGTTTTGATATTTGCAGGTAAAGTGTGGTAGTCGGATAATTGTTTGTCTAGTTTGATTGTTTACCTAGGCAGTGTTTATGTGTACATACATACAAAACAAACACACCCATACACACACGTATATATATATATATATATATATATATATATATATATATATATATATATATATATATATATATATAAAGAGATAGAATTAGAGGGAGAGAGAGAGAAGATAGAGAGAGAGAAGATTTAGTTGGGTCAATATTATATCGAAGTCGAGATGGTTAACCAGACAGCATGCATAACTAAAGGCGTATTATTTTGTTCTGATTAGTGGTAGTCCAGTCTAGCGTGATATTCACCAATTCTGCATATTTGCAATTACACTAAGGAGGTTGGAAACTTGTTTCTTCAATATCTTGGGCTATTTTGTAAACGTGCTTATTTACTCAGATAGTTCAATACTAGGAATATTGTTTAAACAATTTAATGAATTGTCTAGAAACTGTTGGTTTGTATGTTATAATGTCTTTCAAATAGTATCCATTATTTTGGCTCACGGAGACAATGTAAATATTTATTTGAAAAATAAGGTGTTTTGGCACGTGTTGATGCATGCTAAGAACATGATTATGCAGCTTTTGCAATTTTGTATTATAGGGCAAGTGAAACATAGTCAATGTGAATATTCATGGGGCACTCTCTGGTGGTTGGACATATTTTGTCCAGTCGAGTATGTTCCCTCCCAACATTTTCATTGTATAACGTACAAAATTGAATTATTGCCATCATAAATTTAATCTGCATTTAAAATAGACTTGAAAAAGTTTTGTGTGGCACGAAGTCGAGAAAGTCTGTTTATACAAGCATTAATATATTTCGCAAGGATCAAATACTTTTCCTGAAGTGAGAACTTTATTCTTTCTGCTTCCCTAAAAGCAGTTATCAATCTCATTTACTCTGATCTTTAGTAATTTAATTGAATGCCAATTTAAAAGTATGTATCCGAATTTACTTGGCAAATTATACGATATTTGTATGATAAACAATATTGAAAATCAATGCGAATTCTTAACAATGTACTTTCATCTGTTAGATGTATGTCAACATAAACAATTATTCTCCCTGAAATCATACAGATGTATTTTTGCTTAATCACAAACCTAAATTATGCATATCCCTTAAAAGTATGTTTTGAGGAATCCTACGATGTTGAAATGTATACAATAAAAGGCAAACTCTACGCTATAATGTTCTTGGCATTACTTCGATATTCATGCACAATAAATGTATCTGTAAACCGTAGTCTTTATTGTTAATATATACGGTCTGGCGGCCTTGACCTGCTCCCTAATTTAATTCCTCTCTGGTTACCGAACTGCATTGAAATCTTATTTGGCATGTAGAGTCAATGTATGCATAGTTTTCACTGTTAGGAATATACATTACTACGACGTTATGGTCTTAAACAAAGCAAAAGAAAAATGTAAACAATCAAGTTGCGTAGAACTCAAAATATGCTTTATTTCCTTTGATTATTGTATTTAGCATGAGTTCTAAAGCGAGAATGTCAAATGTAATTACAGTATTTTGAATTAAATCATCAAAATAGCCCTAAAAGATCGATAACCAGTGCAAATTATTTTGAGCTTCCAACGAATTACATCATTGAATCAACCGACGTTCCAACAATGTTAATATATCATAATAATATAGTCCAAAATATATCTGAGACAATTGAAAAGAATTCCAAAATAGGATTATTAATATTCATGATTTAAACACGTTAAAACGTACCGAAATTTGAAATATAAAAATAAAAATGCTGACATAGTTCATAAAGACGAGAATTACAAAGATCGATTGAAATTGCTAATAATGCTTATTGATGACGTGTATATGACTAATACTCAGCTCAATGGCTGTAGTAAACTGTCTGTGAAGGAGACACTTCAAAATCAAGCTTGGAACATGTAAACGTAGGATTTTAAAACATTAAAAACCTCTGTAATTGATATGGCGTTTGATAACTAGGAAATTTTATCTCACGGTGGTCTTGCCCTATTGTGAACGGATATATGGATACTTAACAGATGGCTGAGCAAGCGATTAAATGAAATAACAACAAAGAGCCTCCTTTTCCAATAAATAAAACAAATTTAATCAATTAATACATAACCAAAATTTAACTTTCAAGTAATACAAAATATTTACTAAAACAAATGTAATTAGTTAATGCGTTACCATTATCGCAGCTTTTCTTAACACGTGGCCAAAATGTAACGTTCAACCCAACTAATTCACATTGATAGAATTTAGACAGTGTTCAATTTATATCACTTTACCTTTAGAGAAGTCTGAGATTAAATAGTAAACTATTTGACAGTATCAACTGGCGTATGTCTTTCCTTGTCTTCTTTCCACGTCTAATGAGTGTGCTTTGGTCCTCTCTCCGACCCCTGTTATACCGACCACTCGTAAATGACGATTTCCCTTGACTCATCGGGATTTTCGTTACTTATAACCTTCCGGAGAAGGAAGCTGTTTCCTTAAATATGAGAGTATGTCGAGAGCTAACTATAGTTCAATAATTATTTGTGTAGTCAATTTTGTTCAATCAAATAAATGATTAATTACTCATCGCATAATATCCACTAAATATAACTACAATAATTACTAAAATAGACGATCATTTAAAGAGTGCAAAATCATATATTAATATATGCTTGTCATTAGCTTACGATAACAATATCATCCAACACAGAGAATCACTATAAACATAGCGCAAACAGATTTTAAAAATATGATTATCTTACGTTTGTATATAAACCTTTTTGTAATAAAGTACTTTCTACCTTTAGTATGTTATATAAGTCTTCTGTCAGGAATTCTGCATCTTACGTAGAAGGCATATAACCTATTAAGAGTAAGATACTCTATTTGATTTTAGATCTATTTGTTTATGCTATATGCGTTCATTAACATATTCACCATAAATATATATCAACTATCGCTAATGGCTGCATCAGGTGTTAGGAAAACATGGATAAAAAACACAATTCATAATCGAGGCAACTACTTCATGTAAAGCCTACAAAACTGAACGAGATGATAATTGCTGCGCATATAACTGAAAAAAAAGACTAACATTGAATCCGTCCTTTTTCCGTTTCACAGAAGGAATAATACGAAACATTGTAAAGTTGTCTTTTTACAATTTTCTGGTGATGTATATTATTGTTTGTGATGACTCTTCACTGTAAATAATTGATTTACATTAAACGTTCAAAAAGTGAAACCACCTTCAAAGGTACTATTGTTTCTATAAAATTGGGCTTTGAATGGAATTTCCCCTAAACTGCTTAAGCATCAGTAATCGTTCATTGATCATTTATATTACACTCTATGGCCTATTATCATTTTTATTTAATTTAAGTGGCGTTAAAAGAGATTATGAGGGGAAATCATTAAAATAGCATGAAAATAGAGAAAATACATTTCCATGATTTTAAAAAAGATAATGGTGTCATGTTAAGCTGTTTTACTTTCAGTTATTATTGAGATGGACATAATATAATATTAAACATATGGTTTGAATGACAAGGAATGAAATACTATATAAAATAATATTATAAAAAAGTATGTTTACTATTTCCGTCTACCAGAACAAATATCCAATAAAACATGTAACAATTTTTTCTGCAGATTATATTATCCGAAACATTGTTGTAGTCATTACACGCGATTATTACAATTGGAATTAGCTAAATACTTGTTTCAGCTATATGATAATCAAATCTAATAGCAGTCATGTTTTTCCTTTCTTAACTGTCTGGGTCGGAAGCAATGGAACTATTTGATAATGCCACGTTGAGCATGGGTTTATACATCGCCTATAAAGATTGGTTGATGAATATTATTGAAGAGTCAAATAGATTTCATTTTATTTCATTATCGGAAAATTCTAGAATTAGATGCCAAAATCCCCAAATTATATCCTGGTATTTCATGCACCATCGGCATGAATTATTAGGATGTGACGAACGTTATAGTTTGTTATTTTGTTTAATATTGAAATATTGGGAAACAAGAGATTTTAGGTCAGGACGTCCACACATTTCATTATATGTAAACAGGAAACATCTATGCTTTCCCGCAAAGAGGAGAGTGTTTCCGATGCGAAAAGGCTATTAAATTTATCACTGTAACATTTTCTTTAGACGAGATGGTATATAATATGAAATAAAAACGTTTCTTTCGATGGAAAATAAACAGTAAATATGACTTTCCTTGCGGCAAGATATGTTTATTTTCTTATTAGGTACAAATTTGAAGGTAAGAACATGTAAAATACTGAGCTCTCCAAGGTGTGTTATATTAATTAGGACGGCTGGGGAAGTCAAATTGGTATTTCCTGAACATTATAAAACGATATCAACTAGGAGAAAGCATCCGTGTGCACTCAACAATATTTGTTGTAGAAAAATAGACATAGTACATTTGTTTTACTAGCCATAATGCTTATGTCGTAAGTCTTTTGCTTAAATTTATCTAATTACTGAATTACTAATTTCTTTAAATGGATACTATAATATCGCATACGTTCAATCGCATTATTGTGTTATTTATCCCAAACAACTCTTCCAAAAGACCAAGTGACCGGAACACCACCTATTCTATGTTAACACAACTGCATCAACAAGGCGTATAATATGCAATAATTCCACGTATATTGATTTTCGACCGCGATATAAAAAACAGGAAATTCATATTGTAAAAGCTGAAATATATACTAATTTTACTATTGAATCTCGTATCACTACGCAATGCTACGTACGCAAACACCCTTACTAGTAACAGTTAAAATATTTCTTCTTTACTGCTCTTGAATAATATTTAAGCTATTTGATGCCACCACAAACCAAAACATAATAAAGGACCTTTCTTTGATAATGGTATTATACCAGGCATTATAATATTATATATAACGTGACCGTGGCCTGCATCATCTTGACCTAACATTATTATACTTAAGGTCGTACAGCTTAAAGGGAAATAGATTTTATAGCAACGATCCTTCTTACTACAAGTATGTTTCCTTAGTTATAATTCTAACGAGCTGTTGCTATACAGATGTGCTCGCTAAGATAAATTCATGAACATTTTAATAAACAGGTAAAAACATTAAACGCTATAATATGAAGTAATTTTATCTTGTTTGTTATATGTACATCATTTATCAATTTATTTTGTATATTTGTTCAGCTCAATCGATAAGCCATATAAGAGTTCTTCTCGATAAGGTAGATGCATTTTTTATATTTTATTAGACTGCATTGCTTTATTCGTATGCAATATTTACGTTACACTAGTTCCTGCGCTGTTAAGAGTGTCTACGTAATGCAAATATAATGTACCTAAAGGAAAATAATTGGACATTTTCAGTACATTCTTTAACTTGTCACGTTTTGCTTTAATACATTTTCGATGACGGTAATATAACTGATCCACACTGTAGAAATGTCGTCCGATTTTACAGAAAGGTAATGGAAGATAATGGGAGATGGATTTTACTAATAATTTGTGTGAGTTGATTTTCAGTGAATATGACTAATTTTGGTCCATATTGTTAGCACAAAAGGAAAATATTCAGCTGTATATTAGAGTTCGTAATTTTTAGGCAACAGAATGCGTTTTTTTAAAAGTAAATAAAGATAACAAATATTCACTTATACCGTCATAAAAGTTGCTTTCATTCTAATACGTCATGTAGAAACCACTTGATAAGTGTAATGACTTTGCTTGAAGACTGCGAATATATTGGTCTCATATATTTACGACTGCATTATAGCATTAGTGGAACACAGCTGTTACAGCGAACACTTTGCTATCGTTACATTATAGTTATGTTATAAGTTGCCAAAACAACATTGGTAAATAATTTGTATTTGGCCTCTGTTTGCCCAATAATGAAATCTCATGCTGCAATTAGATGAGGTACTTTCATCAATCCATTCACGTGTACTTGAGCTATTTGCTGAAAACAAGGTATATTTATGTCAGCTGTTTCTAAAAACAATTCAAGTCAACTGCAACTCATTGTCAATATTTCGATAACTATATGTATACTGTGGTAGTCGATCAATTGTTAATCCAGTGGGTGGTTAACTTAGAGTATGTGATTAATGTGATTAATTGTACCTACATCGTAATGAGGTCTATACAGTTTGTTATGGCACTGTGTGTCTTACGTATATATATATATATATATATATATATATATATATATATATATATATATATATATATATATATATATATATATATATATATATATATATATATATATATAAAGAATACAAATCATATGGCGAATAACAACCCTCTCAAGCGTACTGGATCCACCAAGGGATCACGTTTGTCAGGGATTAATTAAAATAGATGCAATAAACTGACGACGAACAGTACGAAACTAGTAACTAACTAGCCTAAGCGCTTTCGACTCTTAATGAGTCTTTTTCAAAGGCAAATACAAAACATAGTTACGACAAACAAATAAACACAAAAACGTTGTGTTTGTAACTAAAGAAAACTAAACATAAACATACATGGTCCAAACAAAACGTGCAAAACAGAGAATGTGATTTATCTCATCACATGTAAGATCTGTGGCCTTCAGTACGTGGGAGAAACTGAAAAGCTACACATAAGGATAAACCTTCATAGATCTGATTGGATGACAGAAAAGCTATACAGAAGCCCGGTCGCAGAACACTTCTCCTCCACTGGCCACACTTTCAATGATATAATACTTATCGCTATTGCTAACAACCACAGCTGGAGTTCCGAAACCAGGAAGGAAAAAGAATCAAACTGGATACGCCGCCTTAGAACATTGAAACCAAGCGGTCTAAACCAATAAGACTAGAAAATGAAAACTATGCACTAGTAGAATTTAACATTTTCTAAATCTTCTTATTATCCTTCAATTTTTACTATAAGAATAACCGGTATAGAATCAAATATCCGGGATATAATCTGCGTTACATATGTACACAAAGTAAAAATAGATGTCGCTTTGGCTTGTAGACTTTTAGGGAATTATACGTTTTCAGTTTCCGCAACTAGTCTATACAAGCTAGTTGTATTTATAGTGTTAGCACATGTGAAGACAGAAATGTAGAGGTCTACAAACACAACGTTTTTGTGTTTATTTGTTTGTCGTAACTATGTTTTGTATTTGCCTTTGAAAAAGACTCATTAAGAGTCGAAAGCGCTTAGGCTAGTTAGTTACTAGTTTCGTACTGTTCGTCGTCAGTTTATTGCATCTATATATATATATATATATATATATATATATATATATATATATATATATATATATATATATATATATATATAGATATATATATATATATATATATATATAACCATTCTCGTGGCTATTTAGTATTATGTTTTTAGTACTTTTATTTAACATTCTACTGAATTATCTCAATACTGTACGTTTCCACAGGTATTGTATAATGTTTATTGAATGTGTATCCAATGTTGTGGCTTACAGAGACAATATGCCTACATATTTGTATAGTCTAGTGGTCGAACATGTGTTGATCATATCGATGTAACTAATATATCGTACTAACAAATATGGCATGTTGCTTGCACAATTGTTTATTATATGGCAAGTGCAGCTTAGTCAATATGAATATTTATTATGTACACTGGTGGTTGGAAAAGTTTTGTTGAGTCGAGTAAGTTACCAAATCAATGTACACGTAGACAATAATGAATAAAACGAATCGATACTGTAGTCTGATACGCTAGAAACTTATAGTAAATAAGCTAAGAAATTCGTTTAAAGCAACAGCGAGAAAGAAAGGAATATTCATGAAATAAACTTCCATAATATTTCACCAGTGAACAGATATAAAACCAACCTGATCCAAAGCTAGTTGACCTATCTAAGATAGGTATTGTTCTGAATAAAAAGGCAATACCGCCTTTCATCCTCCGGTAAAATAAGCATTCCCTAAGTTCTTTTGCTTCTAAGGACGGGCTTTACCCGACTAAATTATGATCAAGGCCGCAAAAAAACTATTTTGTACCTGTAACCATACTCACGTGATTTGACATGTATATAACTACATCATTGCCAGTACACACCATTTATATTAAGGAAAAGGATCTGTGCTCATCGTGGAAAAGAAGAGAAATAAAAGTAAGTAAAATTTTGTAATCCTCACAATGCAAGCTGTCAAATACAAAACAAGAGAAAGTATCGAGATACAAATAAATTGTATGGCTTGTAATACAAAGCTTAGTCAATGTTGACATATAGATTATCGACTACTTAGGTTTATTCTATTTGACAGATAAGTTATTATGTTATATTAAAATGCATCACATTGAGTATAAATTATATTTACTCGCATAAATTGTTTTCCATGTTATCACTTGATGCAAAATCCATACTCTTGATATTTAGTTACATTAGGATTATTTGGAAATGACATGCTATAAGTTAGCAAGGTCAATCGAATGCTCTGCTTCAGGTAAACTGAATTCCGTTATTTATGAAGATAAAAAAAGAAAAACCTACCAATATTAGCAACCAATCAGATATACCAATAAAAATAATTTTGTATAAACTTATTTCATTGTATGTCTTAGGTCAAAGACATTACCAATACTTTTGTCATAAAACTCTAAGTTATTTGAAAACAACAAACAGACGGTCACATACAATTTAATTCAAGCTTTATTTCGATATTTTCAATTATATTGACAAGGCCTATAAGATCGGACTATTAACTTCTTAAATAATGCACATTTCATAAATATTGGGAAGGCTAAAATGTGATGAAGCAGTCTGGATTGGAAGTAGTAAAGGTTGTGCATTAAATATTTCTCCGTATACCATTTATACTGAGAATGTAACATTATATTACACAGCAAAATACAATACATTAAAAGTTAGTGGCAAGTTTATGACATTGTGAGGATTTAGCAATATTGATACAGTACATGGCATTGTGAAGATTTAAGAAGATAGCTATAAGTCTATAGGAAGGTAAAGACATTGCAAGAATGATAAAGTATATTGTACTTTGAATATTAAACTCAAATTATAAACATTATGGAAGATTATATTCAAATTAGGAAAATATAAGAAAAATTATAATGTACACTTCAGCTGAAAGATGAAAGGAATATGAAAATAACGTCTGGCAGATTAAAGCCGGAATATAAATAACAAAGGACACAGATTTGCTGACGTCATTTAATATGCTAGAAAATGTGTACAAAATAGCAAATAAACAAGCGAATTGCTTGCGAAAGAAGTGAAGAGACAATAAAATACTCAGAAGTTGTTGAGAAAAAGAAACAGAAAAATATGACATAAATTAGATCAGTATGTACGTTGAAAATTATAATAATTTTAACAGATGATCAATACAGAAGGGAATGGTTTAGCATATAAAACAGATTACCATTCGCGATACATTATTACAGTCACACGCTCTATCTTGTCGATGCTAAATAAAATTTCCGATGTCAATAATGGAAATGAAAACGAGAGATTAGCCATCAGCCTATTACATAATATACTTCAAGTTTTGAGATTAAATATTATTGCACTACAAGATCGAATGATTCCATCGAAACACCATAGTTTCAATAGAGATGAATACAACGCAAACTCACTGTTCAATCGACATTTACAAATACACCAAAATTTTGGACAGAAATAATGCAAATACATTTGAAAATAAATTAGGCATTGAAATCAAAGGCATGCGCATACATATCTAATTAGACACAACGTACTGCATTACAGCCATTATACCAAACTTATAAGATAATATTTGGTAAGCTTACACGTCTAATAAACAAAATTTAATGTTCTACTTTTGTATCCTTTAGGTTAAATATGAGCCTTGTACAAATTGGATTTCTATCACTGACACTGTTTGCACTTGCAAATGGATTCCTCTTGCCTCCAGGTGGAGGATTTGGAGGAATCAGTGGCATTTTTAGTATGTCTTATCTTTATATTTTTCGGTCCATCACGGACTTTTATTCTTTTTAAGGCTGAATAAGCTTTGAGTCTTATAATTCTCCAACGATTATTCTGTAACATGTTTACTCTGTTCATTCTATCAGAGCTACTACGGATATATGCTTATTTCTTTGTCTCAATATCTGCTTTTATCTGAGCAATCCCTCTCTGTATATTTCCCATTTGTATGTATGTATGTATGTATGTATGTATGTATGTATGTATGTATGTATGTATGTATGTATGTATGTATGTATGTATGTATGTATGTATGTATGTATGTATGTATGTATGTATGTATGTATGTATGTATGTATGTATGCATGCATGCATGCTTGCATGCAGGTAGGTAGGTAGGTAGGTAGGTAGGTAGGTATGCATGCATGCATGCTTGCATGGATGAATGGACGGATGGATGGAAGGATGGATCAATGGATGGATCGATGGATTGATTTATGTATGCAATTAGAAATGCACAGAAATATACTTCTGTGTGTTTACAAATAATTTAAAGCTGATATACTGCATGACTATGAATGAATACAGGAATTATGGAGGATAGCTGATTCTGGTTGCAGATGACGATATAATGTTCTTGCTCATTATCCGTTGTATTTAACATTTTTATGATCCATGCACAATGTCTTACACTTTGCCCTTTTTGAACAAAGTTAAGCATTTAAGCATTATTGTTTTCGGTACTTATCAACTTCTGAATATATGTAACAATGCTAACTTTATCATTTCAGGTATATTGCTCATTATCATTTTCTTAGCGGCGCTGGCCCAACAAAGTAATAATAATACTACTCGTAAGTTTCACTCTCGTTTCCCACGGAGTCTTCGTATGTTGCAATCCTTTGAGTTTTGCTTTGCTAATGCAACATATTTTCCTTTTCCGCTTTTGTATTACTGCTTTATTTCTTCTCTGCAGTTGATTATATAACGATTGTTAGAAATTAAAGCATATTGGAATATTACAGTGTGCCGCTTAGCAATGGGATATAATTATTGTCGTTCCAAAGATATTCTTTTATTCACTCGTCCCAAAGCTAGTAAAAAAATTGGAAACACAAACGTACACTACGCCCCATTTGCCTTGTTTTATAGTTATGCTTGCCAAAAACAATAATCGTAGGTTTTCCCTGTCACCTATCATTTCTCGTGGAGTTTTGTATGTTTCAATCGGATTTGCTTTAATTTGCTCATGCAAACTTTGTTCCTTTTCCGCTTTTGTCTTTCTGTATTATATCTGCCTTGCAGTTGATTCTACAAAAAGGTTTTAAAAATTAATTGATATTGGCAAATTAATGTCTAGTGCGTAGTACAAGGATATAATTATTGTAATCCTATAGAGTTGGTTTCAATCACTCTTCGCACCAATTGGCGAAGGTCAATACATCAGTATTCCATTGGAATACCAAAGATTCACTACACCCTATTTGCCCGAATATAAGAAAGCTTTGCAACTTGTCAAACCTGAGTTTGATGTTCCCTCAATAAATTTAAACGTAAATAAATAACCTCCAAACAACATCACATCATGACCGACCAATTCGAAAAACACTTATAGATAGCGTTAGCTTTTAACATTGAAGGAATCATATTGCCTTTAATGTCAATTTCATCTCTGATAGATAATCATGGTATCCAGAAATAATGCCTGCAAGTTTCATTACATGCACGTATATATGACTTTTCGTTTGGTGCAATGCATATGTATGCATAATATTTTGCCTATATAGGTATATGTTGAACATTACTAAGCTTAATCGTGTGTTTTTATAATATAACCTATTTCAAAGGCTTGTATCCTTACGACTGATTGGTCTTTCAAGATCAAATGTCTTATCTCCATTAAATAAAGTATTATTATTATTATTATTATTATTATTATTATTATTATTATTATTATTATTATTATTATTATTATTATTATTATTATTATTATTATTATTCATCGGGCTGTCTTTTCTCCACTATTGCCTACTGATGGCAAAAAATGTAAAGCCATGATACAGAAGGAGGGCATGATATATAAAATAATGTAGTAGATAGGTACGGAATCGAAAGGCATGGTGTTTTTAAGGCATGTTATAAAAAGTTATAACAACGATAGGCATTGCATGGAAAGGTTTTGTAGATAATAACATATTAAAGAAAAGCATGTTGTCGACTGGAATGGTATATAAAAGAATTGTATAGAAAGGCTTATTATAGAAAGGCATGGTATAGAATGGCATGGCATATAACGGCGTGGTAGAGAAAGGCACATTGTATACAAGACTGGTGTATAAAGAAATAATATAAAAAGACATGGTATAGAAAAGCAGTGTACATAAAATCATAATATAGAATGGCATATTATTTATACCAGCACGACATAATCTTGCCAATAAATATCATTTCCATATCTTTGCCAGAATGAATTTGAAACTTAAACATAACGCCCTGTTGAAGCTTTGGTCTTTGGTTGTAAGAATCATGTATTGTTTTACAGAAAGAAGAATGGAAAAGCATACACAAATTATGCCCGTTTGAAAGATCGCAGTGTGTAATTTCTACTGCCGTAAATAATTAAACAGGATATTATATCACTTGTCGATGATGAATGTGCATTATGTAGCTCTACTTCAAGCAACCTTCCATTATCACTTCATGTTCAGAATTGATTTACTTCAGAATGTCCCGGAAACTACACACTTACACCTAATGACCCGAGTTCCTATATGTTTCTATACCTCTCCAGCAAAAGATTTCACCGATGCACAGGCGGCATGTGTGAGTGATGGGGGTAACCTACTGAAACTTAATACTGCAACTTTTCCCCTCATTCATCAACTCGCGCAAAACAAAGGAGGTACGTTCTCTCTCTCTCTCTCTCTCTCTCTCTCTCTCTCTCTCTCTCTCTCTCTCTCTCTCTCTCTCTCTCTCTCTCTCTCTCTCTCTCTCTCTCACACACACACTCTCTCATGCATTGTGTAATGTACAATTTGAACACTTAATAACAACTATATTCTCTAAAGAGTGAATGTTTCTTAAAATATTATTTGCAAATGTAATTATTTAATACTTCGAGTGTGTGGACATCTACAAATGAGCTAAGTATAATAATTCTCGGAAGTACATGTTGCATGTATAGTAATTGCCACACCTTTTAACTATATAATAGATTCTACTAGAAATATACATAAATCTAAATCAACTGGACATTCATCTCATTCATACATTTCTCAATGGCGATCGGCGAATTAGTTGGGGCATAAAGACACGCACACAAACTAGTACTGATCATATTGTTCTGTACAAATCATGTATTACACAGGTGTTTGTTTGTTTGTTGTTGGGCTTAATGCCATTTTTCAGCACACAATAGGCTATTAATGGCGGCCAGTAATAATGGTGGAGGAAGAAACCGGGAAATCACCGGAAAGAACCACCGACCCACGAGAACCTACTGGCAAGCTTTCTCACATATCCACATTCGCCGAATCCTAGACTCGAACACACGCAGACAGAGGTGAGATGGCAGTGATCCGTAACGGACAGCGCTTTAGACCACTCGGCCACTCAGGTGTAATAAGGACTCTAAATATACCATTTGTACAGTCTACGTAGACTAAATGTATGTTAGAACGACGAATAATGCAATGATACAGGCACATTAACTTCAAAAATGGGCAATTCCACAGTGTCGACATCGCAACATTAGCAACAATATAATATATATATTTAAACTGTACACATATCGAAATTCAACAGATATGCATATATATATATATATATATATATATATATATATATATATACTTTACACAGTTCTAAATATGCTTCATGGGATAATGTTTTTCATGTGCTTAATGGCATAAAACTTAATGATGATATCATTAATAACATTAGTTTTTTTTTAAATTAAGGCGGATAATACGTATCGTTTATTAATATTACAATTCATAGCATGTTAGAATTAAAGATGGTAATATTTTTTTTACGACAATATTACTGCAGTATTGTTATTAATTTTCTTTAATGTACGTGTAGTTATTGGGTCAAAGCCGTTGAAGACGGAGGTGACGATAATTGGGTAGGTTTGAATGGTAAACCAATCGCAACTACTCCTGGAATCATTTTCTTAAATTCTGCTTTCTAATCTCCTAATGGCGCTGGTCTTATGACAAAAGACATCAACTTCCTAATAGACGGCGAAGATCAGGATACATTACACTGTTACATTTGTCAGAAGGATAATACATAATAAGGGTAAAAGAGCAATTTAAATTATTTAAAAAATTAGAAAAGATATACAATGATACAAATTTTTGGTGTAAAGAAGCTGAAGAACAACCACTCCATTTGGCAAAGTTAAAATCTCAAAATGTATTAAATAATTTGTATGGAAAAATATTTCATATAATTATACCTTGTTGTTCCATAATGTTCTGAAATCGTTACAAATGTCACGGAAGATCACTTTCTACTTTATTAAAGAACATTATATATATATATATATATATATATATATATATATATATATAGATAGATATATATATATATAGATAGATAGATAGATAGATATATATATATATATATATATATATATATATATATATATATATATATATATATATATATCTATCTATATATATATATATATATATATATATATATATTTATATATTTATATATATATATATATATATATATATATGTATATATATATGTGTGTGTATGTGTAGAGTATATATTTTATGGATATAGACATAATTTAGGTCTATATTGATATTCGGCCAAAATTTATGTGCAAACTAATAAATAGTTTATAGATGATTTTTGGAAAGCAGCCCAACCTAATATGCTGGAATTGTTAATTCAAATGGTGGATACTTGAGTATTATTGTGGAAAAATCTTGTTGAAATAGTCTACTCCTGTTCCTCCTATATCTTGCATTATGATTATTCCGTCAGTTTGAGCACATTTGGTAGCTGATATGATATGTATTGATTGTCACACAGTGGAAAGTTCAGTACTGAGAAACAAATGTAGAGACAATATAGTGAAATTAATTGTGCACTATGGCCATATTTGAAAGCCCTAGTATACATGTACCGCTAAAACGTGTACAAATTCCTAAGGAAACACCTCTCATCCAGTTAGTCTTATTTTTGTAGGAAAATTAATGAACTAACGTATTATATATATATATATATATATATATATATATATATATATATATATATATATATATATATATATATATATATATATATATATATATATATATATATATATATATATATATATAGCCACAAGCTGCAAGAAGAAAACCTTTACCTTAATATTAAAAACAAAAGCTTTTAAAGCAGTCATAGTAGTAAAATTATTTAGATGTATTGAAAGTAGATACGATAGTTAGAGCCAGACCATTATCACATATTTGGAGACATATACAATTATAATTAGAGACATATTTAGATATTCATCAAATGCATTTCACATAGCTTTAATACATTTAATAGCTTTACATAACCAATTTATCTGACTACCATTTCGAAATGAAAATGAAACGTTATCATCCACTAAGTTTTCCGAATTCGTCTAAACACTGTAATGGTCAGTCGGAGATTGATTTATATTAGTACTCTGTGCTGATTTTCAATCAGTTCCATACTATGTAGTAAATTCTATATGTGTGCAGTCTCATCTTGTAGAAAATTCCAATGGTAAAAGATGTAACCTGTGGAAATTCCTTTGGAAAACTAAGTATATATGTGTAGTCTTAACTTGTGTGACGAAACGATTTAAAAGCTATAGTATATATAGTATATATAGTATATATTAATAGCTACTTACTGTTCAAGTTTCTATGGAAAACCCAAGTCTACATTGACAGCCTCAAAACTCATAGCTTCAATTACATCACTGTGTTGGACAATAAAGGGAAAATAGCAACATTATTACAAGTGGCTGATATCAATACCCGCTAATGTAGTTAGGTAGGCAGGTCGAACGAATTCGATAGGACAAACGAGTTTTATACGAAAAAGCATATCCCAATGCACACAATTCAACGTTATGTGTTAGCTTAGAGCATAAAAAAGACGTTGAAGTTCCACAAACCATACTATCCCTTACACCACAAAATTACTATCCACTATATAAATTATACCATTTTAGACTCCGTAAACACGCCTTCCATAAAGTCTTTACTTTAGCTCAGAATATAAATGAATACGATAAAATCTCACAAAAAGAGTATCCCTTACACCTTAAAACATACCATCTATCATACCACTATGCTATCCAGTTTACCATTAACACTATCGAGAATGCTTTATAGTTGCTCAGAAGATAAACACAGAAGAGGAAATCTCACAAAAGATTATCCCTCAAACCAAATAAACATTATCCATCACATCACTATAATACTCAACATATCATTGTCAGTATCCAAAATATCATGCGTTTTTTGAGAATATAAACGAAGATGAAATCTTCATATACCATCCATTCCACCATAAGAAATAAAAATCCAAAGACCTCTTTAAACATACACGTTCTCTCTCCATAGTTACCTGTTAGCTTATAATGTAGATAAAGAAGATGAAATTTGACGAATCCGGTCGACCAGAGTAGGAAGGTAAACCTAGCTGGTGCTAGATGCATCAATGATAATTGGTACATTACTTGAGACAGATTTAATCCATTGGAGTTCTGTGTCTAAAGTCTATAAATTGTCTGTTACGTATCTCTAAATATAGTAATTTAATATCTCTATTTGGACGCCGCAAAATGTGATATTTTGTCTTATAATTATGTTTATCACTTTTGTTATCTATGGGGAACCAAACACTAATGTTTGTCAACGCATGGCGGATCCTTTGGGGCTGTTCTTTTATACTTAAAAGTATAGAATAGATTCTTGGTGTAGACTAATTTTGACTGAGTATACATTGATAATTATGTATCTTTAGGATTATGTTGCGCATGTCTCAACTTTGGTAAGGTTTCTAATGTCACTATGTCCCTAAATGTGTGACTATAGTGTACCATCTTTATGTATCTAAATCTGTCTTTAAATTTATGGATACACAAGAGACTTACAAGATAAGTATATTATTTTTTCTAAAAAGGAGAAAGCAATCCGATGCTGAGGTAAATTTGTGTGGTTTTAATACAGATTTGCATTTGGATAAGACTGGATTATGGACTTATGCATCGATATTAAAGGATCTCATATTGGAATGCCAGCGGCTGAACTAGTTACCAAGAAGTTCTGCAAGTCAAAATATTATGCAAATAAATTGACAATGAAAGGTTGCTGGAACTAGACCTGTTTAATCCGCAGAACGTTCATCAGCGACAAGTTCTATCATACAATGAGGCACGTTGGAATAGCCCATTTCTTTTGTGTGCTTACCCTTCCATCTATTCTAGAATAATAGTTGACCCTTACAACCAAAGAAGGAGACCTCATCTGGGCATTGTTTATAAGTGTTAAAGTCTTTATTTCAGGTAGTGCCTCATATTGCCTACATTTGCACTTTTCTTATATACTACTAAATATCTAAGTTAATATGCTAAATAAAGAATCCGCACTGAACATACAAACTACACACACACACACACACACACACACACACATATATATATATATACACACACACACACACACATATATATATATATATATATATATATATATATATATATATATATATATATATATATATATATATATAAAGAGAGAGAGAGACAGACAGACAGACAGAAGAATGCGTGATAATATTAGGCAGAATTTAATAATTTAATACAAATAATGTAAATAATACTAAATCTACAATCATACAGGTTAGAGAATTATTATTTGTATTCTACGGAGATTCGACGTAAATGGCACCCATCGTCTGCACACACAGCACCCCATATCCCGTTACGAATAAGCACATATTACCAAAATATGATGGTATTGAATCGATGTTATATGGTATCACGGTACAAATTGCTTTTCCATAGACCTCAATGCTAATGTTTTGCAAAATAAATATACTTTCTATCCTACCTCAGCATGCATGTAACACAATGTCGCAGAGAACAATGTTAGATTGTTAATTTGATAACATCGAAAATAGGTACTTCATTGCATTTAAGAGAGATAACTCTGCTGGAACTAGACAGGGGTAAGAGTTATCTAGTTACACACGACACATTTTCAATCATGTGTACCGCATTTTAAAAAATCTTAAAAAATACAAAATGTGATCTAGATATGAATTAACATAATTTCTCATGTTGCCAAGAGGCTCAGCTTTTTTAAAGCCTAACAGAAAGTACCACTCTTACATAATGCACCAATCACAGCTAGTTTTGTTGTTTATTTCTGAATGCAATGTTCCCTACACCTTAAGCTCCGCCCACCCGGGTTGTACAATTGGAACCGTTATACCTATTGCCAACCTTAATTTTTTCAAAAACCTTTGATATAGATTGGGACTGTACAAGTAACAAATGTACTTAGTCTCGCTTGTCAGAAAAAATTTTATGAGGTACCTTAGCTGTTTTTTTATTAACGTGTATGTAATTGTCTTTGAACTTTTTCAGCTGCTGTTTTCATATGTGTGTTTTACTAACATACCATATATTTGGAATAAAATGATTTGTTTTAACTATGAGTTGTGTTTTATTCAAATCAACACTTACTGAACTTCAGATGGGTGATATGGGAAAAATCACATCATATCATATTATGTAATAATTAGGTCAAAGGTCAATGTACCGAACAGTACATACCTCTTCTACTTCATTAAGTACAATTCACCTAAACTAAAGGACTTTATCTTTGTTTGGTAGATGCAGAACTTAACACCAGAGACAGGTGGACATGACCCAGTATTATTGTAAAGTATAAGCAATCAACACTTTACACTGTCTGCAGATACATGAGGTCAGTAACTTCCAGTCCTCATACAAAGGTCAACCTACTCATCCTCCTTGTAATACAAATAGAAACCTTCCCTCCTTAGTGTAGTGAATAAAATTAATACAATAAGCCAATCTATCACCAAATATAGTAAATGCAAAACTTCTAAGTGGCTATGCTGCATTGGGGGTAAAATTCGGGGAATAAAATATAGAAAAGTGCCAAAGACAAACAATAAGCAAAGTGAGTCAAATGGAGTTAAAACAGGAGGAAAGTGTGTATCTAAAAGAGAGCTGTAACTTATGATAAAGGAATTAAAGGAGACAAAAGCAGCAACGAGGAAAATTAGAAGCAAAAGTTTCATGACCTTACCTTTGACAAATATATGGAGGCAGTACCCCATTGGTCCAATGAAAGTCCAAAGGCACCTGTGATACAATATCTATCACATGCAATGAAATTTCAAGTGAAGTGGTGTTCATTCCCATCTAATATATAAGGGTGAGCAATTTAGAAGATATAGATGCATATAATGTACATTTATATAAGAAATTAACAGAAACAGGCTAAACTTATGCAGAAAAATACCTAAACCAAACAAAACATCACTTATCTGGTTTTAAACGTGTAAAAGTTACTGTGAGAAATTATTAAATTGCTTCTTCTTGTAGTTTATCAAGACTGAGGGATATTATAGTATTTCACAAATCTTGTCTTTATTTTTATAACCAATCACTGAAAATGTAAGTTTTTATTGATTGATTGATTGATTGATTGATTGAATTTTAACGGCGCACCAGCACTTTTAGGCTATTTAGCGCCATACAGTAGGTCATATTTGTAAAATGGTTCAATATCGACCAGCGATATAGTAAAAAATCCATAGTAGATAAATATAAAATGGTAAATGTTGGTAACAGTTAAAGATATTGGTTCACGATCAACGGGAGATGTAAAAGATGTATCTTGATGAAAAGATGTAAATAATAGTTGGTATTGGTATTAGTTAAAAATTAGTTTGGGTAAGGTCATAAAAAGTTACAGTTTAAAATAAAGATTTACTTCCTTTAGGTACTCTAAAATACTAGTGATTTGAATAGTATCAAAAAGTTCCTGCATGTCGTGTACATTATAGTATTTATCACGCGTAGGTTGCAGGTCGGAACACGTGGTCATAAAGTGTTTAATAGTAAATGGTACATTGCAAGGAACACACTCTGGTGGATCTTCACCTTTTAGTATGTGTGAGTGGGTAATGTATGTATGACCGATTCTGATTCTTGCAATGACAACCTCCTCCCTACGAATAGTTCTGTAGGAAGGAGTCCATTCTCCCAAGATTGGTTTGATGGCATGAAGTTTGTTATTGATTGCATCATCCCATGATACCTGCCACTTTTGACGTAGATACTTTTTGATACAAGGTTTAAAATCAGAATATGGTAATTTAAAATCCGATGGTTCTAAAGATAGGGCCATCTTAGCAGCCCGGTCTGCTTCTTCGTTACCTCTAATACCAATATGGCTAGGTAGCCAACAGTATACTATATTGCATGAGGCACTAAGTTCAGAGTTTTTTTATCAAAACATTCACCAATAGTGGATTATCTTGTTTGATATTGTGTAGCGCCTGAAGCACTGATAATGAGTCACAGAAGATAATACTATTTAGAATATGATTAGTTTCGATAAATGTCAGAGCAAGGTCTATTGCTCTGATTTCCGCTGTAAATATGGATGCATCATTTGGCAAACGCTCTTTGGTTATGTGTTTGCCACTGACGAAGGCTGCAGCAGCCTTATCAGCAACCTTTGATCCATCAGTATAAAATCTAGCATAATGTGTAAATTCATTGAGTAGATCATGATAAGAATTCAAGAATAGGATAGGGTTTGTCTCAGATTTTTTTATTTATTGAATTGTTACGCCTGGTGTAAGGGAGATAACTGATTTATATACATAAGTTGTGGTCATTTTATTTCTTCAAATACATTATCTATGTAATAGAGATGGCATTATTAACACATGTATTAACAATGCAATTAAATTATCCCAAGAAATACACTATTGATAAGTGGGAACCTAATATTCAGGCTTCTGTATGTAATGGAGTCCTCAAGAGTGATGTAATATTGTTCTCTAATCTGAGGCGGCTTATCTGATTTCATGTTGTCTGCAATGCCAACATGTGGAGTACAGCCTTCCATAGACATGGAGATATGATCCCATGCCAATTGGATTCTTGCGATGGGATGCAAAGTTTGAATAACAGTGATTACTTGAATGGAAAGAATGGCCAATATGTGACTAATATGGTTACCACTCAATAATGTTGGACCTGTTGTTTTAATGTGCATGATTTATAATATTTGACAGGTAAAATAGTCAATATTTGGCCAATATCTACTATAATAAGTTTACATAACTTACTTTGTTGCATCTTTGCCAATCTTGGAGCTGACAACACAAAAATGAAACCATCACCATCAGGTAATATAAGTCTACGTCTGTCACATCAAAAGCCCCAATCCTAAGTCAACTTGTGCTATTTTCTAAAGATTTCATACATTTTATTCTTAAAAGATTGCCCATATTTGACCAGAAATGTTCAGCATACTTTAGTTTTCCTACAACAAACTAGTACAGTTCATAAATGCCGCCAACATGTATGCTTTTCTATGGTTTCACTGGGAGGCTGTTCTTCCCTTTAGGTATCACGGTACCAATTGCTTTTCCATAGACCGCAATGCTAATGTTCTGCGAAATAAATATACTTTCTATCCTACCTCAGCATGCATGTCACACACTGTAACAGAGAACAATGTTAGATTGTTAATTTGATAATATCGAACATAGGTACTTCATTGCATTTAAGAGAGATAACTCTGCTGGAACTAGACAGGTGTAAGAGTTATCTAGTTACACCGGACATATTTTCAGTCATGTGTACCAAATTTAAAAAAAAATCTTAAAAAATACAAAATGTGATCTCGATATGAATTAACATAATTTCACATGTTGCCAAGAGGTTCAACATTTTTTAAAGACTAACAGAAAGTACAACTCTTACATAATGCACCAATCACAGCTAGTTTTGTCCTTTATTTCTGAATGCAATGTTCCCTACACCTTAAGCTTCGCCCACCTGGGGTTGTACAATTGGTACCGTTATACCATATGAACTCGTGTGTAGCAGACACTCTCGCTAGACGATCTAGTGATTAATTATCGTATATGTGCAAATTCATTCCAGATTTCTATTAAAGAAATCAAGGTTTATAGGAGTTTTATTACAAAGAATTATATATATATATATATATATATATATATATATATATATATATATATATATATATATATATATATATATATATATATATATATATATAACAAACATAAAGTGCTAGCCCTGGATTATATAGAAGAATGCGGGATAATAGTAGGCAGAATTGAATAATTTAATACAATTACTACTATCATAGAGGTTAGATAATTATTATTCTATGGAGTTTCGAACCTAAGTCCCATCCATCCATCCATCCATCCATCCATCCATCTACATATCATGTATACGAGTCAAATGAAACGAAGATGAAATAATCACTTCCGATTATCAAGATGGACAGAACATTGAATGACGTGAATTTGTCATGGTCTTCGTGAAACCTCAATCACTATCTTAACTTCTGTTCTAGCGGGTTATCTCTCTTAGATTTGAACAAGTCATGTTCTTTGAATATGTATTTTATTAAATAATGTGAAGTTAGTTTTTCCCATTTCAAGTAAATGTTTTGCTTTTTCGAGTCATCCACGAACAGTTGGGTGAAAGTATATTTATAAACGTTCAAATTATTGTCAGGAAACTAATTTACTTTTCATTGCTTCAAAGAGCTCGACCTTTGTCAATAAAGAGGGTTTGGTTCCTTTCCATGCTGAATTGGTATTTGCACGCAATGGAGGAGAATTGACTACTATTTGGAACTTTACACTATCCTATCAAAATCAAAATAATTACAAGGCTGAGCAACCAGTGGATACTGTTATTATTACTACTATTTCTACTGCTGCTGCTACTACTGATACTACTACTACTACTAATATTATTATTATTATTATTTTATCATTATTATTATTATTATTATTATTATTATTATTATTATTATTATTATTATTATTATTATTATTATTATTATTATTATTATTATTATTATTATTATTATTATTATTATTATTATTATTATTATTATTATTATTATTACTATTGATGATACCACTACCACTAATAATAATATTTTGCTATGCAAGGCCCATCTTCCGTGTGTTAGTTCTTCCAAACTTTATGTTAGAAATATTCATGTTAAAACGTCAGTTAGAAAAAAGTTCAATTTTTTTGGCACACTTACCCGAACAAAATTATGATATGTAACTATAAATACAAACAAGTTATTTTAATCAGTCTTTTGCATTATAGCATATCAGAATTTATAAAGGGAACTACATAGTTTTTCGAGGAATGAAGCACACGCTTATTTTAGATCGACGTGATCAAAACGATTGCATAATGCATGCCAATGGGGATGCTGATGTTCAGTTGCTATTGCAATATTAGAGTTATGGATGCCACAAGTTGTCCTCTCTGTAGCTCAAACGATGAAACTCGAATCATTATTGATCATTTGCACGACATACGTCCAGCAAAACAGGGTTTAACAACCAACAATTCCTAACGCAACTGATTTTAGATAGTGTTTTACAACCTCGTCCAGCAAAAAACTACATCGACACTTTTTTTATCGCAAATCAATGACAAGCATGTGGTAATGATCAATAAAACACCAATTCCTTATTTGATAGCGCACATGTTAGACGAATATTTGTGGGAGTATGTTCCAAGCAATATCTCGAACGTGTAATCGAATGCAGTTTTACCGTATATGCCACCAGATACATATCTTTTCCGTATTCATACCTCACGGAAGCAATGAAAAATTATCCGGTATATTTATTTTAGGCCTTTTGGAAAGCTGGTTGATTTATTTGTTTAACAATCAAAGAGATAAAAAAATAACTGAGAATTATTATTATTTTACCTCGCTGTAAAAGTGAATGTAATAGTAGAAGGAACGGCTGGGCGTTCGGCTCGTTTATTATCAAAATATATCTGCGATAGAACTATACTTTCAGTTTTTAGAAAATCGCTTGGGGTGGGAATTGTATTATTCTTATAGTGTTTAATCCAAACTAAAAGCATCAATATTGTATTCTGTCCATTAACTTCATAAACAGTGATCGACTATTGTAAACAAAATCTCAATTTCTCATATGAGAAACGAAATGACTCTACTTCTTGATATAATTGGAGTTAACATTCAAAACACTGATATCTAGTACATCAATCTCTAATATATATCTCACATAATGAATCCTTTACTCAGCATGATGTTTGCACTTTGGAAGGTTCAGTGCATTTATGGCTTTATTTGTATAGAACACTAAATAAGGAACTAGCTGAAACTGTCATCAATATAAAGTTGCATATTAATCTGGTAAATTGTAATTAATCATAAGTAAAATACTACCACTACAGGAAAGTCAGCGGGATGGAAAATGAGAGGCTATATCTGCGTAAAATATGGAACTCTAAAATTAAAATTGACTAAAGGTCTTTTCAATGTATAAGAGCATCATACTTTTGTTCGACAGCCATATTTTTTAGAAAGATACATAAATCAACTTACTGAGTATAGATAATATAATAATGTGTTATAATCCGAATGAACCATGTCAGAATATGATTCTGTTGAGACATGTATCAATAATATAATGTGGCCTTCCATACTATTTTGAAATAATGCAACTCTTGTACGTTCATCCTGTAGTATCATACATATCTTGCTAGCTGTCTCATTGAATGTTCTACTTTTTATATATCATTTGAATGTCATCACAACTGCAACATTGGATGATTGCGTAGAAAAATTTTTTTAAGTTATAATTGATTTTTTGCCAGATCCATGGCCTATAGTTCAGACAAATTTTTGGTGAAACATATGTGTGTATTCTTTTTGTCGACGACATACACTCCTTGACATTTTAGAACAATGAAAGTAAACACAAAAATCGAGTGATACAATGCGAGGTATTCTGTCCTATCTTAGTTTTACGTGATATCCAAATATACGTCTCAAAGACCACTTTATCTTTGTGGCTGTTTCTTCAACAGGTCCTTTGGTACGTTGATTTCTTAAATCTTAAAACTTTTAACTTACTCCTACTGAATTAAGTTTAAATGTTTAATAATATGACTTAATTTAAATTCTTTATATTTTAGGTTGTGTTTATACCAATGACAATCATTTAGTTGTATTTATTGCGGTAGGCCAGTCCTACAATCCACAACGAATTGTTCTGTTGGGGCCTTTTAGTTCTTGGTATGTGGTCCATCACTGATGTTTCCTCTGTGAGGAGTGTCTTGAGATAAAGTTAACGCCTACGCAATACCATATAAGCTTCAAGAAAAATCACCATTATATATTATCTCCGAGATGGACACATGACATTTCGCACTTAGGCCAAGTTAATTTTGTAAACAAACGTCTACATTCCGAATAGTCTTCCTCCGATTGAAGAGTATATTATCTCCTTCATTTTGCAATATCGTGCATTTTCATCTTTTTAGGGCTTGAAGTATTTGTCACTTGAACGGGTAACGTGATATTAGATGTACCCGGATGACCATTGGTACCTGGAAGAGTCAAGTCAGTTCACCAGATGGACCACTTGTGAGTTAATAGAATGAGCATACGGAATAAGACTGATCCATGTTTGGCTTTCCGGGAATAAGAAAATTAGCTCCATTCTCTCTTTTTCTCTTGTTTGGCATTTTCTTAAGCGCAAACAGCAAGTTACATATTTGGACCGATTAAAACATTGAAGACAGACTAGTGATAATCTTATTTTGTATTAACTCAGCTGCTTATCAAGAGTCAAGCGAGGCTTAGTCTAGAGCCAAGTGAGATCAAATTCCTTTAATATACTTCTCCGATATATTAACATCCACACATCTCTTTACGGTCAAGGTCATATGATTCATTATTTTAATTTTTTATGCCGCGTACCACATTTGTTTTTAATTGTATGAGGATATACAAAGACGTCCATTCTAAATTTTATATTTTGGAGAGGTCTGATGTGTTGTGGTTGACAAAATATACTAACATACTATTAAAGAAAGTATCAACATCAAACTATTCGAAAACCATTTCATAGGAATAATCATAATATAATTGTACTGTCCAGAATTTAAGAAAATTTTCTTTTATATGTTTTTGAACTTGTCTATATTTTCTTCATTATTCAATTTCATTACCAACCTAGTGTTGTATGAGACATCTAATATAATATTTTCACGTTATAACTTGATGTTCGCTGTACCAGCATTTTGTTTCTGTGTTGATAGTCATAAGGAATATATCCATGATCGATGTTTACTAGCTCTGAGGACAACTGCACTCTTTAGTGCTGTTTCTCTCTCATTCTCAACAGCATGCACATGCTTTGCAAAGTGGCATTATAATTAGCATGAATTAAGTCAGTATGATATATATATATATATATATATATATATATATATATATATATATATATATATATATATATATATATATATATATATATATATATATATATATATATATATATATATATATATATATATATATATACCAGGCAGAACAGACTGTGCTCTCCCTGGATTCTGTAGTAGAATCTTGATAATAGTGGGCAGAAATAATAGTTTAATACAAACAATACTATCATACAGGTTATAAAAATTAAATTCGTACTTTACCGAGTTTCGAACCCAGGTTCGCGAGTAAATGGCACCCATCGCCTTGCCTGCACGCACCAACCCATATACCGTCACGACTAAGCACGCATCACCAAAAAATGATGGCACTTAATCGTTGTTATATGGGTTGGTGCCTGCAGGCAAGGCGATGGGTGCCATTTACTAGCAGACCTGGGTTCGAAACTCGTTAGAGTACGAATTTAATTTCTCTAACCTGTATGATAATATTGTTTGTATCAAACTATTATTTCTGCCCACTATTATCAAGATTCTACTACAGAATCCAGGGATAGCACAGTCTGTTCTATCTGGTGTATATTTATAATTCTTTGTAAACCAAAAATCCTATATACCTTGATTTCTTTCATAGGAATCTGGAACTACTGAGTGTATATAGGAGAAGTAATTATTAGGTCGTCATGCGAGGGTGTCTGCTACGCACGAGCTTATATAACAACGATTAAGTGCCATCATTTTTTGGTGATGCGTGCTTAGTCGTGACGGTATATGGGTTGGTGCGTGAAGGCAAGGCGATGGGTGCCATTTACTCGCGGACCTGGGTTCGAAACTCGGTAGAGTACGAATTTAATTTCTCTAACCTGTATGATAGTATTGTTTTTATTAAACTTTGTATATATATATATATATATATATATATATATATATATATATATATATATATATATATATATATATATATATATATATATATATATATATATATATATATATATATATATATATGTGTGTGTGTGTGTGTTTTTGTGTTTATTTGTTTATCGTATATATGGTTTGTATTTGCCTTTGAAAAAGACTTAAGAGTCGAAAGCGCTTAGCCTAGTTAGTTACAAGTTTCGTACTGTTCGTCGTCAGTTTATTGCATCTATTTTAATTAATCCCTGACACACGTGATCCCTTGGTAAATCCAGTACGCTTCTTGAAAGGGTTGTTATTCGCTATATGATTTGTATTCTTTATATATATATATATATATATATATATATATATATATATATATATATATATATATATATATATATATATATATATATATATATATATATATATATATATATATAATAAAAAGTGTAGGTATAAAGAAAATTGATATGCTCATATACTGATACTAATGGTGTATCAGATTGTAATCAGCTCATGCAGCAATAATACGCTTTTATAAAAATTATTTTACTTGCAGGACTATATATCAATGATGCATTTCCAATCGTTAATCATTAATGGCATGAAAATAACAATACAAGTATTAGTAGTCCCCGTTTTCTAAAAGAATTCAACAAGGTACACAATTTCATCGCAATCCATTCTTTATTCCCTCATGTGAAAGGGACAAAATGCTTATGAACCTGGAGTGAAAAAAAAACAATTTTGGTGTGATGAAAATTTTAAATGGTAGCGTGTGCAAAGAAAGTGATCAAATTATGGTTCGTCGTTTTGCACTTTCCCTGTGAACAAGAAACATTGTTTATAATATCAATGATATATATTTTCACTAACCTGACCGCACTATACGTTAAATTTATTAGTTGATTAGCATACATACAGTAACGTATTTAATTCTTTCTTGTTGTTTTTGTTTAATGCTAGACATATTATAACGTTCTAAAACTCTACTGTTACTAATATATATTATTTAGAAGCCGCTCTCTCTCTACCACACTCGGACTGTCTAACTCTCTGTCTCTGTCTCTCTCTCTGTCTCTGTCTCTCTCTCTCTCTTTCTCTCTCTCTCTCTCTCTCTCTCTCTCTCTCTCTCTCTATATATATATATATATATATATATATATATATATATATATATATATATATATATATAAGATAGATAGATAGATAGATAGATAGATAGATAGATAGATAGATAGATAGATAGATAGATAGATAGATAGATAGATAGATAGATAGATAGATAAATAGATAGATAGATAGATAGATAGATAGATAGATAGATAGATAGATAGATAGATAGATAGATAGATAGATAGATAGATAGATAGATAGATAGATAGATAGATAGATAGATAGATAGATAGATAGATAGATAGATAGATAGATAGATAGATTGGACAAACTTAGTAAAGTGCGGGCGAAAATTCACAAAAAAGTGTTAGCTGTGAATGTTCGCCTGTGAATAATGATATTATCCTTGCCTTGGAGGTATGAATGATCATATGGTTATGTCAAACAGAGAGAGAGAGAGAGAGAGAAAAAGAGAGAGAGAGAGAGAGAGAGAGAGAGAGAGAGAGAGAGAGAGAAGAGAGAGAGAGACAGAGACAGAGAGAGAGACAGAGAGACAGAGAAAGACAAAGAGACAGAGACAGACTGACAGACAGAGAGACAGAGAGACAGACAGACAGACAGAGACAGAGAGAGAAAGACAGAGAGAGACAGAGAGAGATGTTCATTAAAATAGACCAATTAAATATAAAAAATATGTTAAATACCTGTAGTTGGTTTGTCGTTTCACTTAGCTTATATTCCACGTTAATTTCTGTATGCCAGTACGTGAATGCCTGAACGTTGAGTGTACGGGAACCTAACCAAGTTGGTAGTGTTCTGCTTTCTTCTTAACAGCCATATTTCATATTTAAGTCATAAGTGTGTTTTATATTGATTTAATCAAAGCGAATAAATTCAAAACTCAAAAAGAAAACAAGCACAAAGTATAAATTTCAGATGTGATTGTGTGCAGCAAGAAAAGACATATAACTACATTTTGTATCGGACACCATCACAGGGATGTTCATTCACTCGGTTAATACACAATTGCCCGAAGCATATCTTCTCTCCGTTCAGAGGTCAAGTATGTGTATGATGATGTGATATAAATAATATATATGCATTTCTTGTTCACTGTCTCAATGATATGCCACCCTTTGTATAAATTATATCTTTGTATAAATTTTCCAGTATCGTATCCAAATAATGAAATATTTATCTCGTGGTATATAATAAATACAGTGTACGTGCCACTAAATATTGCATTTAGATTATGTTCCTACTTAATTATACTGGATACATTGAAGCATGTGCTGGCACATAAAAATGGTACTATAATATGTGTCTGACGACGACTGAGCAAAAGAAAATTTCTGTTCTTCATGAGCATGCATACTCCTTAAATGAAGAGCAAAAGTTTCACCAAACTTCTTAGAACTCTTTTCTCTTAAGTAAATTTCCTGAAATGTACTTTCTGGAGGAGCATACCAAAGTACCAACGCTTCACAGTCTGGTAGCTGTGTAGGCAATAAGTGATCTATTAAGATGTTAGAAACTCTTTCACCATTTCAGCCCTCAAAACAGGGCTAAGAAAAATAAGTTTTGCGAACACTGTTGACATTATAACGCTGGCACATGAAGCGTCACAAACATAATTTCCATTCAAGCAAATTATCGCATTTTTATATTATTATTTCTGCTCACAACATGCTTTTTTCGCTTCCCGCATGAAAGGTGGACACTCACCTAAATGTCGCATGATATCATGAGATATATGCAAATATAAGACCTACATTTCCATAAGAAAATAGTTCCCCAAAATACAAATTGATGAATAGTTATGTATATATATATATATATATATATATATATATATATATATATATATATATATATATGCGAATTTAATTTCTGTTTCAAAGACAGAATTCATCTAAAATCATCTTCGTCAACTGATATCGTCCTGAATATTACAGGTTTGATGAATGATCCTAGTGAAACAGCATTTGTTTCCTTTGTACCATATTCATGTCCAATGATATGAATTCTTCAATGCATGGGGTAGCAGACCCATAAAAATGCTAATAACATGGATTGCGCAGTTGTTAAATTTGTCATCAGACAAGATGGCATCAACTGAATGGGAAAGCTAGAAAATCCCCTATTTGAGGCTAGGTCGATTGGATTTGAATTGTCAATTAGGAGATAATGTAAATTACTCGTTTGGAAAATTTGCCATGGGAATAACAACCTTCTTCAAGATTTATTTACCTAGGAACTAGAGACATTATAAGAACTTGATTGCACGGATTATTCTAGCTGTAAAGCATGGTTGCAAACACACATTAAGTGGAACAACCGTCTTGAAAGAATTTCACGCCGTTGCTTTTGCGAGTCAAGTTAAGCAACGATATATTTTGTTCACGCTTATTCAGTTGTGATCAGGAAACGTCGGGAAAAAGCGTTTCAGCCTAGTATATTAGAATATCAGATATCAGAGCCTCATATTATCAAAGTCATACTTCTAGGTAACGGCACAAAACTTCTAGCGTTTTGTTGCATACATAATTTATAGATATAAAACATACAATGATCGATACTCTTATGTAGCACACTTCTGATTGACCTCTAACTAATAATGTTGCTAATAATGATATCCATATGAACGATACTTAAATTTCAAATAATGATGCCATACAATTAAAAGACAGCATAACTTGAATAGAAACCATTCGTTTCATTTTCAATTATAACATTTATTAAGAACATATGATATGCTCGACGCCGTTATGCCACGTTTAACATCCATTTCATCTATCAAAACCTTAAATACAATGTTTAATAAGCTCATACGTAAAGAGAAGCATATATTCGTACAATTATACTTATTCACGTATTCACGCATATAATCTTGAATTCATACATACATACATACATACATACATACATACATACATACATACATACATACATACATACATACATACATACATACATACATACATACATACATACATATATGCATGCATGCATGCATGCATACATACATACATACATACATACATACATACATACATACATACATACATACATACATACATACATACATACATACATCCATCCATCCATCCATGCATGCATGCATGCATGCATGCATGCATGCATGCATGCATGCATGCATACATACATACATACATACATACATACATACATACATACATACATACATACATACATACATACATACATACATACATACATACATACATACATACATACATACATACATACATACATACATACATACATACATACATACATACATACATACTCACTTGCATTGATTTATAAAACCATAAAGAATTCAAACTGTCAAAATTGAATTGTCTTGGTAATAAAGAATTATTTAATCCTTCCTTTGCTCTTCATTTCAAGAATATTGTCTCTAGACATGTTCCCATACAAAGGAAATACGATTCAGTACTCACAGCAGCAGTGGTAATAGTGTTAATGTTGATTTGGGCAAATTTGTATGGTCTCTAATACAGTTATCTCACTGGAATTTGCGACTGTCTTGTCAAATATATAATCGACGTTTGTCAGTAACACATATATTTCTCTTAATATAGAATCGATATACTTGAAGAGGATAAATAATTTGAATACACTAAATTGACTCGATAACATCGTAAGCAAATCGTACAAAATAAGTATAACAACTTGACAAATTCCATCAAGGATATAACAGATCATATAATTTTCGGAAACAATATATTCATATAAATATTGTCAAAATGTTGAGGCCAGTTCTCCTGGTCTCTGTAGCATATATATATATATATATATATATATATATATATATATATATATATATATATATATATATATATATATATATATTAATGTTGATCACATTCATATCAATCATGCGTTTTACACTTAATACCAATAGCATTGCAAGATCTGTTGTTCAAGGCAGTGCCGAATTTATGCATATCAATGCCCTTAGCTATGGAAAGGTATAGAGTCTCATTTGACATGAAATAAATTTGAGAGAGCCCTACATAATGTGAATCCCTAAGATGTAGGTTGTTTAGCCTAAATACGAGACAGATCAAATATATGGATTATTGATAGAGATGGATGCATATATATATATATATATATATATATATATATATATATATATATATATATATATATATATATATATATATATATATATATATATAATAAATATTTGCATGTAAATAAATTGTTGTTTCAAGTTTTTCCTTTGAAGCTATCATCAAAACAACTTAAATCGAAATCAAAGTATTTGAAGAAGCATATATTAACATAACTATTAAAGGTAAATCAATATTTGTCTACTCTATATAGCGTGCATATCCTAAAACGGTAAAGCTAACAATCTCAATATAAAATATAGGATACAAATAAAGTTATTTACACAGCTTTTTATGTTTCAAAACCAACAAGGTGATATCCGACAAAAATGAATACAGGTCAGAGGTAAGCAACATCAGTTTTGTATTCCAAATAAATCCTGCAGATCGCATAACAGCATTCTTGATAAGAGGAAGTAAACTTAGTTAGTATAAATTACCAGATTGCATCTGAAAAGAGAAAGGAAAATACATTGTCACTGATATCTGCTTATGAAGGTTTGATTACGAAATCGTAGAAAAAATAAGAATTCGTTTTTCAGTTTTGACTGCACCAGTTAGTTCTATGTCAAAGTAACGGTGAGGGATTTGAAAATTGTGCTGTTCCTACAATAAAGCTTCTTAAAGCCTTTCAAACCATACGAATATCAATTTTATTATTCAGTCAAGGGCAATGTTTTGCTTTATAGGTAAATAATATGTTTATATAATATACATTTTACAAATTTCTAATAGCGTATTTTGAAAACAAATCACTGATTTGATCGTGTCCATTCTACTTCACATCTGTTCTTAGTACACAACCCTTTGACGATGTTATATTATTCAAAAATAATCATGCCAACCACCATAAAAATAATATGTACTCAAAGCTGCAACTGGTAAATACGTTATCTTGCAAATTGTTCACCTTTATATATAAATAAAAATTGCAAACTGTTATAGTACCCAAGCCAACAGCATATATAATGTTCAATTATAAAACAAATTGCATACGTTGATCCATAATGAGAGAGAGAGAGAGAGAGAGAGAGAGAGAGAGAGAGAACGGAAAAGAGATTGTAGGTAAAAGTTGATAGGAAAATAGCATGTTTGATCTAGAACACATTTCAAACTGGCGAGTCGGGCCGACTAGATTTGTTTTTCTTTGATAGTTATATTATGCATTAAAAATATGTCAAGCAATCAAATATCTGAAATGGTCTCACCTGGAATGATATTCTTCCATTGCGCTCCTCCATAGGTTGCTGCTCTTGTTCTCTCTTCTTTTTCTCGATCTTGTGCAGATATTTTAGTCTCTTTCCGAGCTCACGTCCCATTGTTCCTGGTATTTCGTCATATATATTGTCATCACGGTCCTCTTCCTGTATCAGAGGCATCGATCTAGATAAATCTTGCCGAGATTGATTGTAGCCTGGCAGATTTCGTATTGATTTCTGGCTCTTTATTCTTCTCCACAAACTTGACTGGGCACCACTCATATGTCCCAAAACTCTTGGTGGATCAGGTAAGGGCCCCTCTCTCGGTAAGTATAACTTTTTATGGACACTTTTCATTTCCCGCAACAGTTTCGTTTCTTCTGGAGCCTGGTCATTTTCGTTTTCTCCGTATATATTAATTTTCCTCAAACTTCTGCTAAGGGACTTTTGAAGTTCACTAATAGTCGGTCTCGCTGCATTCGGGTCAAATCTCGCTGAGCATTTTAAGGTTGCTCCAATCGACGTTCCTCGATTTTCTGATCTTCCTAACGTATGTCTTGTACCAACTGTTTGAATATTTAGAATCTGTGCCTTTATCACCTCCATTTTCCGTTCCTCGTCTCCATCATCCTTTTCGTCAGAGTCATAATCAGGAAGGGGTTCAGCAAGAATCTTTTTACAAACTTCTACTGCGTCTTCTGCGGTCAAGTCGCGCTCTTTTTCCCGGAGTTTATTTTTCAACTTTTTCGACTTAAAAGGATTCCACAGTTGTGTGATGGAGATAAAGTGCTGGAATGTCCCCCATCGATGCATAATCATGCCAATGATTTGGAGTATAAGAATGAAAGCAAAAACAAACACGAATAAAAGTCCAAGAATATCAACCTTTGCAACGTAAGTAGGCGTGGTTTCCTCATCCAGAGAATCGTCTGTTGTGAAGGTCTGAAAAAATTAAAGTCAGTAATTACAATATTTTTTAAACAGAAAAGAGAAACCAAACTAAATTGAGTAAAATGAGTTATTTCCTACCAATCATCACCAGTTACTAAGTAAAGCTGCTTCCA